>HG993124.1:28305052-28807552 GCA_905231855.2 Eristalis tenax | reverse complement strand
TTCGTCTTCGCAAGGTGTGTACTCCTCCGGTCCTGCTTGAATATAATTTTTAAATAATTTTCTGTTACCCAGCCGTTCATTATAGTCCTTTCCTTTTGCACCTTATGTGCGTTGTCCCCTGCAAACAGTCCATTCTCGTGCATTGTACCCCCCGCGTAACAGCCGCAAAAAGACGAATTGAAATAAATCCGGTTCTCTAATTACAGGCAAAAACTAATCAACTTCATTAAAATGGGTCGCAAATTCTGTGTCGGAGGCAACTGGAAGATGAACGGTGACAAGGCTCAAATCGCCACCATCGCCAAGAATCTGAGCGCTGGCCCACTCGATCCCAACACTGAAGTCGTGATTGGTGCCCCAGCTGTGTACCTCTCCTATGTCAGGGGTCTACTGCCGAACACCATTGGAGTCGCTGGACAAAACTCATACAAAGTCGCAAAGGGTGCATTTACTGGTGAAATCTCACCAGCTATGCTGAAGGATGTTGGCGCTGACTGGGTCATCTTGGGACACTCCGAGCGTCGTCAGATCTTCGGCGAAAGCGATGAGCTCATCGGTGAGAAGGTCGCTCATGCCCTGGCCGAAGGCTTGAAGGTCATTGCCTGCATTGGCGAAACTCTAGGCGAGCGTGAGGCAAACAAGACCGAAGAAGTTGTCTTCAGACAGATGAGCGTACTCGCCAAGTACGTCAAGGACTGGACCAACGTCGTTGTCGCCTACGAGCCAGTGTGGGCCATCGGCACTGGTAAAACTGCCACTCCAGAACAGGTAATTTCACGGAAATGGCTCTCTACACTGAATCAAACCCCATAACCGTGTGCTTTTCCTCTCTGCAGGCCCAAGCTGTTCACTCAGTCCTCCGCAAATGGTTGGTCGACAATGTCTCGCAAGCAGTCTCCGACAGCCTCCGCATTCAGTACGGTGGATCCGTGACCGCTGACAATGCCAAGGCCTTGGCCTCCCAACCCGATATCGACGGTTTCTTGGTCGGAGGTGCTTCCCTCAAGCCAGAGTTCGTTCAAATCGTCAACGCCAAGCAGTAAACAAGACTCTGCCAGTCATTAGGAATTTCAGGTCGTCATCTAGAGTAGCGTTGTTGCACATTTCTCAGCTAAAAAAAAAATGAGGACCCCAAGCGAACTCTACTCTGCTTGGGTCCCAACCCGTGTTTTTGTTTTTAAGTCAAAATATACGTCTCGTTCGAGATACACATAACTGTTCGTTGTAGAAATGGAAAATTGAAAGTTGTTTGTTTTATCACTGCCAGCGGCTGTTCTGTTGAACTTTGTTTGTGCCTCATTTAGATTAGATCAACGAAAATGGTCGCTGATATGAGGTCGTCCATTCAGCGGGCATTATCGATTTGCAGCTACTCCGAGAGAGGACAACCTGTGAATAAGCGAGAGCATTTATCTCTGTGAAGAGATTATGCAATGCTGACGGAGTGGGGCGCAAGCTGAGCGAGAGCGAATGCCGCAGGCGGTTATTTTAAGACTATTTGTTTGCAATTGGTGTTGATACGGGCGCACGAACGTATCAGAATACGCAAGAGTAAACGTCAGATCGGATGGAGATGATTTTTGGGTGAGGAATGTTAATTTAGCTGATATGACAACTAAATGATTGTGGATTCGATCTGCGCTGGCGAACTACAACTTCGAAGAATCGACGGGTGCGGGTGTCTCGGTGGTATTTCGGTAGAGAATAAGTTTTGAAATAAGGGGAATTGAAAGCATTTCCGTTACTGCAGCTGTCATTGGCTCGTTGAGAAAAGAAATACGTGCCATGTGCATCGTCGGCAGTGGCTTAGTCATTGACATCTCATTCACCGCCAGTCACATAATGTGTGTAATTGCAAGCACAACTTTAACAAATACGAGGTAAATGTTATCGAGTCCAAAGGACTTAATGAGTAAGCATCACGACTTCCTAATTCCCTTTGAATAGTATGCGAGGCTAACGAAGCAGATGACCAGCGAAAGCAGCAGAGGCGAATATTTAAGCCGCCAGGTTTGTCTGAAGCGAGTAGAATAAGAAAGGAGACCCCTGCATCACGACTTCCTAATTCCTTTCGAATAGTATGCGAGGCTAACGAAGCAGATGACCAGCGATGGCAGTAGAAGCGAATATTTAAGTCGTCAGGTTTGCCAGAAGCGAGTAGAATAAGAAAGGAGACAAGTTATATGAAGGAGATTAAGAAGAGAATGGCTCGCTGACTGAGATGGAGTTGGTCCAAAGTCGGAAACTAACTTAGTCTATGTCCAGTCAAACATTTGATGGTATTTTTATGAGGCACTGTGGGATCGCTCCCATAGTAGCGTGATATCTGTTTTCGCAATTTCGCCATCACTGAAGTTTCGCGTGTTTTGGTTTCGCGGGGTAGGTCAACGTTTCTAGTTCTTTGGGCGCAGCACATTTGATTCGTCATCCAGAAAGTGTATGTGTTTGTCTGGACGGCAGTTTTGCTTACAAGCAAACGCCACAATTTCATCACGGATTGTAAGGATTTCATGATCTCGGTGGATATCGTCATTTCTTTTATGCGAAGGTGCGCTCACAGTGGTTCTTAAGATATTTTTCTTCGAAGACGAGGGCTCGGATTCGGCTTATTTTAGCTGGAGCGCGTGCCCATTTGCTCGATGTGGCGGGTACAGTCCTTTTGACGGATTTCCTTCCGGACTACATCCACATCCTGGTGCAGCTCGTAGAGTTCGCGGTTGTGTCTTCTCCCCCATCCGCCTTCCTCGTAGACGGAACCATATATCCGACGTAGAATGTTTCTTTCGAAGGCACAAGGAGTCAGCTCTTCAGTTTCGCTTAGCGTCCAGCTTTCGGCTCCATATAGCAGGGCTGGCAAATTAAGGGTTTTGAAGAGCATGATCTTGGTTGTTCAAGTCGGGAGTTTTGAGCCCAGTTTCTCCGTCGCACTGAAGTAGCACAAGTTGCCAAGGGCGATTCCGCGTCGTATCTCCATTAAGGTGTCATTCGCCGAGTTTACATGCGCCCCGAGGTAACAAACGCTTTGACTAGTTCAAAATTGTAGCTGTCGATTGTGATGTTTTGCGGCGTATCGTTTCTTGCGTATCGTTTCGCCTTGAATGCTTCCACTACGGCACGTTGGGAATGCTCGACAATGGTTGGACTGACTTCTGGAAGGCTAGAAGTAGAATAAGAGGCAGGCTCTTCCGTGTGTATAGCACGGTGCATCGTGTATGTATTAGCGTGGTGCCACACAACCGTCTATCGCTTCGAATAGTCCCTTGCGATGAATGCATCGAAGAAAAAGTGGCGCGTTTCGATCTGAAACTCGCTAGTCTTCCTCAGTGTCTGTCTTAGAGTGAACATTTGGTCTATAGTCGATTTGATACGCGCCGAATAGCCGAATAGAAACGTTGACACAGTACGTTGAGACCTTGTAGGCGACGTTGAGCAAGGTATTTTTTGATAATGGGGCATATGCAGCTGACAGTCCAGTCGTCGCAAATTCTGCAGATGATCTGGTGCATGCTCCCTACCAGAATGTCGCCACCGGTCATGAAGAGCTCTGACGGTAAGCCATCTGAGCCTGCGTCCTTGTTGCTCTTCAGCTCTTCAGTGGCTGCGCAGACTTCCATAAAGCTAGGTGACCACTTCATAGACTGGAGTTGGGATTTTGTTGATTCTCTATCAGTCTTATCAGATGTGTGAAGTGCGGTCAGTAACTACCAGGCTTTTGGCTATTTTATAAAAGGCCCTTCATTTTTGCTTGCCCAAGGCTTTTCAATATCCTTGAGCTAGGAGGTTTCTCCATGCGAAGAAGCTTCTTCTCCTCCTGTTTTCGAGCACGGCACTGTTTCTGCTCCTCTTCTTTTCCGTTGCAGTGCTTCTTGCTATGCCTCGTCAGTTGCACGCTTCTTCTGCTCACACTGTCACCATACCACGGGTGTCTTGTCGGAGGCGGTAGGTAGGCTAAGGTGGTTTACGCTACCTCTTTGATGGCCGAGCGGCAATGCAACCACAGCTCGTTGGAGTTTGTGTTCGATGTGGGCATCGATGTGTATGAGTGTGCTTAGGCATGGATCGTTGTATGCAGCTTTCTGACATTGGAGAGTCGAGCTCCGAATCGTCCACAATTTGTTAATATCTACTCAACTGGGAATATGTCTATTCTATATCTCGTCTCAAGCTCTTAAAGTTTTTCATAGTGCTCCAGTTTAATTATTCCGGTATTTTGCTTCATCTCCGAAGAGTATTTTGGGACCATCTATAAAAACGAGGAGGCATTTTGTTGCGTTGAATATCTTCCAAAATGAATTAAAAACTGCTAGAGTTGAGCGAAAAATCACTAACGGTGATTGTAAAATCACAGTCGCAGTCTGTGATCGACTTTGATTTAAACAGTGAATACTTCAACCCTCCTCACGAGGCTGGCAGTAGGACAACTTGCTTATACTCCGAGGACACCCATGATTCCGCGGGTATCCTCATTTGCCCTCACGATTAAAAAGTCCCAGGGTCAAACTTTCTCTCGGGTGGGCATTGACTTGAGAAAGGAATGTTTTTTCCCATGGGCAGCTGTATGTTTGCTTATATCGAGTTGGAACTCCAGAACCAGAAGCACACAATACAATTTCATCACAAGCAAAAAAGTTTAGTGACCAGCGCTGTGGACACGGGTCAGCTAGCACATTTAAGCCAAACGGTAAAACGGTCCAAAGGCACAAAATTCCCGAAAATGCGTTTTTTTGTGAATAACAACAACTTCGCGTTGTATAACTGGGCAAAATCTGAAAGTCACAATTTTATTGTTGCACGAGCAACAAAATGGTAAAACTCATTAAGTGCGCGTATTGAGTTTCTCACTAGAAGAGCAAATGATTTCTTATTAAATTTTGGAATGCAAAATCTAGTGATTGTGGCGATCACTACTTTTGATTATCTGTTTATTGTTTATTTTCTCGCTCAAAAAGCAAAGATAAGGAATGGTGGTATGATTATTTTTCATAGAATACAACAAGAATTCATACAAACAAGCGAATGAAGCTCTAGAACTTATGTGCTATGCGGAGCACAAGAGGACAACGAGCATGTCATTACCACCTCCATTAAATGGGCCTTATCAATGCAGAAATATGTTGGCTCAGCGGCCAAGCGGAAGAAATTATGGAACACCCACTAATCGACTGCTGGAGACTTGCCTGAGAGAGAGAAAGAGAAGGAGAGAGAGAGTGAGACAAAAGGGAGACTTTCAAAAAATCGCATCTAAGAAAGTTGTCAAATTTCTGAAGGCAGCACATAAATCCTACATCAAAACGGGGGTGCAATAGGTGCTTGTGGGCACATTACTAGTGCCTGCATGTGACTCCCCAATTCCTTCAACTCAATTCCATGATTCTTGCTCTTTGTTGGCAGGGGGACACAACGCTCGAAAGTGAATTTAATTTCCACACTCTAATTAATAACGCTTTTAGTTTTTTGGTTAATATTTTTTATTTTTATTGAAAAACTTTCTGTTTGGTTTGAGTCAGAGATGATGGGGGAAGAGATGGGCCACTTCTACGTTTCTTGCCCCTCGGATTCATCTGACAGCGTTTTTTATAACCTTTTCAAAGCCAGGCGTCTGTGAATAAGCGAAGCTGTTTACTCCCGCCTAACACCATTGCGTAGCTCTCTACTTGGTATGCGTGACTTTAGAGCACAACTGCGATGGAATGGGGGCTTTCCACTGGAAAGAGGAATATCTCTTCCTGAGTTACAGACCCCAACTGACTCTATATTCTATACAAGCAGAAAAATGTTAACATACAGAGAGAACATGTTTGAGAACATTGTTTGAGCAGAATATGAGAGAGAGAGAGATAGAGAGAGAGCGAGATAGAGAGAGAGAGAGAGAGAGAGAGAGAGAGAGAGAGAGAGAGAGAGAACAGCTGATTATCGCAGTACGTCATCGCACCGCTCCGTAACATTGAAGTCGAACGCAGCAACGCACTATAATCGTTTGAGATTTAGTGCTTAGTTCAATAAAGTTAAATTCGCACACTGACGCTTCGGATATGTCCATATGAACATGCGGTAGAACGTAACACTGGAGTGTATACGAGACACATTCCCAATCGAATCGCTTAGGTTGCAGTGGCGGTACACACTTCCACCGCTTTTTTTGGTATACGAGACACATTCCCAATCGAATCGCTTAGGTTGCAATGGCGGTACACACTTCCACCGCTTATTTTGTAAGTAGATCTTAAGTCACAAAAATAAAGGGTGATTTTTTAGCTTTTATCTTTTTGGCAACACTGGTTTAAACAGCTGACGCACGTTTCGTGTTTTGTTTCACTGCCAAACATCTTCAGTTTGGTCTATCATTGAATCGTCTTACAAACGAACAACGCTTGCAAATTATTGAATGCGTACTCTGTTAAGAAAGCTCATCGTGACATCACATGTGTTCAGCGACGAAGCTTATTTTTGGCTCAATTGGTACGTAAATAAGCAGAATTGTCGATTTTAAAGTGAATATCAGCCAGAAGCATTGCAAGAGCTACCAATGCGTCCAGAAAAAGGCACAGTTTGGTGCGGTTTATGGGCTGGTGGCATCATTGGACCGTACTTCTTCAAAGATGATGCGAATCGTAACGTAACTGTGAATGGTGAGCGCTACCGTGAGATGATATCCAACTTTTTTTTGCCCAAAATGCAGGAGCTTGGCTTGCATGACATGTGGTTTCAACAGGACGGTGCCACATGCCACACAGTAGATCCACCGGTCAATTGGCCGCCTAGATCGTGCGATTTAACGCCTTTAGACTACTTTTTGTGGGGCTATGTTAAAGCTCGTGTCTATACAGACAAGCCCGCTTCAATTGACGCATTGGAAGACAACATTGAAGCATTTATTCGTGAGATACCGGCCGAAATGTTGGAAAGAGTATGCCAAAAGTGGACTAAGCGGATGGACCATTTGAGGCGCAGTCAAGGTCAACATTTGCATGAAATAGTCTTCAAACACTAAATTATATGGACCGTAATATCGATTCAAATAAAGATTTCATGCATTTTTTGAAAAACTTTCCTATAGCTCTCAAAAAATCACCCTTTATGATCGCATGTCGATCTCTGGTGCATATTCTGTTGCTGTAACTATCTTGTACATTCTCTTGCCAAAACTTCGGCTTGTGCGGTGTAGTGAATCCGCATGTTGTAATTTTACTGTCTTCGACAGGCTTAACTAAGCCCGGTGGGTCAGCAAATAACCCCGGCGCAGGTCCCTTGTGGGATACTGCAAGTTTAGAGGAAGCAAGTAAGACTTATTTTTTTCCTTCTCAACATGCCTCCCCAACCGGCCCTATTTCTCGCTCTCGCTGGGCTTGTGTGCGCCACTTTGTACGTGGGCGTCCTCCTCCGACTGGCACAGACTCAGAGTCGAAGGTTCTTCGGGCCGGAGCTAAGTTGTCCATACGCTCTACATGGCCTAACCATCGTTGGATCCGTAAGCGCTTGGCTAGTCTCATGTCGCTGTAAAGCCCATGCAGTGGTAGTGCCTTCTTTTCCAAATGCCATCAACGCGAACAGGACCAAATATCGAACGCAGAACTTTCCTCTCGGAAAAGACCAAGAGTCTCTTCGTCCGCTTTGGGTATAGTCCATGCCTCAGCGACGTAGAGCAGGAAGGGGATGATCAAGGCCCTGTACAGAGTTAACTTAGTCTCCCGAGAGAGGGCTCTATTACTCAATTGACTCTTGAGCCCACAGAAACAACGGTTGGCAAGAGTTATTCTGCGTTCGTACTGTTTACCGCGGAGCCGAGGTAGACGAAGTCCTTAACTACCGCGAAGATATAGCTGTCTATGGTGACGTTCTGGTCGAGTCGTAGATTTGTCGATGACAGTTTATACTTCGTTTTTCGCTCTTTCCGCCTCCGTTTCAATGCCAGAAAAAGCTTCATTGACTGCTCGCTGTGTTCAACCAACTACGTCACCGTCGTCCGCGCAAGCAGGCAGTTGAAAGGACTTTTGGAAGATCGTGCCTCTTGTGTTGGCGAGTGAGTTCTGCACGACCTCCTCAAGAATGATGTTAAAAAACTCACATGACAGCGCGTCGCCTTGTTTAAGACCTTTTTTGACATTAAAGGTCTCGGTGAGTTAGTTGCCAACCTTGATGGAGCAGCGAGAATTCACCATCGTCGTCCTGCTCAACCTGACGAGTTTGGGATCAGGGCTGTCAAGCCTAGACATGGCGTTGTATATCTCGTCTGCCTGCATCGTCCTGCTCAACCTGACGAGTTTGGGATCAGGGCTGTCAAGACTAGACATGGCGTTGTATAGCTCGTCTGCCTGCATCGTCCTGCTCAACCTGCCGAGTTTGGGATCAGGGATGTCAAGACTAGACATGGCGTTGTATATCTCGTCTGCCTGCATCGTCCTGCTCAACCTGACGAGTTTGGGATCAGGGCTGTCAAGACTAGACATGGCGTTGTATAGCTCGTCTCTTTGAAAGCTGTCATATGCGGCCTTGAAATCAACGAATGGAGGTGGGTGTCTCTTGGGTTTTTTTTCCAGAATCGTCGGCAGTGTGAAGATTTGATCGATGGTGGACTGAAGGGGTGTCCTTTCTAGCGGATCGGGCTAATGGTACTGACTTACCAAGAGACCTTCCAAAGACTTACTCCTTACTGGTACCACATCAATAAGCTTACTTACCACCACATGAGCTGCTGGAAGTTTTCAGACCCTCCTGACTGTTCCAGAGCAGAGGTGTTTGCAAACTCTGGGAAGTCCATGTATACCATCGAGTGGATTATTCTGGCCAAGCAATAACTAGCACGTTCTTGAAGTCACACTCAGCTTAAATCTCGGTCTCTCAAATCTCTCAAATCAAGAGTGTTTCCTGCGAGATCTCATTCCCCTTTCAAAACCCAGTTGAGCCCGCCCATCGGCTCGTGGTCTCAATTTAAACACAGCCTTGTGTACATTTAGAATATATTTTTCTAAGTCAGTGAAATTCTCGTACAATTAACGTAATCACTAAAAATACATAAGAGTATAGTTTGCTTCGCGAAGAGTTACAAAATTAAAAACAAAACAATTAAGGACGTCGAGGGGTGCGGCAAGCTGCGGACTTGAGAGCAAGAGATAAATAGTTTTCAGCAAATGCAATTGAAAGAGATTATTGATTGGACTGAACGCATGGGCAGAGCGGTCCTCATATGCAGGGCTATCAGCATACAAGGGGCTTGTTCCATCTTCAGATAGACGGGGGGCTGCTTAAACTAGTCATCATTCGGAGAGAATTGTGTCTTTCAAGTTCACATCAATTAAAGTCTGATACAAAAATTTCTGTTTCATAATCTTACTTTAGGAGTAGATAAATATGTATAAATAAATAAATAAATAAATAATTTTACGTAGTAATAAAAGCCCACCCCTTTGTTGGCGGCGGTGGGATATATGGTGTCAGCGACAGAGTTATCAGCAGGACGCGTTGGGATCGGGTTTTAGTGATTATTCTTCAACATCAGACTTGACTTCGTCGATGTTGACTGACTGGTCGGCAATGGGTGCGGGCATCTCGTCAACTGGAGTTTGTGGCTCCTCTATGACTGGCTTAGAGTCTTCCTCAGCGAGTGCGTCGGCAGTGGCAGTTTGTTGCATGGCTTGTAGTTCTTGGGCAGCGATTTCGGTTTCCTGGCGAGCGATTTCGGCTAGCTCAGCGGCTTGACGTGCCAACTCCGCCTCACGTTCTTCGCCGGCGATCTTCTCCAATTCGGCCAAACGATTCAGCTCTTCCTCGCGGGCCTTCTGCTCTTCTTCGATTCTAGCCTCGTTGGCCTTCTTGGCCTCTTCTGCTAGACGCGCCTGTTCGGCGATGCGAGCCTCCCTTAAGTTTCTTTCTTCTTCCTCAGCTTTTCTGGCGATCTCCAGTTGCTCAGCTTCGGCTTGTGCTATGGCTTGGGCTTCGGCTTCAGCTGCAGCCTTAGCCAGAGCTTCAGCCTCAGCTGCTGCCTTGGCCTGGGCCTCAGCCTCAGCTGCAGCCTTAGCCAGAGCTTCAGCCTCAGCTGCTGCCTTGGCCTCAGCCTCAGCTGCAGCCTTAGCAAGAGCTTCAGCCTCAGCTGCGGCCTTAGCTTCAGCTTCTGCCTTAGCCTTGGCCTCAGCCTGTGCCTTAGCCTTGGCCTCAGCTTCGGCCTTTGCCTTAGCCTCCGCTTCAGCCTTGGCCTTGGCTTCAGCCTCCGCCTGTGCCTTGGCCTTCGCTTCAGCCTCAGCCTTCTTCTTCTCAACAGCTACGTCATCGGTCACGGACCTCTCAACTCTTGATTTCTTCTCAGATTGGAACCTGCAATGCACGCAACGGTAATAAACGAATGACACACGGTCTTACACAGCAAACTTACATGGTTTCAATGCGCTTCATTTCATCATTTCGAACCGCTCGCTTCTTCTCCATCGCTACTTCATCGATCACCGACTCCTCGTTAACGGTCATCATGCGTTCCTGCCTAAGACGCTGCTTCTCCTTGGTCTCCGCATCAACGGGGTCCTCCAACGGCAGAGGAGCAGAGAACTTACGCGATGGCCTAAATGGATCTAGGTCAGGAACTGGAATGACATGTGGTGTAGTTGTATGAATTTTCATTTTCAGTATGTGTGCTGGGGAAAGTGTGTGTGTGAATGAATGTATGGGAGGAGTTGCCGTGCCTCTGGCACCATTCACAAAAGGATTTATCAAAGTCTTATGCAGGAAAACTATTTAAATGTATAAATTGCTTGTGTTATTTACTTACACGTTAGTGATTGATTCCCAGCATGACGGCGTGTGGCCTTCTGAATGTTTGTGTCAGAGGTGGTTGGGCTTGGTTTGTTTAAAATAAATTTATAAAAAAAAAAACTATGTGCAAGGGAGGGGAGTTTCTTTTTGATTTGGGTTGAGGGAGGATGATACGGTTCTACTTGTGGGCTTATGAGTGACGTTTACATTTTACTAGGGGGGCAAACAAAAAAGTTCAAGAAACTTGAAACTGATGGTAAAAGAAAATCATTAAAACAAAATAAAAAAATTACAGAAAAAGAAAAACTAGAACGGTTTCCAAGGAATACAAACAATTAAACTTAATTTTATATACAGTGTATGGGTTTTTTGTGGAATTCAACAAGGCTCTGGGAGTGGTCGACATGTTTCAACTGAACATAAATGGAGCCAGTCCTCATTTCCTCAGATTCAACACATAACCTAATTCTTAGTCACTTTCTTAATTCGTTCTTCGAAATTTGGGGTAAGGCACATGTGGCTTCTAGCTCAGCCCGTTTGCCTAATAGTGTGGAACTTAAAGGGCTGACTATAGCGGGCTCACGACGGAAAGTTACTCTAGTCTACTTTGCACTCTAACAAGGGACACCCATTTGACAACTCGATGACGTTAGCGCTTCCATGCCGTTACATTAATTTCTTTCATTTCATTTTGACCAGAAATCTAGTGTTACAGAAATCTTCAACTTGACAGCTGATAATCGCCTTGTCCAGAGACGAATTTCGGGGATTTTTGACAGTTATCATTCATTTTTGACAGCCAAACACGAAGTCATGTGAATGGAGTTATCTGATTGGCCCGTGAAATCTCATAAAAAACGCGATGAGAACATTTTAGGAGGCAAGAGTATTTCTTGGCAAGTGCTTCTGGTCGGTGTGCAAGCATTCATCAGTGCGCACGTACGCCGATGATGCACAAAGGCACCCAGCCAAACGAATTGATTGCTATCCTTTAAAAGTCATCTCCACTGGACCATGCCCTGTTCATGAACATGTTGTAAACATCCAAACTAACGTCGTGTCGGAGAATATTGGGGTTTACGACATGGCGTGAGATATGTTGAAAAGTTGGACAAGAGATTTGACGTTTTCCTATATTTGCACGATCTTGTTTGAAGGGAGTGGTAAATATTGAGAGTAAAAGTAGAAGTGTGAGTGAATATCATTTTTTGGTATTCTTTTTAGTGAGATCTACTGTGCTCTTGCAGCCAACGTTGAAGGGAAGCGACTTGGCATAGTATGGCTGTGATGTTGAATATGCCCAGTGGATACGCTGTGTAATGGTGACCTAAAATGTATTGTTAGCTGGTCCGTTTAAAACAGACTTCAACTGAACCTGACTAGAACTCAAGTGTTTCACATCAAAGAAAAGTTACAGCCTTGATCTTCTGCTGCAAACATTTTCCCCAACCACTCAAAAGTTAAAGCTGTAGAGTCTGTCACCAGTCTTGGATATGTTATTGGTCGAGATTTGTCGGGTTATAATCACACCAATATGGTTAAAGGTTTTTCTACTGTCGCTTTCGCAAACTCTACCTTTTTACACTCCCCTTAAAACGCGACGCTTACTTGTAATGGTCTAAATCTTTCCCCTAGTCGACGAGGTAGTCTATATATATATAAGCAACAACACATTTCTTCTTACACAAGGAAATTACTAGGATTCAACATAAGGCGTGTTTTATTGAGAACTCAGTATTCAGCTCAGCAATGATCCTCAATAAAACGCTCTTCTTCTCATATTTTTTTTTTGTCAATTTTTTTTGTCATCTGTGATTCAGTGGTGTTGTCTAAATCGTACGTGAGGCGCCACCTATGATAAAGGTTCTTCATCGCGCTGTAGTCAGTGTTGACTGTCAAATATCACTGAGTGGATTCTGCTCAGTAATTTGTTTTGTTGTTGCTTCGCGTTGAAGCAGTAATACTGACCTGAGTACAGATTCTCAAAAAAACACGCCTATACCACAAAAACTTCAATGCCAGAAAATGTCTCTTCCTACACAAAGCTATTCGCAATCGCTGGCCCTCGTACAGCGTTACCGTTTTGGTACATATGAAGTAGTTCTAGAAGGAGAATTAGGAGACCCTACTACCTGAACTGGTGAATCTACTACATTTCCCTTACTGACCACTTTCGGTACTACTTCTTCTCACTGTCAATATTATGCGAGAAAGAAACATCTATTTGAAACAAAATAAGAAACAGACGCTACATTGAATTTCGAGTGCACTGAGTGGAGGTTGTTGAGGACTGTGGAGCAAGTTTGATTTGAGTTTGAAACGATTTACCAGTAGAAGAATATTGGTGTAGTATCTCAAAGCTTTAAAACACATGAGGGACTTAGGGCTCAACTATAATGCGCCTGAGTGTACATGAGCTGGTGTGAAAATTTAACGAAACGTTTCGTCATGTTTGCAGAAACCACATGGTTAGCCATAATGACTATCAGAAATGAAGTATGATAGAGATGCTCATCTTCTACTTCCTTAAAATTTTTGACAGTGACAGTTTTCTTAAGCCCAATTGACCAATCAGAGAACGGCATTTACGTTAATTCGTGAATAACTGTCAAAATGCACGAATAACTGTCAAAAAGCCTCTGAAATTCATCGATGTACTAGGGGTCAATCAGCTGTGAAGTTGGGCATCTCTGGTCCATGTAGGCTGAGTTAATAAAACCAACCTATACACAACCGCAAAATGGGTGTTTGCATGGAGCGACACCACACGCAGACCCGTGATAGCCCAAAAGCTCCGGCACATGGAATGCTTTACTTGCGTCAGCGTCAGGAGACTTTGACAAAAACATAAAATACATTAGTTCTTATGGGAGGTGACACATAGATCAACGCTGACGCACGTCGACAATCCTCAAATTGTGACATTTCAGTCGAATTTGAATTTTAAACGAAACTCTAGGAGTTTCTTCTCTTCGAAGAAAAGTTAATGTCATCCCTTGCGTCAGGTACTTAAGTACTATGTGACACTTTCAAAAAAAGGAAAAAAAGGGGTGTCTGGCGATGTTCAGCAGCACATCGATTGAATAGAATCAGTATTAATTGGTCCCCTCGGTAATTTGAAGTCAAGGGAATCTTACCCGCTGCCATTCAATAACTTCAAGTCGGGCATTCGCTACTCTCTATAATTTGAGGCGTTTTCATGCACAGACCTGTCATTTGTTAACATACAGGTGCGACCCTGTCGAGTGTTTACATGAAAGAGGTATGAGTGAGTTTGGAGAGTTAACTTTTGACGATGATGCATCAGAGTCCACCAATGCTGAACCGTTGGATTTGGCCACTTTGGATGAAAACTTGGAAGAAAACGAAGAAGAACAACGGCCAATTAGACCTCCTCCTACTCCACTATTCAGAACAGACACAAGTGACGATTTGTTGTCAGCCCTTATGCTCACCAAAATTCATTGGTGGCGGGAAGACGGTCACTCAACGGATCATTACGGACTTCTTTTCGAAGTACATTATCTTGTACATTGTTTTTCCTCCCTCTCTCATGATTATTTAAACAAGTGTTATTATGATTCTGGTTCGTTTCAAATTATCAAGAGTCGACTGTATTCTGCTAAGTTCCTCAGCTAACGTGGATAATATGCCCACTGCGTCATCCAAAAACAACCACGAAATAGGGTCGCTGCATTTTGAGACATCATTCGCAAAATTTTATCTCACATTTTGAGAAGCCAGAATTGCACTTATTGCAAGATCAATGTGTACTTGAGCTCGAATTCAACGCCAAAGGCACTGTTTAGTGTCTGCAGTTCAGTATCATACTTTGACTACTTATGTTTGGAGTCTTATTTGGGTCTTCCAAAAAAAGAAACCTACAAGTGAGCCGAGTCAACCCGACTGAAGGAACCTGTCATACAGTTCTTGGATTTGTTTATACAAAACTGTTGCAGAGACCGCTTGTTTCGCCATCAAAATAGAAAATGGCCACTGAACTCAGAACTTCACACCCATTTCTTCTAGGTTATGTGTTCCACAACAACTAAGACATGCGCTGTGAACAGACCTCTCACGCATCTCTCAAACGGGTGCTAAAGCATGGTTAATAAATGGTGCGACGGTCCAAGGGTCCACCTAGGGCCTAGCTTCTGCTTCAATTATTCGTGTTGTGCGTTCTGTTGTTCTAACACAACTGAATGGAAAGTTTCTATGCCGACTCTGAAGCATTTTCTTGAGCACTGTCAGTGACTCGAAATAAGTTAAGCCAAGTTGCTAAATTAAGGGATTGAATTTGGCACCTCAGCGCTGCGTAGGAGTTGACGAAACTACCACTGTGCCACGGCACCCGCATGGTTACACCCCCAAAAATGTTGTCCGCAAAGACCATCACAATTTAGCTAGAACTTTTAGCCTAAGGCTTCATCGCTCTGGCTTAACAGCTAATTTGTAATTTTTACAATTATATGTTAGCTCTTTAAATAAATAAATAAATAAATAACTACAACTTGGCATTTTCAGCACTTTTGAAGTGAAGTCGCCTGTCTGCGACAGAAATGATGTGAGTGAGGTTGGAAACGATAAAAAGGTGGATCACAATGTCATAAACTTCTGCTATCGTCATTGATGTGAAGTTTAAGTGGGCGTTAGTTTTATTCAAATTCCTCTGGGGATTTTTCATCTTTCGTGTGACAATGTGACAAGATCGCGGTCTTTAAGCTAAAGCGCATGGAATCCGTTGAGTGCACAGAAACGTTTCTTCACGCAACGCAATCAGCCGAGTGTGTGAAAATGTGTGAGTGTGTGAAATCTTAAAGACCCTGAATTATCAGAAATTATTCAAAAACAAGTGGAAACAAAACAAAACGAGCACCCGAATGAATTTCCATGGAAACTTGTGTCAACCGCACGAAAAGTAGAAAAATTGGTAAATTTTATCCGTCGTGTTGCATTCCACTTGTGGGCTTTGCTTTGCCGCCTCTCTTGGCAGAACCCAACCGGCTGGGGCCTTTAAGCCTGAGAGCTAAGCGACTCAGATTACAGAGGAGTGGCCACAAAGATCGGATTTGAAACAGAAACTACTTCTGTTGAAAGGATCTTCTTAGCTAAGATCTATCTAACGAGATTTAGTGCGTCGAATACGAAAACGCAGAGGTTTAAAACGCCGTCACAACAGCCCGCGAGTCCGACTTCATTTTGAACAATCTTGAACGCACAAGATCTCGAATATTTCCTTAAGCATGCATTTAATCATCAATTATAATGACAAACCGCTTTAACGATCGGCAATCTGCTGAGTCTTGGACTAAGTGTGCATCGATGGCCAGTTGTGGCCGATAAATCATATGAAGCTCGCAGAGGAACAGACCGTGCTCGTTTAATTATTAAATTTTTGGCTAATTTGTCTCAGTCGTAAAACATTGGGGCGGCATTTTAGTCTTAATGCGAATTCTGCTGATCTCTGAGGCGACATGATGCTAAGATCGAAAACACTCTTCAATACAAGGCAGATGATGCTTTTTTTTAAGAATTCGTATTTTCGTCTTTACTGGGCGGGGGTTTGGTCTGTGAATTCGAATAAATTTTATTCGTTTCCTGTGGTAGTTCGACTGATTCCCACGAACATAGTAAAAATAGTTCGCATGTGCTGACGTTGGTGGCACAGACAGTTGACGTGCGATTCATATGTTTGGCTACTTTTGGCTGGTGGGGCGTCAATCTTAAGATTGATCCAATTTGCAGGGAAAAATGTATACAAATGCGAAAACAAGATGAGAGAGATTGAGGCAATTAATTTGCGTTACTGTCATTGTCCTTTCCGCTCGGAAAAGTGGGTCAAGGCCATTTTAAGTGTGACTAAGAATTTGTGGGAGTAACTGAAAGGCATCGAGGGAGAAGGAGGGACTGCCCACTGATGCGATGAACAGTTGACTGTGACAGTGACTTGGTGTGTGGGGATGGCAACGTGGCTGCGAGAGTGAACTGTGGCCAGAAATGAAATGATTGGTGCCAGAAAAAACAAACAAAAATAATAGACTTCGGGAGAAGAAGAAAAACTCATTTTTATGGTCGTACTTAAAAACGTATGTACAAATGTATATTATACAAAATTGAAAAATATATCGGTATATATTCAATGAATTTACAAATAAAAAAATCAAATAAATTCTGTGTTTTTTTTTCAAGCAGTCATTTCGAAATGCCTATCAACAAAGACTGGTCATCGGATTTTTGAATAAAATTAACTACAACATTAAACTGAAGTAAATATTTGTTTAAATCTTTATCATGGCAGACTTTAAAAGTCTGCTTTCCTATAAAAATAAGAAAAAATAATAAGAATTTGAATAGCAAATGAAAAACGATGAGAAACAAAAAAAAAAAAAACGGAACAGAAACAGGAAACGTGAGCAATGAAGACGTTTCGTGATGGGATCTTTGGATAGCTCGTTGAGTAAAGTGTTGTTGATTTCGTATTTTCTTCGTTTTATTGATTTTTTGATCGGGAAAAATAAAGTCTTTTTTTTTTCATGTTTGGTCAAGTAACAAAA
Organism: Eristalis tenax; assembly: GCA_905231855.2. Classification (NCBI taxonomy): domain Eukaryota; kingdom Metazoa; phylum Arthropoda; class Insecta; order Diptera; family Syrphidae; genus Eristalis; species Eristalis tenax. The sequence goes on along the minus strand of HG993124.1, from coordinate 28,790,258 downwards.
AGATGAAAGAAGTAAATGTTTGTGAATTATTATTTTTTTTAAACTTAATCCATAAGAGGCTGTAATGATGTTTTAGGCCTCAACATCATCATCAACTGTAAAGAATAATCAATCGAGAAACATAAAAAGTATCAGTTAGTAACGAAAAGATGGGAGAAGAGTCTTTTGTTTTTTCAAAATTGTTAGTAAGTTCGTGCGATACATTCGCTCTAACTACTGTACGAATAAAATGGTTAGGAGGAGACACAGCTGCCTAAAAGATTCACGTTCTGTATAAGAAATTGTTTTCACTGAAACCCCCTCGCCTGGAAAATACAACGTGAGCCATTGTTGGGCGCCACTTCAGTTGCCTACACTAAGGCAATGCAAAACAAAAACTCGATCGAACCTTTAACTTAAACTTGTAATTAGAGGGATGGGTGTATGTTAGGTGACGTATCTTACATAAATGTTACACATATATAGAAACAGAGAAGTTGTTAAAACATGATTTTAATATATTCGTTTTTTGTATTTTTGTTTAGAGAGTTTCAATCAGGGATTAATGTATCCGTCGGCATGCATCTATCATCGGGGGACGGGGATGCGGCAACTGCAGGAAATCAACAGGCCGACACTGGCTCCCAAACTACGAAACACAAATATGTAAATGATGTGGAAACATTAGTAAGTAAAGATTGGCCATCAGCTTGTACAAAACGCCATAAAGCAAAGCTTTGAAAAGGGTTTGATTCATTTTGCTGTCGCTTGAAAATAAGCTTCGATAAAACCGGAAGCAATCAAATTATCTGTAAGCTACACATCTTCGTCTCTGTGATTGCTGGGAAAAGCCTCAAGTCTGAAGCGTTTGTTTAGTCTGAACGCAGTTCCTTATGCTTAAAGAATCGCACAACCTAATTTTGGAAGCTGGAACGAAAAGCATGTCTTCAAGCATGGAAGAGGCAGGAGCCTCTGTGCAAGCATAATTTTTACAGTTTCGCACTTCACAACTGGTCACCGGCGAGCCAGATAATTAAAAAAGAACTGACTTTTTGATTTCGATTGACGTTGTTTGTATCGTGCAGCCAGGGCAGCCCTGAACATGAGATGCGCTGGAGTATATACTATTTTCAAAAAGTGAAAAGCAAGTCTGCAAGCAGATGTCTGTCTTTTTGAATAGAATTAATGTTCTCCGACACGCACCTGTCGGAGAACATTAATGGATCAGTTTTTAAAAGCATTGAGGAAACCATCCGAGGCTGCAGAGGCACAACCCTCAGGTTATTGAGAGCCGGGCTGTTTTGAAATATTTTCTTAAACTTGAGGAAGCCATCCGAAGCTGCAGAGGCACAGCCCTCAAGATCTTGAGAGCCAGGCCGTTTTTTGATATATCCATCCACATTGACTTCCGGATTGAGAAAGTTTTACGAGATGTGAGGAAAGGGAAAAGGATCAGTTCGCGAACACAGTCGCAAAGCACAGAAAACAGTAATAACAGACATTACGCTAGCTATTAGAAACTGTAGGTAGTATAACAGAACTTAGTAAAACATATTTCAATTGATCATTCTTTTTTCGGATCATACGAGGCCTATCGGGTGGATTTTTTCTAACAGCTTTTATTGTTCTCTCTTCATAAGTAAAAATAGAAAAAATAGTCAAATTTAGCAAAAACGAAAAAAGTGAGTTTGGTTTTTTTTTAATGAAGCACTACTTGCGTCTTAAGAAGACTGAACGAGGACTTAACGAATATTATGTTGACCCTGCTGCCTCGCGTGGAATGGTGCACTAGTGGTTCAATCAGCTCACCTTTCACACTGGAAGAATCACAAGGGATGAAATTATTAACAAAAAACCCTGATATTGTGTTGGACGGTCACCGGGTCAAGCTCGGAAATGAGGTTTTATAGAGATAACCAACTTCTGCCTCTCTTGCCCCTTAAAATTGTTGGCAACCATTTTTTATGTCATTTTCAAACAAACTGACCAATCAGAGAACGGGATTCACGTTATTTCCTGAATAACTGTCAAAAATGCATGAATTACTGTCAAAAAGCCTCTGAAATTCGTCGATGGGCTACGGTTCAATCAGCTATAAAGTTGACCATATCTACAGTACTTCATTTCTGATCAGGGTTCATGAAATAGCTAAAATTGTAGCTACACATATGTATCTGAAATTTAGTGGAAACAGAGCCCCTTTTTAGAAATTTATTGTGAGTTCTGGTCTAGATGCTATGTGACACAAAATACAAGGAACGGCCTGGCCAAGCGAACAAGTTAAAAATCATTTGCATTGCCGAACAAATTTCCAAGCGACTGGAAACATTGAGCTTTTTAAAAACGACGATAATATGCGTCTAAACATGTGTACATCAATTTAAATCATAATGTCCGTCCTTATGTTGGTACACCGGTTGAAGAACTAAAATTTAAAAAAAAACGAAAACTATGAATGTCCCCTTTTCATCTTCTGATTTGAGGACTACGGTTCAAAATGTCGACTGGTTGGCGCAGTTTTTGAAGTGCCTGCCCTTGGTTAGTGGGGTTCTAGTCCCAGTGAAAGCAATGTTAATACGCTTATATCTGGTTTCTAAATCTGGCACTATCACTGGAATGGTCCGTCAGTGTTAGTAGTCCAACTGTGGGTATAACAATAGTCGCTAGCACCCAGCACTAGCAGCCACCTTCCCTACCGACCAACCTTCGGTTTGAAATTAACAGAAGACATCAAAAATTGATTAAACATCTGTCGAATATGATTTTGGAATAAGCCAAAATTTAATGTGATGTTATATTTTTACCGAACGAAAGCGCGAGGTATTGTCAAATTTCTCTAAACCTACCAGGGAGCGGTGAAACCTCGCGCTTATAGCGAAACCCAGTTGCTGCTGAGGTTGTCAAACCGAAACATAGGTGTTAATTTTCTCCTTCTATTGTCTGCTGTTCTCAAACTATTATTTCCAGTCAACAGACAGTTTTGGCGGCCATTTAAAAATTTAGCGCTAACGACATTTGCTTTGGCGGCCACATATAATGAGCAATGACGTGAAACTTGACAGCTAATGACATTTGAAAACATTTCAACTCGGTCTGTTGGCATGTTGTGGCTTCGGCCAATACCCGGCGGGGAACAGAGCATTTGCTCAAATTGCAGCTTTAAAAAAAAACAAAAAACCAAAATCACCCACGGATAAGCCTGTCCAACCAAAAACATCTTCTTACTTAACTCGAAATATTAAGCATAATTGTCTCTCGCTCAATTGACTGAATTGAAATGGCTGCAGAATGTTGGTGACACTCAAGTGAACCTCTTCGATGTTTGGTTGAGATTCTAACAGAAGACAGCTGGTGCGCTATTTTGATATCAGAGTGATTCAGATTCCAACTATCTATCCTTACACAAGCGTCTGCGTAGTACTACACAATTCATAAAAGTAACGCCCATCTTCTCAAATGTTCAGCAGCAAGCAAAATAATGAGAAAATATGACAGCTTTCACACGATGATATTTTGTCGCATCAAATACCGTCATTTATCGGAAGTAGTCGTACCATGCACTGACGGTTTAAGCAATTGAATGCAATTACACAAAAGAAGCTGATACGATCTCTGTACCCAGGCAACGCCGGAACTTTTTGCTTCCCTTGCCTGCATACGCAGCAGTCGATGCGACGGAATCTGAAGAAATTGAAAATTCTAACTTCGCCAATTTGTGAAGCATTTTCTATACAGTTATACCATTTGAGCATTGTTAGTAACTCGAGGCCCGTGAAAAGTATTTTGTACTCATACCGGGCATCGTAGGTTCAAATACGTGAGTGCCGTCGCAGAAACACACATCGCCACGGTCGCTGTTAATATGCATTTTTTCTTTTCGCTAAAACTTCCAAATCATCACAAGTCGAGATCATTTTTGTTTCAGTAAAAAAAAAAAATCCTTCACCTTCTTCTCGCATACAGTTCTATAAAATGACAGCTGTCAAATTGAAATGTCACCTGGCCACATGGATGGTTCCAGAAATGAAGTACTATAAAGATGCACAGCTGATTGACCCCTAGCCCATCGATGAATTTTAGGGGCTTTTTATTGCAGTTATTCATGAATTTTTGACAGTTATTGGTTGTCAAAAATGTTAATGAGGTAGAAGCTGGGCGTCTCTATCATTTTTCATTCCTGGATGGAGCCAAAGTGATGTCAAGCTTAAACGGAATAAAACTGTCTGCTTTTTAACAGTTATTCATGAATTTTTGACAGTTATTGGTTGTCAAAAATGTTAAGGAGCCAAAGAGGTAGAAGATAGAGAGGTCCTATCATACTTCATTTCTGGACAGATCCAAAGTGATGTCAAGCTTACACGGAATAAAGCTGTCGTTCTTCTAATTGAACTCAGCTTAGTCATGGTGTAAGGATAATATTGTAGTAATAAAAAAGTAAATAATAAAAAAAAACTCTAAGTACCCACTGTACTCTGCCCAGATCAAGTCCAATTATTTTGTTAGCACTCATTAGATTTTACTTGTCTAACATGACTCTCTTTTGTAAGCTAAATGAAATTGTCTTTGTAACCTAATGAAGAAAGGGCAGAATATAGTGAGTCGTTGAAGGAATCGGAAAAATGTGGATTACAATATGGCGTGCTAACACCTTGTCAAAACTGCCATTTTTTTGTTTCGTTCTGTTAACAAACAAATTCCCGCGACCCCTGTAGAACTGTCCAGCACACCTTATTATCCTTTCATCATGAGTGTTAGTACTAGATCACAACAGCGGACTCGCGCGGTCGAACTTTGACAAGCATTGGTACGCGCTTTATTTAGCTTACGAGAATATTGTGTCAGAAACTCCGGCACCCTCAGTTTTCCATATCGAAATAGAACGCGAGCGTTTGACAGTTCAAATGTTTGGAAATATAATTCCCAAGAAAAAATATGAAATTACTTGCACATATAATCGGCTAGGTTTACGAAAATTGTTCATAGTTTCACAGCCGTCAAAACGTCCGAGTGTGAGAGAGTTTACCGAGAGCGATTCTGCTTACGATATTGAGTTATACGAGATATCAACGCGCTACAGCCCTATTCTGGCATAAAGGCCAAATCACAATGTCGCGCTCGCGAGTTGGGGCGTTGATAGACGTGGGTAAGCGTTTTATCGAGTTTACGAGAATGTTATGTCAAAGCGCGGCTCCCTCGCTATTCCAGACCACAATGAGGCGTGCGTTTCACAAGTAAAATGGTCAAAAATCCATTTTACCAGACAAAAAAAAACTATAAAATCACTAGAAAAAATTAATTACGTACAAAAGTAGTTGCCGTAGCCTGCCAAAAAGCACTAGGCAAAAGCACGAGTTTGTAGAAGTGGCTCTCCCTAGAAATTTTGTGCTCGCGCTTACTACATTACGCTCTGTGAACTGTCAAAGCACGACCACTGCATTGTGTCTTGTTAAATGCATTTACAATAATCCTACATAAAATGTCGAAGCCCGAACGGCAGAACGCGCGCGCCTTTGCGATATGCAAGACTTAGACTTCCTCCGTTGACAACTGGGGTTAAATGTTGCCAAATTCATCAATCCAGTGACTAAAACGAGGAAAACACGCCCCGTTGTTTTTATTTACAAACAGCCTTTGTAAGGAAACAAGTACTTCCTGTCAAGCGTTCCCATTCCAGCTCATAGCTCAAAGCTTCAAGCTAAACAAAGCCCTTCTGGATAAGGCCGCAAAAACCAATTTCTTAACAGAACGTAAATCTTAGGTACTAGGTGATCAGAGCAGATAAAACTAATCAAAATCTCACAAAAAACTTAAGGCCGCATTATTTACAGTTCGTAGTGCGAAGCCTTATCGAACATGAAAGATGAAAGAAAGAAGAAAACAAACGACAGCACAAAATAGAAAAGAAAACTAAAACTAAAACGAAAACGAAAACGGAAAACATAGAAAACCAACTTACCTCCATTGCTGACGACAACCTTGTTGGAGTTGCCCAATTTACCGTCACGCTTTCTCTGAATATAATATGCCAACAAATTAATGTCGGTCCGGACCTTGTCCGAACTGTACAGGGGATTCCTGGTGGTGTATGCCTTATCGCCTACAATATTTATCGATGCTAGGTGACTTTTGCCTTAAACATTGTTTTTTTGTGTTGTGTACGGACGACGACAGTTGAAAAGGAATTCAGTTAAAATAACAAAGATTACGTATCTTGACATTTTCAAAAGCAGATTCATTCAGTCTCAATTTTGAAAAAGCAACGCGTATGTACAGAGAGCGATAAATGTTCAAAATTACTTTCGAAAGTTCTTTGATTTCCTTTTTTCGTGTTTTGTATCATACATGCAATACCAGATGGCGTAAGTGTCGAATTTGCGATTTAGAGTCAAAACTAAACCCAGTTATACGTACCGACATATTTGCGGGGTCTCTCCGGGTAGTCGACGAGGTTGCGCACCTCCTTGGCCAGGTGGCGGGTTGGGTTCGTCACTCTGGCGATGTACGAGTCTAGGGTCGTCTTCGATGTCGGCTCATAGCTGTATCTGCGGGACAAGATTGTACGGTTGAGGTTGAGGCGCGAGGATTGCGAGACCTCTTGGTGGCTACTTACGCTGGGAACGGTGTTACGCTGCGGGAGCGACTCATGACCGGTGTGTGAAGGTCGCGCATCAGAGTGTTTGTGGAGTTGCGGATCCTCTTGGTCTCTTCCTCGAAGTTCTATCAAAACACGGGGAGAGTGAGTGGGTTAGTTGAAGGCTATCAGCTTGTCCCTGAGTACTAAGGGACTGCGGTAAGGCAACTCACAATAAAGGGCTCGGAATTGAGGTAGCTGCTAAGTTGGTGGCCACCAAATCCTGGCCGAACTCTTTTGGCAATACGACTGTATTCCCTGTTAAGGACGGAGGGCAGAGTGCGGATTGGTGATGTTATGACCCGCTCGGGGGTCAATGAGGAGCGATACGAGCTGTATACTCGAACCGGAGACTCATACACCCGAGTGGTATGGATGGGGGCAGTGTATAGCGAGCTGTAGCCCAAGGTACGAATGGGCGACGTGTACACCCGGGTGGTGGTCGTGCGGACCGGCGACGTGTACACACGAGTGGTGGTCGTGCGGATCGGCGACGAGTACACACGAGTGGTACGGATCGGTGATGTCACGATGCGAGTACGCACAATCGGTGTCGAGTAGATGGTGCGGATCGGTGAGCTAATGACCCGTCTCTGTGTGATACGTGGCGCGTAAGAGTAGATTGGATAGCTGGACGTGTATACCTGCGTGTGTAGAATGGTTTAGAATTGTTTGTTTGTATATTGCTGTTGTTTGTGGTGAGATGGTGGTGATGATGAGAGTGAATTTGTGATGATGTATGTGATGACGTGTGTGCTTGAGCTTTCTCCGGAAATGGTTCTCCGAAATGGAATGCATTCCGCAATGCTTCGGGAAAAAAGAAGAGCGAATAGCAAAGTTAAAGTGAAGTGAAGTGAAGTAGAGAGAGAGAGAGAGAGAGAGAAAGAGAGAGATAGAAATAAGACATGTGAAATGGCTGCGATAGATGCAATGACGTGGATGCAGATACAATGAAATGAAAGCTGATGGACGGTGCGTGAAGTGTAGAAATGTGAATACTTACGCGTGATGATGAAGAAAAGGTCCGGGACACGGGGTACTGGAAATTTGAAAAAGAAAGGCGAGCAAGTCTTAGTTTTTTGATCGAGTTCAAATGGAGTGCTTGTGCGACTTGCTCTTGATATGATTGATTTTTCGTTGAATTTTGTTCCACATACGTCACAGTGTACAAGTGGAAATATTGAAAGTTAACACAGTCCTCTTGAAATCGGTCTCAAGAAGGTGGTCTTAATCATGTTTCAGGCTCTAGCAAACTATTCTCATTTGGCTGAACTAATGTCGATCGTTAGATGGGAAAGGGCATATTTTTTTGGTGTCCATCGGTGAGAGGGAATAACGGGGGGACAGGAAATGTATGCAATTGAGAAAAAATAGAAAAAATTCTGGTTGTTCAGGAACGGAAGTGATCACTGATCACATTCAGAGAGTGTGTGAGAGAGAGAGAGAGAGAGAAAGAGAGAGAGAAAGAGAAAGAGGGGGGGTCGAGTGATAAACTGAGCGTTCGCCTGATGTTGAAGTAAAATACAATCGCTTTTTTTGATGGCTATGCGTAAAACCTAAACAGACTTATTTCGAAGATTTATTTAGACGTGGTGGTACGACAGTAATGTTGGTCGATTGTGCTTTCTTATATTGGGGCTCAGACATGGGTTCTTCTTCATCAAAATTATTGCCACAAATTTCTTACATACATCCTCACAGAATGCCTTTCGTCTCATGGTCGGGGTAATTGCCCCAGTTGGCATCCGACGGCAGCTTAGAAGTGAATTCAAGATGAGTTAAACATCGCCAGCGACTGGTAAATCAGTTTAGTCAGCTCGTCAGATGATCTTATCATACTTATCACTATTATTCCACACATAATGAACGCGCACTCCGCGTCGTACAAAATGTACCCGGAATGCAGTCAGTGAACGTACATCAATAATATTGTGTTGATCTGCTAAAATGACTTGCCTTAAACAAGTTTCTCGCAAAAGATGTTGGCACTATGCGACCATTGAGTGGGACATGTGTCCCAACATGGGCGAAAGGGTTAAGTGCTTTTGCTGCACACTGATCGCGCTGTACTTGGGTTCTAGCCATGCGTTCGGTTTCAACCCTACATACATTCTTCGACTCCTTACTAGTCTCTGATTTCAACGAACTAGGCCCTGTTCAGTTTTATAAAGTCATATTTTGGATTCGTTTTTAGAGCCCTTAGATTTAGATTCTCAGTTTTAAAAACCTTGAAAACTAATTTGCACTTGACCAAGTAGCATCTCAGAACAGCATTTTCCAAGCAACGATGTGTAACTGAGTCTCGCTTTCCGTATCAGAATTCCATTTCCGGTGTGGTTTGGATGCAAACGGAACTCGTCGCTCCGCTAAGGGTTCCACGGCACCTGCAAGGCAAGCGTCTATGTCCAAAGCGGGTGTTATTTGATGGCATTTGGTCCTTACTTTTTTGGCCCAAATTGATTCGTTCCAATATGTGTAGTTTGAAAGTTACGTCGAATCCTATATTGGCTTCAAAGTTTCGTCGTTAGAAATTCGATTTGCGTCGTTTCTTATTATTTTCTATTAAGTAGTCGAGAGGATACAATTTCGACTAGTGTTATTTTCGTACTCTCCCGATCGGAATTACCGACGCCACGGCGAACCAAATCGGGTTATTGATGAACAGAGCTGGAGTTCCCGGAGACATGTCCAGGAAACTATGTAGTTCCAAGGATATGCCGGCGTTGAATATGTCCGAGGAATTGTGTAGTTCCTTACTACAACGCCAACTCTTGATTTGGTCGTGATTCGGCGCAAAAGGAGACCAATAGAGTTGTGGTAAACACTTCCGGCGACGGAACGGACATGGAACGATTCTTTTCGCAGTCGGAACTGGTTCCCGGAGACATGTTCGCGGAACTATGTAGTTACAAGGATATGCCGGCTTTGGACATGTCTGCGGAAGTTTTTGAAAGAATACAAACCCGCAGAACTGTATATGTAGCTCATGTCCCGACCGATTGAAGAAGAGTGATTTGTGGTTGATGTTAGGATGTGTGTATTCAGTAGTAGTTCAAACATGTATTGTAGTTTGATAAGTGTGTGGCTGTGGAGTATGGATAATTGTGCTCACATCAAGTTTTGTTGTTCCATGTCCAATAGATGTGCGGTCGTATGATACATGTCTATGTCCGACTAAGGTGCACACAACCAAGTTTGGTTCCATGCGTGCGCTTGTGTAGAATTTGTGTATACAAATTGCCACATGTGTTTTTCACTTCGAAATCCTCTGTGATTTCGGAACTATATGCAGCATGGACATGGATATGTTCGGGTTGAGTTTACGAGACGATAGGAATTGTTTCCGACAGAGGACATAGTTCCGGGAGCCATACATGTCCGGAACGACACAACTCTAGTGGACAAACTAGGATTGACGGCTGGCTGATTGGCAGGATGAGCTGGTTTCCTACTACAAAGTTCTTAATTCAGACCTGTATTGCCAAAAATTGTACCGTCTGAAGAAGGCAATCTCTCGAAAGTGGCCAGCCTTAGCTCATAGGACAGAAGTGGTGTTCCACCAGGACAACCAACGCCAGGCTACACACATCGATCGTGACTCGGCAGAAGCTATGGGAGCATAGTTGAGAGCTTTTCGTGTATTCACAGGGGTGTGAAACAAGACTCGATCAGTATTTCTTACGAGAAAGGGACAACGCCATTACCATTAAAATGTATTTGATCTAAATGGGACCATTTTTATGGCAAATGCAGACTTAAACTTCGTGCATTTTGCTACACATAGCTAATGTTTCGTACAGAATATGCACTGATGCAGTGTATACTCGGCCCAAAACACTGATAGTATGGGCAGTTTTCAGCTTATAGTCGGTCTATAATGTGTAGACTCCGACTGTAGTGTCCACTATCGTTCTTAACGACGACAATTTGCAGAATTCCATTTCCGACGAGTTTCTTCAAGTTGGTCCGAAGATTGAGTTGGAATTTCCATGAGCCAAGGCTTAGTAAGCGAATTCTGTTCGTATTGTTCAGTTGACCTCCAGTTCGTACAGACGCCCTATTCTTAGAAAGGGAATGGAGAGAAAGAGGTGACTCTTGTTAAGAAATAGCTAGAAATAGGATAGGCAATGCAAGCGACTGAGGAGTTCAAGTCGTTCTTGGGGGAATGCAGTCAGGAACACTCTAGTTGCTTTGTTCCCAACCTTCCAATATAGATAAGAAAGGACAATCAACCGAAGAGGGACACTCTGTATTGCTTAAAAAAATAATTCACATTTTTAAGAAATTAGGCTTACGCATTATGTGCAGTTACCAAGTGGTCAGTGGCGGTCGAGAGACGAAGAACTAGGAACAAACCCCTTGTGAACCTTTCTTTCATCTCCTCCTTATGTTGCCGCTCGAGAGAGTTTACATTTGGATTGCTTTCCCTTTCGACCGTGTGCATTTCTACCAGTTTTACTGTTCGGTTTAAACGATGCATGGGAGCAACCGCTTATGAGAGCACTCCTTGTCTGTCGATTTCATGAGCAGTTTCTTTATTCCGAAGCCGCATTATTGTGTCCTTAACTTAATTCGTGCGGTTTGCTCAGAGATGGCGTAACTTGTGTTATTCCATTGGAACATGCGTTGGAAAGCTCATTTCAGTATATGTCATTCATTTGAAGCGTAAGCAACAATCTTTTTTTTTTTCACTCAAATATGTCGAACTTTGTGCCTGAAAAAGTGTTTTTGCGGGGAGTTCTTCTTCTAAGAACTATTTGGAAAACAGTGGATGGGACGTTTTATTCCTTCCGCCTTTTAGCCCAGACCTTGCCACCTCTGACTACCATTTGTTCCGGTCGTTGCAGAACGCCCTCACTGAAATACGGTCCACATCAGAGCAGAATATCAGAAATTGACTTGATTCATTCTTGGCTGCCAAGCCGGCGAAGTTCTTTTGGGATGGGATCCACAAGTTGCCAGAAAGATGGGAAAGTCATAGCTTCAGATGGGCAATACCTAGAACACTATTGTACATGTTTTTCTTAAATAAACGTTAAAATTTTGGGAAAAAAAACCGCACGAATTATAATAAATTGAATTAATTTCGTACACAGTCAGCAGTTAAATCCAGAAGGCCATTTCACTCAACAGCTGCTATCAACGAAAGTAAAGGAAATATTTTGGAAAAAAGAAAACCTAACCCCTCAAACAGGCCATGCCCCAAACCATGAATATCGCATTTTATCATAAACTCCTCAACTTGCAGTCTTAAATTCTACGAAGTCAAATAAAACATTTTCATTTCAACCAAAAAAACGTTCACATTTTATTGGCTTTCATCTTGTATCACAAAAATTTTAAGGTTATGTTTCAATTTCATTTGTTTTCTAGTTCCATTCAAAGCGTTACATAATTCTAAGTTTCAATACAAAAAAGTTCTCTATGAATGTGGTTAAGTTTGTGTACATTGCGTGGTAGATATGTAGAAAAAAGGTGGCTCGTTTTTTGGCGAACATCTTCTCTCGTGAGAGGATTTGTACATAAGCTTGCGAGAGAAGAAGATGTGAGTTACGTTAACATTGTACAGCGAATTAGTGTTTTCTCATATATAAATATACATTTTTCTTTCATTTTTGTTAGTTTTAATGGGATACATAGTTTTCATTCAATTCGTTCGTTTAAATTTTTGAGGGCACTCGGGTGGCGCTTAGACCCTGTATGAGTAGTGACGGTATGTGGTGCCACCTGGAAGACGTCCGGATGTAGTTGACGAGTAGCTGTAGCCACCGGGACCGGCACCGGCTGTGCTTGACCGCTCAGTGGTGTAGTTGTAGCCACCTGGACCGCTGCGTGATGATCGCTCAACGGTGGATGAGTATGAGGACTTCTCTGGCCTGGAGTAGGAGGAGTAGGGATTGCTCGAGTTGCTTGAATTTGCAGAGCTAACCTCGGACTTGTATGTGTATGAGTAGTCAGATGAGTTGCGGGAACGGTGTGCTCCGGGCCTGTCAGTGACTAAGTCATAACGTGGGGTCTACGGAATTCGAATTGGGATTTCGATTGATTCGATTTATTTTCATTTTTTTTTTTTTTTTTTTTCTTATCAAGTTATTTGTTTTAATTTACAAAAGCAATTTAAGAGTTAAATTTTGAATCTGAATGTTTAGCCAACTTGCTGTATATGTACGCTTGCCGGGGGGTGAAAACTTTCCTTTCGACAGACTCAAGGCTTCCATTTAGTTTTTGTTTTTCGTAATTTTTTATTTTTTTTGCTTCTATCGAAAATGGTAGGAAATTGAAACATGTTTGAACAAAAATGATAAACAAAACATACATACATCGAGAAGAGTAAACAAACTTAACACAGATAGATGATGAAGACAACAGAAAGACACGACATGAAGAGAGGCAGAGTGAGTGTTAGAGAGAGAGAGAGAGAAATAAAACAAATTAAATTCAAACTTTCGAATTCGTGTCGGATCGGATGGATCAGTAGCAGTATTTGGAGAAGCCATCGCCAAAGTTGTAGGTGTTCCTGTACTTGGACTTCTGTTCCCGGGATACCCCATGCAGGTGCGGCAGCAGCAGGTCCATGCTGTCTGTTGATGTGCGAGCCGCCTGAGTGCCACCGGCCTCGACGGAGTCAATGTACTGACGGACCTGCCTCAATACCTTCTCTCTGGACTGATCTCGGGCCGAGATGTAGGGCTTAATCGGTGCATTCAATACCTTGGCACTGGGCTTGATGGCCGCGCGATTGATTGGATCGAGAATCGCCGGACGCGACGAGGTCTGGTACTGACGGGGCTTGCCGAATGCCGTCACTGGATCAGCGATCAGCGTGGGCCGTGGCACAAATGGTACCTTCTCCCATGGGATCTCCTTCTTCTGCAAGTTCCAAAATATCGGTACCGGTATTTTTGTTTGTTTGTTTTTTTTTTTCAGTTTCTGTTATGGTTACTTGTTTGTGTGTGTTTAACCAGCCATGAATGTACAGGGTTCTTGCGAGGTGTGATGCTTGCATATTTACAGAACGGATCGTGACATACTATGTACAGGATGGACATCTTGGCGTGCGTTGATCGGGCCACAATATTTACAGGATTACTGCCGATCATTCAAATGTTGGATGTTTGAATGGTGGTGCATTGAGGGGTCAGTCGGATTAAGCACTGAGCAGAGTTAAAAGCAAAACAAAATAACATCCTAACATTGCAGTGTGGTTGGTAAGCGTACAAAAGCTGTGCAAATGCGTGTTTAGTAAGTTGTGAGTGGTGGGTAGTTGGTGTGGGTGTTGTTTTCACGTCGAAATTGAGTTTTCATTCGAATGTAATTTTCTTGAATTCTTTCAAACCAATACCTCGCGCGATTTTTCCTCATTTTTCATTTCTTCGTGCATGCATGCGACTCTGAAGTCACATTACGTGTCAGAATGTATATTTATTCCGCCAGTTTTTTTTTTGTTTTTGGCCGAGACTAGCGAAATTTTTCACACACTGCCTCATGGAATGAATTTAAGAGGAGACGAAAAGCGAAAACCTTGGAGCGAGTATGAGGGAATGAGATATTTTTGGACTACCGTGTGCGCGCGCATCTAGAGTTACAGACTATCGGCGAATGCCTGAATTATCCGCGTGGAATATCCATAGAGGAGCGTTCTTAATTTAGACGAGGCTTGCCACAGCGACGACGTAATCACACGGGAGCCCGGGGGCATAATAATCTATTTATTCCATTGGAATCTTAATGTTTTTTTTCTTATTTTTGTGTGCAGTTATGATACGGCACGAGGTGTGTTTATAACTTAATTTGTTTTGATGATTTGAGAATGTGCCTCTGTTCATGTTCAATTGGGACCTATTTTTGGATGCTCGGAATGTGTGTATACACCTGAGTACGATCTTCGAATAGATCCTACTTGTAAGCACCGCAATTAGAGTCTCTTGCGTTATCGTGCGAGGGATGCCTGGAAATTTCGTAAACAAAAGCAGACATGGTGCAATGTAAACAAGGGTCTATTTGCATGATGCTCATCAGCTCATCAGCTTGTGATGCAACTGACCGATTTGTGCCAAAATACGCACGTGATTTATTTGTTTTCCGCTTTACCAGACTTGTATGAAGTGGTGTAGGCGCGGAAGGAATTGTGCTTGGACCTCAGTATTTTGCTACTAGCACTTTCATGAATCAAGAAAATGTGTTGCGTGGTGCACTGCTCTCTGCCTTCGCCTGTATTGCTAGTACAGCAAATGGGGGTGCTTTTCTTCTTTTTTTTTTGATCCTCTCACGGGATGAAGCTAACTGGCGATGCCATCACTCACAGCTTGGATTGGCTGCTTGTTAGAAGCTCCATAAATTTGAATAGTCTCGTGAGAGAGGCGTAGCTAATGTTGGCTGTGGCCAGAACTCAAGAAATATGGAGCTAGTCTACTTCTACCTCTCTTGGTCCCCAGACAACTCCAATTACATGATTTTGTGATTAAATGTCAACCAATTTTTCAAATTTTGCCATGCACAAGGAGACAATCAGCTGTGAGTTTGAACAACTCCAGGGCCCAGGGTCCACACTGGACAGAGGCTTTCAAAGCAAAGAAGCGGAAGGAGCTTATACAAAACTAGGAAGGAGGTCCTGGGAAGCTTTACTAAAAAAAAAAATATTAGAATGGATGGTGCTACATCCAAAGCCTGACTTCTACAGCAAACAAGTGTGTTCTTCCACGAGTATGTGGAACCTACTGTTTATACCGACTCCAAGGGGCGAAGTTTGAGAAGATTTTTCTAGACAGGAATACGCTTTGAGCATCGGCAGTGACTCGAAGGAGGTGGCGCCGTGAAAATGGTTTGTCCAACCGTGAACCAAACCTAGACGCGGTAGGTTTAAGTGAATAGGGGTCGACTCACACAACATGGCGACCGCTACAAGCTAGAAAGAAGTCGCATTTTTAAATGAAATAGATGTAAGCTGAAGCTCTGGATGGTGGCATGAGTTGTATTTTTTCACAAGATATTATGCCTTTCTCAAAAAATTTCAATTGACATTTTTATGATTGTGAATGACAGCTTTCAATACGCAATAACACCGAACCACTGTCTTGTGAGGTTTCGCATATGAATTTGAGGTCTTTTTTAGACAGGTTAGGTGGGTCACCTTATGTGTCACGTGTTATACCCCGTGAATCAACCAAAATGGGTACGTTAAGGGTACTTCGCTAGGCCACGTAGAGCGCATGGATAACACCGCCCCAGCCTTCTACTCCGAACTAGAGGGCCAACGCAATAGAGGACGCCCCCGAAACGGATAGCGCAGACAAGTGAAGAAGAATCTCAACCAACTTGACGTGCGAAATTGGAGGCAGCTGGCTAAAGATTCTTGAAGAGGCTTGTTGGTTAAGGTCCAGGTTCAACCTGGACTGTAGCGGCATTAGAAATAGACGTAGGAACTTGGATTTAGTGTTTTTCTCCTTGTTCCAAGCTCTTAACCTGGAAATACCTAAACTGCTGAATTTTGTGAACATTTTTGGATAGCTGGCGGGACTCTGAAAGTCTCAGTTTTTGTCAGAAATTGAACAGTGAGAGAAAGCTTCTTCCATGATTTTCGAGACAAAACATATCTTCCTTAAGCCGGTCTTGCCAGACTTTTGAAAACATCGTGACGGTTAAAACAAACATTCAAGATTAAGGTGTACAATGAAGTAAAGTGTTCGAGAATGTTCACCCCTCCCAGGGCATCACACTGGGTCTATTAGGGGCTAAGTGAGAAGTAGAAGATGCCCTAACCTTCGCACTAAGTGAACATAGAGAGAACACATAGAGTCCTGTTGAAAGTGTCATGCCTCTAGAGCCAACAGTTTGAGTAGTGCGTTGTCTGAATTAGGAAATTTATTAAGTAGGCTCTTCCTTAAATTGCAAGAGTGACAGCAATGTCTTTGATTGCGATATTGCAGGTGGCTGTTGTAGGGTGTGCAGATGATTGTTCAAATATTGCGTGTAAGCTTGTATAGATAGGCCCAGCTTCTCAGCAACCACTAGATTCTCAGCGAATATTCGTGTTGTGGACCTACAGTTGGATGCCGAACGGCAAAGTTTGAGAAGCTTTTTCTCATTGAGTGACAGTTTATACCGACTCCAAGACTCGAGATTTAGGAAGCTAGAAAGGAATATTCTTTGAGCATTGTCATTGACTCGAAAGAGGTTAGGCCGTGAAAATTATTTTTTTTTGGTTTTATCGTACCGGGAATCGACAGCGAATTTAAGTTGCATAGGGGTCGACGCACATACCTGCAACCACATTGCGTGGAAATTTGCATTCAAATAATCAGACAAATGAGTCGGTGCTGGGAACACGTTCAAATGTTCAGCCTTACGTATAGTAGGGAACCATGTAGACAATGTTGGTCCATTCTGATACCAGCAGTCAGACTACTGCCACCGATCGACCGCTCCAGTCGATACTACCACCCAGCGGCAAATGGTAACTGGACCAGATTTAAAACTCAGAGGATTCGAACTGGGGACCCTACTAACAAAGAGCAGGCACTTAACCAAACCGCTTCATCCAGTCGTTAGCTTCAGGTCACACAACGAACTTTAAACTTTCTCAAATATTAAAATTTTGAAGAAAAAGACAAGTCGGCATGTTTCGTATATGTTGCAGGCTTGTATTTGGATATGCGCCCATTTTACTAGGCTTACCCAAACAACCTCTCGGAATTATGAGTCAAACAATACCTCGAAGCACGTGAAGTGTAAAATCATCCAAAAAGCTTAACAATGGAGCATGAAAGCATATGAATCAAGAGATGGAGATCAAAACAAAAGTTCTTCCTTACTGAACTTTAACAAGGCACTTAATCTTGTCCTATCTAGGTTTTGTTAGGTTAGGGGATGGCCTATCTGTCTAAAATAAGACTGATTTTTGGTTAAACCTTGAGCCAAATTAAAGGAGTTTCCCTGGATGGAACAATATAGCTCCAACCAAAGGATGTTAGATACAAATCCATGGTACAAGGTTTAAGTGTCCTCGGTCAAGACACAGCATGGGCCGAAGGTATACATTAGGAAAGGGAGAGAAGGTACCTGTGCACATTGCTTTGTAGTGGAAATATTAGGCTGGGAAGAACATGATGCCAACGCATTTTCAAGAAGGCTTGAAGTTCAAACATTTTTCGAGACAAAATTTTAAAAAGGTTTTCTATGGCGTATGTGGAACTTATTCCGGTGGAAGGTCACCGCAGAAGAAGCACCCGAGCATTAAGGGAGTGGACCATTTATTCCCTGAACACAAATTAGAAGATTCATCATAGACTGGTAGATCAGTTCCAAAAGAGTCTCAGTTTCTGGTCAGCTCTGGTTGATTGAATAGATTTATCCCAACTAATTGCAACATATTCCCCGTCAAAATCAGTCGCCACCATCTGCCAAGTGGTCAAGAAAAACCACTCGACGCACGAACGAAATCCGTCAGAAATTCAAACGAGATCATTAATTATCTGCGCATTAGCAAGTGAATATGTTGCACAGGAAGTGGTTTACCAAAAATAAACCCAATGAAAAATGAATCGTCTCCCAAAAGAAAACAAAACTTCACTTTCTCTGAAAACGGAAAAATTCAGTCGAGGCAAAAAAATAATGAATCTAAATTTAGTGCAATCGCAATGAGCAATCCGATGAGTGAGTGTGTACGGGTTACGTAAAATATTTCAAACATCGATTCCAAGTAAGCGCACAATAATATTGAAACCTTGAAAACTGTTGGCATTTCGACAAGATCATTAATGATGCAGACGATTTTAGCGACTCAATGCAACGCACATAAGCAAATTTCGACAATCACCATCACATTTTCGCGCCGTTCTATTTTGGAGATTTAATTGCCTTTTTCGATGGTAATTTGATATTTACAAAACGATTGTTGTTTTTTTTTCGATGAAAACTCAATTTAAACGCGATTCTGATGTTAAGCGATCCCTGCTTGTAAACAAAATATTCATTCGTCTTCTCTTATATTTTCTTTTTCTCGGTTTTATACTCTCGATTGTTCAAATTGTTGGCAAACAGTATATTTTTTTTACTTTCTTTTCTTATAACAAAAAACAAATATATTTAACTTAACATTTGTCCACAGATACACTAACATTTAAATGAAAATGTTTTTTCTTATACAAAAAAAAAGAAGAAAATTAATAATTGTTTTGTGTGTATACATAAACAAATACTTCGATGCGGGATAGACAATAAAATGCGATATTCATAGAAAGGACAACAGCTCTCTGACGTTCACTCAGATTTAACATAGAAATGATTTCAGAAATACAACAAAGAGGTTCTAATGTTTCAAACGTGTTTCAATTCCATTGTTCTTCGACGTTTTGCTTCAAAAATGTTTGTCTCATTTTTTCTTTCATCTTCAAAAAATTCATATCAATTTCATATCACAGCAAGTGGGACACAAGCACTTAGAAAAAATCGTTCAACTAAATGTCTATGAGTCAGAAAGACACTTGCAATGGTCACTTCATGCAGCAATTAGAAAATTTTCAACATTTTCATCAAATTCACTTCCTTGAATGTCCTTAAAATCACCAAACTAACCGCCATTGCAAGTACTTTCATCACCACATCATTTTTTTTCTCTAATTTTGTTTATTTTTTCTTTCTTTTCTAAACCACACTACACTACTAAATGTTCATATTTTTTTTTATTCTTTTCTTATCACAAGGTATCGTGGAGATATAATTTTATGAAAATTTATCGCTTACCGATACGGAATACGACGAAGTCACGGGCCTAGATCCGTAGGACCTGCGAGTTGTGTAGAAATCAGTTTCATAAACCATTTTCGTTCGATTTAGTTTTTTCTTTCAGAAAAATTGAAGTTTATCAAAAAAGAATTGTTCACTGTGAAATTCTACTCGTCGTCGTTTGTGTCTGCACTTGACGCCCGTTCGAGATCTTTTGAGTTCTCGTCCGGTGTTTCGGATGGTTTTTGAATTTTTTTTTCGAAATTTTCATTTCATTGCTGGTCTATTTTTGGTCACACACACATCCACCCATACACGCGCGGATGCATTGAATAAATGAAATTTTGCGCGCGCGCCGATTTACGTTTTGGAGGGGATGCGACATGTGTTATTGTGTTTATGGTGTGTTTCTTGCTTTTTTTTTTTTGTGAATTTGTTATATGCTGGTGGTTTTATGATCAGTTTTCACACAAGGATCTCGGTTTTGATGGTGGATGTGGGATGATCTGTTTTGTTTTATTTCGCATAGACGAATAAATTGACGAGGAATTACGAAAATCTATTTTTGGGTGCATTTTATTTATTTTGCTGATTTTACTATAAACAACATTCAAGAATGCTTTTTTTGTGGTTTGTGGTTGTTTTCGTTTTTTTTTTTTTTTTGCCTATCATTGACGGATGCCTGAGGATTGCTGTGTCAAAGTGATAAATGTTCGTTTTTCATTAAATTTTTGCTCAAATTCTCAACTTTGTGAATTGCATTCCAGAGTGGTATCAAATGCGGTCAAGGACAACAGTTTGCTGTCTTAAGACAAAATATCCATGGGTAAACATTGTGAATCAAGAAAGTTCTGACGAATTTGTAGGCTATCACAGAGTGGCAGCAATTCCGTTTTCAAGTGAAGAAGAGGTTGCACTAGTATAAGAGACCTACTACAAGATCGATATAGACGGTCAACCCATTCTAATCGATTGCCTTCTTTCTTATCCAATAAGGGCACTGTTAGAACACCGTCCCTTTCAAAAATCAAGTAGGGTTGGTGGCCCTCGTGGTCGGCCACCTAACTTCTGTTTTCATTTTGCACTTTTCCAGTTACTAAAGTATTTTATGAAAAAAATGCTTAAACTAAATGTTAAAATGTTAAACAAAATGAAAAAACGTTAAAAAATGCTATTGAATGTCGGAACAAAATCTATTGGGTCTATAACTTAATTCGTGCGGTTTGCTAAGAGATGGCGTAACTTGTATTATTCCATTGGAACATGCGTTGGAAGGCTCATTTCAGTATATGTCATTCAATTGAAGCGTAAACAACAATATTTTGCTTTTCACTCAAATATGTCGAACTTTGTGCCTGAAAATGTGTTTTTGCGGGGACGCGACATACTCGACGCCACCAAAGGAAGTTATTTTTGCATCGGATTGTTGCTGGTGATGAAAAATGGATCCCTTACGGCAACACTAGGCACAAAATATCATATGTGAAACCCGGCAAACCAGCCAAATCAACGGCAAAACCGAATATCCATGGCGCGAAGTTAATGCTGCTAAAACCTATTTGGAAAACAGTGGATGGGAAGTTTCACCCCACCCGCCTTACAGCCCAGACCTTGCCTCTTCTGACTACAATACGGTTCAGATTAGAGCAAAATATCAAAAATTGGCACCCCTGCATTGTTTTTTGTTTCTGCTCTATTGAATTTCGGAAAAGACAGAGACTATTCTGCTGAGTATATTGCTGCTGTTAACGGTATGGAGCAGCTGTTTTCCAATGCTCTGGATAGTGTGCATTATTCAGGGCATTGTTGAATAAAATGGCGTAAATTTCCACCGCTACTGGGGGCAAATGCCCGCCCGATATTCCATCGATTCCCGCTGATTTTCACTTTAATGACTCGAAGATCTTTTGAAGCTACGAACACGGTATGAACCCCCTCGCTGGCCCAGAAAAGATTGTTGGACTACAACTACACACTAGGTCTTACAGCGGAACACTCCTGTAGCTGGAGTTGTCTGTGTACTCAACAAAATTCGATTAGGGACTCTTGTAATGTGCTTAAAATTATGGAAGATATAACATTTAAAAAATGTAGTGAGAAATTATAATAATATTAGTTAATAATTATTAAAATTAAAAGGGAGAGACATGTCCTCATAAAGGTAACATAGCTTGGTTGAAATTGTTTGAAACATCGAATATATGTTAGCACAAAGCGCCGCCCTATTTCTCGCACATTCTTTGTGAGACATCGGTGCATTTCGGTAACTGCTAGCGTATTCTCTTTTCTGTTCAAACAGGCCATTGTCATGTCTGATCTTGTCTGATAGTCCCTGGAGTATCACATGCTGTGCTGAACCTTTGTCAGGTTTTGCTTGAGTTTCCTTTTCGATAGATCTAAGGCTCTTCGTACACGATGTTGATAAAGTTGCGTCAACTTTAAAATCAGCCGAGTTCATTTGACGTGCTAAAGTGAGTAATTTGGTGTTGAAAAGTGGTACCAAGAAAATGGTAAAAAAAATCACTAACATTTAATATTTATTGTGCAAGCCCTTTGCTTTATGAATTCTTTTGTAAACAAGCCATGGTCAATTCAAATATGGGCACCATTGGCTGCGAATCTGTACTTTTTAGTCGCATGAAGCTATTGATTAGACGCCACCCATGTGGCGATTGTATTCTTGAACAATATTTGGACGATCAATTGATGTGTACTGCTCGGTCTTCTTGTCATACCTACACACCGGTGATTTTGCCAGATATCGTACAAAACTTGATGCCAAGTTAACCACCTTGTTATCTTTCCAGCCTGCGCTTGCTTTGCTACATCCACACCGTCAGTAATATACTCAGCAGAATAGGCTCTGTCTTTTTTTGGATATGTCCTTGTCTGTAGGTGAGAAGACTGCTGGCAGTGAAGAATTTGTAAGGTAAGTATAATCTGTAATTTTTATTGTGAGGTATTTCTCTTGATGGACACGTGACAAGATATATGCCTAGAGCAGGTTAGTCAGCCAGTGCCACATTTTCTGAACCAGTTTTGGAAACACTATGAGTAAATCGTATAGCCCTATAAGTGAGGCTTTTTCGGGTTATATCTTCTCAAGTTATTTCTTGCACAAAGATATTTGGCAGAGGTTTGGTTGAACTTTGGAAAAAGCGGTTTACGTCTGAACAATCTATCGAAATCGGTATGTTCGCGGGGCAAGTTTTGAAAATTGTCACTGAAATGTCGACACATCTTTACGTTGAGTTGCCATGGCTTATTTAGCCTAGAACGAAAAGCTTAAAAATCCCACACTTTGGAGGACATCACCTGCCTTAAAAAAATAGGACCAAATGCAAAACTAGGTCCTTGAACTCAAACAAAAAAGCAGTTTGACATTTGTTGCAGTTTGACTGTTGACACTTGGGAATCAAAATAAGATCTGTTTCATTTTACTTTCATTGTTATGTATTTGGAAAAACAAAATACTTCAAATGGAAATCAAATGTTAAAAAACAGTGAAGTTCTATACAGGGATCTGCCGACCACGTTAATGCCAAAAAAAGAAACAAAAATAGTATTTTTCAATTGCCTCTAAAACTAGAAGACACACATTATTCGGTTCATTCGGTTTTTTGTGTTCATTGTAAGTGCTGCCATCGTTTTTCAAAATATTTTTTCGCATTTGAAGTCTTTTCTTTCTAAAATTGCCCCTAAACGTGCTCCCCATGCTTGTTTTTGACCCCCCAAAGTGGCAAAGTTACCCCTAGTCTATCGCAGTTCACCTCAGATTTTGTCGTTTGTGCTCTGAAGTCACACACACATTTATTTTCAGGCACACTTGTTAGGAGTACAGACGCAATGGGATATAATCAGCTACAAGCCCGTCTGTTGGCACTAAACGAAATTGAGTGGATCGGCAAAAATTAGGCAAGTTAGCCTCAACTCCCTGAATTCCCATGAAATTGAGTAATTTCGTCAAAAATTTGCACCGAAATTGGTCAATTTTGGCCGAAATTTCAAACTTGCCTCAATTACCTGAATTTGCATGAAATTGCTTACAAAATTGTGTACAGTACAGCTTCGCTACTCCGGACACTCTCTAGAGCGGGCACTTCAATACCACGGACACCTCTATATTTCGGACACATTCAAAATGTTACCTCTACACTCCGGACAGAGTACTAAAATGCGTCCATATTTTGACTCTGCTCTGTGTACAAACACATTTTTTCTATTCCCCTACTAGTTGTGTTGCATGCAGTTGGCTCTTGAGTCTAGACATTGTGCCGTTGCGATTTGCAAGGTTACGTATGGGTTAGTGGTATGTTTCTGTGGCAAGAATACGTATGACTCTGTGGCAAGGTTATGTATGTGTTTGTGGTATGTGTCATCTTATGTTGTATGTATTTCATGGCTAGCCTTCTCAGATAAGATAATTAGTTAGTGATTAGTTATCATTAAGTTTTCATTATTTTGAAGTTATTTCAAGGATCAGACTATTTTGTGTGGATCTCACTGAAAGCCTTTTCAACGACAATACCTAGCACCTTTAAATATTTATTACCTGTGCAAAGAAAACGATATATTTGTAAAACGTGTTTGAAAGCTTGTCGGATGTCCACTTAACTTTTTTCGAAAACACACAAAACTTTATGTGTCCGTACTAGCGAGGATGTACTCTAACAGAAATGAAGTACTAAAGAGATATGCAACTTTCCAGTGGAAAGCCCCTAGTCCACCGCAGTTCACCTCAGATTTTGACGTTGAGTCTAGACATTGTGCCGTTGCGATTTGCAAGGTTACGTATGGGTTAGTGGTATGTTTCTGTGGCAAGAATACGTATGACTCTGTGGCAAGGTTATGTATGTGTTTGTGGTATGTGTCATCTTATGTTGTATGTATTTCATGGCTAGCCTTCTCAGATAAGATAATTAGTTAGTGATTAGTTATCATTAAGTTTTCATTATTTTGAAGTTATTTCAAGGATCAGACTATTTTGTGTGGATCTCACTGAAAGCCTTTTCAACGACAATACCTAGCACCTTTAAATATTTATTACCTGTGCAAAGAAAACGATATATTTGTAAAACGTGTTTGAAAGCTTGTCGGATGTCCACTTAACTTTTTTCGAAAACACACAAAACTTTATGTGTCCGTACTAGCGAGGATGTACTCTAACAGAAATGAAGTACTAAAGAGATATGCAACTTTCCAGTGGAAAGCCCCTAGTCCACCGCAGTTCACCTCAGATTTTGACGTTGAGTCTAGACATTGTGCCGTTGCGATTTGCAAGGTTACGTATGGGTTAGTGGTATGTTTCTGTGGCAAGAATACGTATGACTCTGTGGCAAGGTTATGTATGTGTTTGTGGTATGTGTCATCTTATGTTGTATGTATTTCATGGCTAGCCTTCTCAGATAAGATAATTAGTTAGTGATTAGTTATCATTAAGTTTTCATTATTTTGAAGTTATTTCAAGGATCAGACTATTTTGTGTGGATCTCACTGAAAGCCTTTTAAACGACAATACCTAGCACCTTTAAATATTTATTACGTGTGCCAAGAAAACGATATATTTGTAAAACGTGTTTGAAAACTTGTCGGATGTCCGCTTAACTTTTTTCGAAAAAACACACTAAACTTTATGTGTCCGTACTAGCGAGGATGTACTCTAACAGAAATGAAGTACTAAAGAGATATGCAACTTTCCAGTGGAAAGCCCCTAGTCCACCGCAGTTCACCTCAGATTTTGACGTTCGTGCTCTCAAGTCACGCACACTAATTTACTTTCACGCACACTTGTTAGGATTATGGAGCAACGCAATGGTGTTAGGAGGGAGTAACCAGATTCGCTTAGCTCAGAAACTGTGCAATTTCGCGGGCATCCTATAAGATTCAAAGAAAGGATTTTTTTTTCCCAAAATTTGAATCGAAAATTATTTTATGAACGGATTCGTTTCAAGGAATCGAACAATATCTGGTTTCCTGTGAAACGTACTCAACTCAATATCTGCTCTTCAAAAACTCGAAACATTTCTTTCATGTTTCGAAATATGATGTGGGAGTCACAATGGACCAA
Organism: Eristalis tenax; assembly: GCA_905231855.2. Taxonomy (NCBI): domain Eukaryota; kingdom Metazoa; phylum Arthropoda; class Insecta; order Diptera; family Syrphidae; genus Eristalis; species Eristalis tenax. The sequence continues at coordinate 28,764,858 of HG993124.1, read as the reverse complement.
CCTTCCTAGTGCGGATGTTTTCATAAACGTCAGACTAACAAAGGTCTGACATAGTCATTAATGCAGATTGATTGATGATCGTACTAATTTGGTGAACTGCAGCTACTCTTCATAAACCCCGATATGCCTTCAATGTTGGGCACATTGTTCAGTCATTATTTTTTAACTGCTGAAAGGGTGCACATTTTTTGTAATGTTTTTTGCTATTTTTTATGTTGTAAGTAGCTCTAAAATCAAATTCCGAACCATATGTTTCACAGCAATTTCTGACTTTTATGAATGGCCAATGTTTGATGACAATTGCACCAGAGCAGGCCAGCACATACGTATGTGTTCAAAACCGCAGAAGAAAAGAAATGCGATTGTACTAGCGCAGATGTCCGAAGTTTAGGAAAACACCCTACCAACCTTCACAATAAATTGCCACTTAAAATGTGTTTTCTGACAAAATCCTGACATATCTCAATCGGCGACATGTCACTGACCTTATCGGCGAAATGCGCCAGTCTTTTGTTGAACAATTTTCAAACATTTTTCACAGGAAACATGAACTTGGACTTGGAAGCCAATAAACGACACGTTTTATGTTTCACCAGCCCAACCAGACAATGGCGGATAAGATATTTTTATGAAATTTTCAAAACACAATATATTCGCTTCAGAGCCGAATTTGAGAGGAATTTCTGAAACACATCACACTCGGCATAAGCTGTTTAGTGAAACATTGCACGCAAGGTTTCGTAATGATTAATTATTTTTACTTAAAATAAGTTCTTTTTCTTCTTTTTTTTTCTGTGCTATATGATTGAACATTTTGAAAAAATCTCGCCATATGCTGGTCATTTTGAGTCAGTTTTCAGTTTTCACAAGTTGGACGGCGGCCAATTGAAATCAAAGACCTTAGAGAACGCCACTCTGTTGGATTTTATTTGAGTTTTGTTTTGTTTTTCTTCTTTGTGTTTTCTTTTTCAAATAAAATGTCAACGTAATGAAAGCTTATTTTTTTGCTGTTCTCTGTTCGAACTCTTGGCGGATTCGAAAATAGAACGTGTTTGCGAAGGCGATGGACTTGAGTGGAAAACATTTTCCAACAGCTGTCGCAACGGATAAACACATTGATGGTAACCATGATATTTGATGAAGTGTAGCATTTTTGGGCAATCAGGCCGATCACTTGAGGGGAGTCTCGCTGACTCGACCCAGTTCGAATGAGGTTATTGGATGAAGCTACAGGAATGCTTATTTGGTAAACGAAAAGCTGCTTTAAGACAGGTCAACGGCTAACATCTGGGTACTGAGTGAGTCACTGCCAAACCAGTAGTGAAGGAGATATAAGATGCCATTCCACGGCCTTGATTGCATTTTTTCATGTTTTCAGATCTATTGCATAATTCTTTTTGTTCTCGATAGGATGGCAAACACGACAGTACGCGATAGGCTCAGTGTTGAGCAGCTGCTTCTTCTAACGGAAAGGGCTACGCTTCGATGGCTTGGTACCGTGGTACGAATGTACTGATCATCACTACTTTTGAGGCCTACCAGTCGTTTCGTGCTCGGTGTTGCATGCACTTTATCATTTTTCCATATTTTGTGCTCCGATGTTTATTTTCCAATTTTTCTAATATTTTTAAAGCAACCAGAAATCATTCGGTTAAATGGGATTCCATCAGGATTCGGTGGTTGGACCAGGGCCTAAGGAGCCCGACTAATTGCATTTGGGACTGACTCCTGATGAGTTAGATTTGATGGTGCGGGATCGACTGGCCTGGAGAACCCTCTCTTTCCCTAGTGGGTGGTATCCTCCCGTCCTGGTCATATTTTGAAACTGATTCCATTCTATTTGCCTAGCCCTCTAGAGGTCTAATACAAAATTAGCACAATATGTGACTTGCAGCTAAATACAACATATTGCTACACGGCCGAAGTGGCTAAGAGTGGTCAACGATTTTTAAATATTGGATCTATAACTTCATTCGTGCGGTTTGCTAAGAGATGGCGTAACTTGTATTATTCCATTGGAACATGCGATGGAAAGCCACTGTCGTTGTACGTCTTATCTGTATAGAAAACAACAATAATTTTTTTTCACTCAAATATGTCGAACTTTATGCCTGAAAAGGTGTTTTTGAGCGGTCACTGCACACACGACACACGACGCTACAAAAGGAAGTCATTTTTGTATCGGATGGTTACTGGGGAAAAATGGATCCATTACGACAACCCCAAGCACAAATAATCATACGTGAAATCCGGACAACCAGCCAAATCAACGGCAAAGCCGAATATCCATGGTGCGAAGGTAATGCTCTGTAATTGGTGGGATCAGAAGGGTGTGCTGTATTATGAGCTGCTAAAACCGGGTGAAACCATCAATGGACAACGCTACCGACCACAATTAATCCGTTTGAAGAGAGCAGTACCCGAAAAACGCCCCAAATACGAGACCAAAACGCACGAAGACCCAATAGACCACAGTTTCAGGTTTCAAAAAAAGAGCTTTTTGGAACTTTTTTACTACAGTCTAAGAAACATTAAAACACCCCTGCAAAGGTGTACTTAATAAAACGCCCTGGATTGACAGACTGTGACTGTGAAACAACATGAAAAAATGGGAAATATTTGACATCAAAGATGCCAAAAAAAAGACATACTTTTTGCTAGATTTCAAAGGTGTCACTTTGAGCTAACGGTACAAGAGAACGAAGCGACAAAAAGTACATTTCTCTAGAAAGTATTGATCCTACTTGGTCCAAAATTGTGAGCTACCCCTTTAGGGATGAATCGATCGGCTTGTATCGTTATTCGCAAACGTCATCAATGGTGATTTCATTGTTGTGAGGGTGTCTCCTGATGTCGTGCGATTGGCATAACTGCCCCCTTCCCGGTTAGTTCATACGCTCTTTGATTGCTCGGAAAACCCTTGTGCCCGGGGACCCAGCATAGGGTGAGATTATATCTGGCCGCTTTCTCCCTTAGAGATAGTTGTTCACTCAACTGTTGTAGACACAACTTTCTACGGTTTGATTAAGTCTTCAAGCGCGGACTATTTTCCATGTATATAACGAATGCTGCAAATGCAGCCAGTGTCACATAAAGTGACTAAGAGAATACGAATGTGTCACAGAGACGCATTTTTTTGGGTGACGCGACTAAGTGAATAAGGGGATGTATCTTGTAAACATCTTGTCACAAACGATGTTTCGAGCAAATTGCAGCACAAATCTTTAATCACACGTTCACCGCGATTTGTTTCTCTTTATCCAAGGGGTGTCATATTAGAATTGTCCTTGACTGGACTGGAACACAAAGACACAATTGATAGACCTCCGTGTACATACAAAAGCGTATGACACACCCGGGTGTGTAGGGTGTATGTTTACGTCAAATTTTTTGGGTGTTGACACAATGGTTAAGGAAGACGGCCCATAAACGATCGTTTCATTCTGTCTACCAATTCGCAAGGAGCCCGACTTCCTCGTACATATCTCAGCAAATGCGAATCCCGATCAAAGAAAAAACTACGTGTTCTGCTGATTATATCGCACCGTCAATCCTGCCTAGTGTCACTGCCCAACGCATATATAACGAGGACACATTTATGATGAACTTCTCTGAATAGTTGCAACACCATCCGAGAAGTAAATCGAGTTCCACATGATCTAAGAATACCTTATTTCGGTTACAAAATCTGATTGTTTTGTCACTGTCGAGTTCAATGTTTTCTGAACAAAATAAAACCGCAAAGGGCGCCTTCTTTACCTCAACTCTGCATTAGCCGCTCATGCAACTTGGTTGTCACACTCAGAGTATCTCGACACATCTCAGACAGGCGTCTATGTCCAAGTGGGTGCTGAAGCTTCTGGTGTTGATTTATTTTTTGGCTTTGTTTCTGTGTACACCGTTGTGTGTTCCTTCGTGTCTACATTTTGTCCGAACAAAATTGTTCTTGTGAAAGCTTTCGATAATCACTCTTGACATTTATTTTACACATTTTACGATGTACGCATCGCTGGGATAACTACAATAATCTCCCAGCAGATTCAAAGCATCCGTCGTCGTTAGTTTACACCAAGGAGCGCCTGAAAGCCTTCCACCTGTTCACAGACACGAATTGGATCATAAATTTGAATCCAATCCGCTGTTCCATTGCCTCGTTGTTTACATCAACACCGTAACCGCCTTGAAACAAAAACATCCCACCATGCCCAATTTTATCCTACGCGGCCCTGAAACTCATGAATGACAAACACAGTGGCCTCGCCACCCCCCGGTCATTGTCAGCGGAAAATTCCTCATGTCATGAGACCCTGTTTTTCTTTTCAAAATCCATTCAAGATCCACTGGCAATAAACCTGTTGCTAGAGTCGCTGCCCTTTCCAGTCATGGGCAGGTCGTAAATCACTCCTCCTATGAATGATCGCGTCTCCTTGGGTCCACATCTATTTTTGTTCGTACGCGCATCTATTCCAAATTCGTATCGCCTTCATTGTCAGGGTTGTTTATGCGGCCAGTCGATCCAATCACCCACTCGCATGAGATCACCATCCACTGACCTCAGATCGGTGAGTTGTTCCCATGACGTCTGCACAATCGCTCGATACGATCGAGGACTGGCGGCACAATGTTTTTGCGTCAAACAATTCGCACACGTCAGTGTCAAACAACTTTCGCCCCATTGCCGCCTCCAAGGACCGGGTGTTTATTTTATATTTTCGTTTACATTCAAAGTGCGATGGGGCGAGAATGAACACCATTCGTGGTCGCGATTCGCTCGAGAACGTGGTTGTTAATCGATAAGCCTAGTAGTGAATAGAAATTTACTGTCGGCATTGTACGCAAGGAAGAAAAACACAAGCAATTTCACAAGGCATTAGACAATGTTAATCAATTCGAAAGCAAACGCTGAGGTATGGCATGGCATTTGGACTTGAGAACTCGAACATCTAGTGTTGATCTAGTACCGATTCGTGATATCGGCCCAGAACCACACCGATCACCAGGCGCTTGAGTGTGCAAAACAAGGGGCGGTCGGCATACAAGGTCCACATGGAGGACTGCAAGGAAACACATTTGTTTACCCCGAGAAGGAGAAATCGAACCCAACTTACAGAACTCTGGGGTGGCACATTTCTTTGAACTCCATGTTCGCTCGCATGTAGTCGCATGGTCTGACGGAATCGACGCGACTGAGGGCACAAGCCCTTCCACATGGATTCCTACAGTGAGTCGGACTGACGAGTATTCGCTCGAAGCGTTGACACGGCGCGTCTCCTTGTCGCTTCGAAAAGTCTCGATCGATATCCAGCCTGTTGACCAACAAGCCTCGCTTCTGTTTCCCGCAATTTCCCTGTGAGCCTCTGCTGTTAGCATGGTTCCTTCTGTCAAATGGATTCACGAGGAAGCCGGCCTGTGCCTTTTCAATCTCCTTCATTGTTTTAGCTTTATCTCGGCTCTCTCTTTCGGCATTTTCTTTCCCAGGACTCGCTCGGAGGGAATTTTCATTTCTTGGCACGGCTTCTCGATCTCGTTTTTCTTTCTGGCCTTTTTGCATGTCTCCGTCGGCTTCTATTCCTGCTTCTTTATCTCGTTCCTTTTCAGGCGTTTTTATTTCCTTTCCCCGACGGTTTGCTTCGTTCTTTTTTGTTGCCTTCTGGTCCGTCTGATCCAACGATCGTTTTTTTCGAGGTTGGCAAGCAACTCTTTCGCTGATGCTTGCTCGCTTTCCCTGGTTGCACGTCTTGAGGCGGGTTGAATGGTTATCATTCTTTGGTGGCCTTCTAGTATCTAAATTATGAAATGGATACGGAAATTAACAAAAACTAAAAAAATGTAATTGACATAAGAACATTGACACTTTGGAGAAACTTATTGGGTATAAACTTATTCGTGTGGGTTGCTAAGGGATGGCGTAACTTGTATTATTCCATTGGAACATGCGTTGGCAAGCTACTGTCGTTGTACCTCATTTCAGTATATGTCGTTCATTTGAAGCGTAAGCAACAATAATTTTTCTTGACTCAAATATGTCTAACTTTGTGCCTGAAAAGGTGTATTTGCGGGCAGTTCTTCTTCATTACTTTAATATGAAGAAAACTGCTGCGGAGAAAGTCATCGTATTTTGGTGGAAGTTTATGGTGAAGATGTGCTAGCTGAGCGAAAGTGCCAAAGTGATTTTGGCTTGGCCAACCAGCCAAATCAACGGCAATATGCGACCAGACACGACGGGAATATACGACCAGACACGAGGCAATAATATTCCATCATAAAAACGCTCGGCCCCACGTTGCCGTTAAGAACTATTTGGAAAACATTGGATGGGAAGTTTTACCTCATCCGCATTATAACACAGACCTTGCCCCTTCTGACTACCATTTGTTCCGGTCGAAGCAGAACGCCCTCACTGAAATACGATCCACATCAGAGCTGAATATCGAAAATTGGCTTGATTCATTCCTGGCTGCCAAGCCGGGGCAGTTATTTTGGGATGGGATCCACAAATTGCCAGAAAGATGGGAAAAGTCATAGCTTGAGATGGGCAATTCTTTGAATAATACTATTGGACATGTTTTTCTTAAATAAACTTTCAAATTTTGAAAAAATAAAACCGCCCGAATTAGAATATATACCCGATAAAAAAATTGGTGTTCCTAAAGTAACTAACCCACAAAGTGCTCTCGAGCAAGATCTTCTCAATAACTTCTTCGTAGGCGATGATAATGATTTCGATTCTAACACCAAATCAGCACAGTTCGAAAGTTCTGTGCAAAGACTGGAAGACTTTGAAGTGGTGAGTGAAGATGAAGTTTGCACCATAGCCGTTAAGTCTGATGGTATATGGAAACTTATTTTACCTCAGATTGTTAGCCATCTCACTCATGTTATTAACTTTTGCATTAGCACATCTATTCCTACGCCTTGGGAAATGGCAAGGGTACTTCCCATTCCAAAAGCTAATTTCCCCTCTGATTACCGACCAATAAGTCTTACAGTAGCTTAGTCTTGGAGTAGCAAATGCCGGACCATGTAGCTGATACTAACTTGTTCTACCCGAAACCACCAGGGTTTAGAGGGAATCACAGCTGCTCTACTGCCATGGTAAACCTACTTGATGAAATAAGGCAGGATTATGACAAGGGCTATGTACGTCTTCTTTGTCTGCTTGGCTTTTCGAAAGCTTTCGATTGGGTGGGACATCCTGTGATAGGGCGGTTTGGTTTGGTTTCAGTGATAGGGCGGTCAAACTTATTGACAGCAAATTATCAAGAAGATTTCAGAGGGTTACCTCTGGCGGCAAATAATCTTCCCTAAAGGCGTTAGTTCAAGGAGTTCCTCAAGGTTCAATTCTTGGGCCATTATTATTCGGCATATTCATCAATGATCCATCAGTCTGCACGCAAACATCTGTGCAACTTTCATTTAGGTTAACAATTCAATCAGCTCTCTGATCTGACTGTTATTATTAATGAAGAACTTTCCCGAATATATACCTGGTCCGTCGCTAATGGGCTCCTTCTGAACCCACAAAAATCTCAAGTAACACCAGTATCTAAAAGAAAATTTGACTTGAATATCCTACCTGATATATGTTTAAGCAATAATAAAATCACTGCTGTTGAGCATTGCACTAGGCTTGGTATTGTTATTGATCGTCAGGCTACGGTCATACACAAAAAGTCATTGGTCGGACTTACGGATGTTTCTGAAAATTATGGCTATCGTCTTACTTTACTCCGGTGGAAACTAGGCGCAAGTCGGTACTAGCATCAAGAGTCCCAATAATTATGTACGCTGATGTTGTCTACAGTGGCATTGATTCACTGTCCCAGGACAAAGTACAAGTAGCATTCAACGATGCCCTGCGCTACGTATACAACCTCCGAAGATATTATATATTTTTTTATATTATATATTTTTGAAAACTAAAAAAAAAACTATTATTAAACTGCACACTGAACAAATGCATCAATGCAAGAAATTGAACATTCCTCCATAAAATAAAAAAGTCAGTCCTACTTATTTAACAAACTCGTCTTTAATTGCTCTGTAGGAAGCTTAAGTATCGTTCCTTTCTGTCGCCAATATTTGAATTCAAGCCGTTTATTTTTCATTCATGCTGTCAAACTATGGTATTCACTGCCACCGGGAATCAAACTAATTTCAAAGCGTGCAATATTTAAAAGTGCTGTCCTCTCGCATTTCTCCTCCTTAACAACCTATCCCTAATCACTCCCTTGATCCCTATAATTTGTACCTCTCAACTTGTTTATATAATATTTTTTTTTAGATTAAAGCTTTAATTTTAAAATATTATTTTTAAATTAATTGTAATTGTTTAATTCATTTATATCTAAGTGCTAAAAAAGATTTTAATCTTATTGTACTTCACAAATATTTAATAAAATGAAATGAAAAAAATGACGGTAAAGCTATACACTTCAGAGTCTTCAACAGAAATCGGTGATAGATCCCTTTGAGCTACCATCGTGTGGATGGAAACGGATGGTTTGTGATGTTCGTGTGATGAGGGGTTGAACTGTCAACTGACCATGGTGTTGGGTACGCCGTACCTCACTGATAAAGTACCTCTCCTGCCAAGGCGGAAACCAAGAGTGGTTACACGCATACGGTGGGAGAAACACAGAACAGTGAGTTGCGGCTAAATTCTGCACGGCACATATCTGAAAGGTTTGAGGAAGAATGGCAGCCGTCATTGCCTCCTAAGTGTCTGTCTTGTGTGATCATGAGAAATGATAAAAAATCGATTCAATGTCAGACACACACCTTTCATTAAAGCTTCGTATTTCGAACAGCGGCCCCCATCGAACACTGAGTAGACCTCCTTTCTTTGCTCCTGGCATATCTCCCTCAGTATCTTTTTGCATATATTCTTGAGCACGCAATATGTGAGCTCATTAATGGGCGGACTAAAGTGGCAAGTGGGACAGCCACAATGGCAGCCAGATGTTTGCAGGAGCTGATAATTATTTAGGTCACTGGTTCATTTGAAAGAGAAAATAGGATCAAAGGATTTGTTCAAAAGCCGACATAAAGTGCTTACGAGACTTCTGGTTGCGTCTGGCAGAACGCTGCTACCATCTTCGCATATGCATGGCAGAGGCGTACAAATATCTAAAATTTTTGAAAAAGCCAAGAGTTTTTGATGGTTAACGAAAATTTTTTGTGTATGAATATTTTTTGAAAAAAAAACTGACACTTGCGACTGACGCACATTCCGAGAATCCGATCGAAAGCTGATCGAAAGTGTGTAAGTAGGGTTATTTTAATTTTGTTACACGTCTTCTCCACTGGACATGACCATGCCCTGTTCATGAACAGGATGTTAACAAATCCAGTGGAGGCACAGAAATCCATGTCCAAACTAAGGTCGTGTCGAAGAGTCTTGAAAAGTTGAACATGAGATTTGACGTTTCCCCATATGTGCACGATTTTGTTTGAATGGCGTGGTAGATATTGAGAGCAAGAGTAGAAGTTAGTGAGTTAGTGAGTGTCATTTTTGACATTATTTTTAATGAGATCTTCTTCGTTGATTGTTGGAATGTGGTCTACAAACAAGGTTTATAATAAAACAAATTTAGAAAGTTTAACTTTCTTGGCGTTTTACTATTTCAAACACATTTCTCCCGGATATTTTGACAAACTATGCAGTACGCGTATCGACTGAAGAAACAAACCCTGGCAAAGCCGGGTACAAAATCCGGGACTAAATCTAATCCGTGCATGCAGTGTATCCATGCCCAGTGTAAGAGCTTGTTCATTCCTGTGCACATCACACACGGTGGACTTCTGTTTAAAACTGATACCAAACGACTTAAATATTGTTTGGAGAAAGGTAATTAGAAACTAACATCTGATCCCGGGTGTCATAGGTCCAGTAACTTCGTAATTACAACACAATTGCCAACATATTTGGCATGAAGCCATTGCCACTTTTATTTCGTTGATTCCGTTGACAAATTTAGTTTTTCTCCAAGAAGGTCCATAGTCTGTTTACTGCAACCTGTTCCAGACATTTGTCTAGAATCGGAAGGATTGAAATTGGTCTGTTGTTGGGTTAGGTTAGGTTATAGTGGCTGGCTGCAAAAGGCAGTCACACTTCGTAGGACCATTGCGATACCACGCGGATTGATTCCCGCTAACAATCAAAACTGGTTGGTTCTTGTGACAAAGCGATTTAGCTGGCTTATACTGATGCTTTTTAGCTCATCGAGATTATTGAAGTAGTAGGCCCCTAGTTTTGAGTATCTACGACCTGCCAACGCGCTACACGATCAGAGTAGGTGATCTGAGCTTTCAACCTCCTCTTCATCCATGCAGCTTCTACAGAAGTCATTACAGGGACCCCCAGCCTACGGGCATGGGTGCCAATTGTGCAGTGGCCTGTTATGACGCCGGTGAGCGTTCTGAGTGTAGATCTGCTGAGTCTAAGCAGATTGAGTGATCGTTTGATATTAAACGATGGCCATATTTTTTCTTGTTTTAAGGCATGTGATACCTTCAAGTTATTGGTGTTGTTGATTGTGGGTATTTTGAGTAGATGATAGCGATTGGCATGAAAGGTGGAACACCTCCTAGTGTTAACCACACCTAGCGAGTTCATTGGCCTTGCAATTGCCCGGTAGGTCGCAATGCCCGGCACCCACATGAGGTGCTTTAAATGCTCAGCCATCTCGTTGAGAGGCGGCCTACAATTAAGGTATGTTTGTGAGTTAAACATGCCATTGTCCAGACTTTTGCGACCTGACTGTCCGAACAGATGGTGACATCTCTTTTGGATACTACGTTGTTCTTGAGCCAGGACAGCGTCTCCTTTATCGCAATGGTCTCTGCCTGGAATACGCTACAGTGGTCATTACAGATGAGCTTCAGGGAGATAGCTATGTTAAGGTCTTGAAAATAGACACCAGCACCTACACCCCTGTCCGTCTTCGACCTATCAGTGAAGAGGATCAGCCAGCGTCTGATTATCAGATATGCAATCCAGTCTGGAGGGGATGCTGGTGGAGAATTTCTTCTCGAAGATAGCTCTCGAAGTAGGCGGTCAGTGTCGTTGGGGAGGAAGTTGAATTCGTTTAGAACGGTTGAGTGGCTGAAGGAGAGTCCAGACCACAGTCGGAGCGTTTTGAGTCTCAAGGCTGTTCTGGCTGCCAGCTGTTTACTGAAGGTTTCCAGTGGTGGAAGATGGAGGAGTATATTGAGTGCATCCGCCAGAGTGCTCTTCAGTGCTCCGTGATGCAGGCCAGTCTCTGCACTCGATTGAGTAGCGTGCGGTTGACGGTTGTGTTTAGTGTAGTCCTCCAAACTGAGACTTCACACAGAAGTGTCGGTCTGACAATTGAGATGAAGATCCAATGGTTGGCCTCTAGTTAGCGATTTGGCTTTTTAGATCCACCTTTGGAAATAGGCCGTACCAGAGCTGCTGTGGTGCTTCTGGTAGGTACTTCATTTTGGTTTAGTCTGAGGTTTACTGTTTTGGCTATTATTGGTGCGAACACAGTCGCATTCATTTTTAAACCAATCGGCCTTTTGGCATCCGCTCCTGGTCCCTTGTTAGCATTGAGTGTTTACATCTCTGTATCGCTTGCTGCTTCGACAAATATTGAATTCAACGCAGAATCATTTCGGAGGAATGTAAAATTTGAATGGCTTGCTTACAGCAGTACTCTGCATAATCATTTGCTAAGTCACCCGCGCGTTTGCTCATCGCGCTGTTTTTGAAAATGATGTCATCTACAGACCTTCGTTTTCTTGCCATGATTTCATTTACCAATGAAATGACGTGACCCCCGTTTTTCTGGGGTCACGATGGGATGCACGAAATTGATTTCTAAAGTGCCGGGATTCTTCTTAGCGTCATTTCTTTGTTTAGTTAATTTCTGCAACGCTTGTATTCAGTTTCGTAGGTTGAGCACCGGCGATTGTTTTCCCATCTGCGGTAAAGTTCGTCCCTTTTCCTGTACTTTTCTACTGCCAAGGTCAAACATTCATTGACCATCGAGCCATCTGTCACTCTTTAGCGCCCAATTTGATTGACCATCATTTCGGTTGTGCACGCCTCCAAGGCTGTCAATAATTTGACAAAATTACACAATTTCGAGGCAACCACCCACGGCCACGATCTGCCATCTCTGCGAGACGGTTTCAACGCAAATAAAGACTGAATATTATCTCGGGCAATTCACTGAAAGTGAGTTTGTCACTTTTAATTTCGACAAATCCCCCCGAGTCCAACCAATTCTCGTACGCGTCTTGACAATCATCCAGCAATCACAGTACGCAACCGGCTAAATTATCCGGCTCGCTGGGTTTTTTGCCATCATCATCATAAGCACCTCAGTCCCCAATGCGAAGTCATCTTTTCCATTTCCACATACCGTCAAGAGGTTACACTTGCGTGCTCACAATCAGTGCTGCTGCTCTCTTCAGAGTTCTCTGGCACCGCCAACCAGGGGGGCCCTACCGGCACCGGTGCAAATGGTAATGTCCTGAGCGACAATGTTAAGTAATTGCGTGCAGATTGGCTTCAACAGCAATTTACTTAAATAATCGCTGTTTATGGAAAAGTGAAGTGCAGCCATGGTCTTGGTACAGTGGCTCTGACAGTGCTGTCGATTCGAGACTATAAAACCCAGAAGTGGATTGGTAAATACTGTCAGTCGTTAGTTGAACTACAGTTAGTCGGCATACACAGGGAATTTGAAGTGAAAACCGTAAGGATTGCAAATATGGATACGATGAGGACATTCAGTTTGATGGTGGTGGCGCTGGCTTTGATTGGATCCTGCCAAGCCGGACCGAAGTACGAGAGTCCAAAGTGAGTTATTGCATTCATTTTATGTGTCTTCGATTTGTTGTGGACAGTGATACGTGTGCGTGTGATACGTTTTTGAGTTGGAATTTCATAATTTCATCGTTCTTTGTCAGTAAGGACGGACAACTATCGGAATCGACAGGGGATCTACTTCGTTTGCTGTGGATCAGGGCCTTAACCAACGAGCTAGATGTCTGGAGATACTCACACCAAGTGGTTGATTCCGTCTCCTCTTGTGTGAGCCATCTCAAACGCTGTTGCCATGTCTCTCACACTCGAAGACTATCCTCAACCAACGAGCCTCTCCAGTTAGTGCGATTTCTGGTTAGATGTCTGGAGATACTCACACCAAGTTGGTTGATTACGTGTCCTCTTGTGTGAGCCACCTTAAGCGCTGTTGCCGTGTCTCACGCACTCGAAGACTATCCTTGTCCATTCGCTCTACATGGCCTAGATACCTCAGGCGTTCGATCCGTATATCTGGCTAGAGTAGACTCAAGTCCTCCAATCTCCTTCAGATGCCCGCAATCCAAACATGGCAAAGGATCGCACGCAGAATCATTTCTGCCGAGCAAACCATGGACATTTACCTCTCGGGCTTGGTCACCACAAAGGACGTTACTTTCAAAAGTTAGCCAGTTGTGAGCAAAAAAAACTGAGAATCGACAAAGTTTGGGTAAAGTTTCAAGTGTCCTGAGTGCTTTAAGTAAAGCATGTTTGCTGAACTCCTGTCTTGGGCAGCAGGCACCAAGATCCAGTAAACTCTAGACATTTTCGTGTCAAAGTCTCTAGGGTTTCCAACCACAAACTCGTTGACAAGTTAAAAAATAAGAGGTTAGACATTTTTGTTTAGCTACATACTCCAGTTCGTTATTCTCAGCTGCCTCAAGTATTAAGCACGATTAGACTTTAAGGACCAATTCAGTAATTTCCTCTCTTGGCGGCCCTTAATGTTCGTGTTATCCTCATAAAAGCTTTGAATTCAAAAACTACTTTCTTTCTTGTCGCTCTCTCTCATTTTTCAACATCCGTCCGGAAGTGTCCCCTGCTTTGATGAGTGCTTGTGTATCCAGAAGATATCGAGGGCACCGAGTAGAAGACACTCACGCCAAAAAGTACACCTCAGTTGTTAATGCTGACGTTGAATTTACGCGGCCGTAAAGAGACGCAGCGTAGCGTGTAAAGGTGTCGACTGCACTCAGTCTCAAGATTCACTTCATGGCACTGACTGGTTTCTTGAAAAAGCTTCTCAAACCTCGCACAAAAGTGATGACCATGTTTACACTGCAAGCTTCGGTGCGGGTTTAGCTCAGAGTATGATCGAACTTCACTTAAAAAGATTTCTTTTTCACGGCCAATAATCAAGGGTGGTTTAGGTAAGGCCTGGATAGAGCGCCATTGTGAACCATTCATGACAAACAGTGATTGTGATTGAACACGAAGTGTCAGACGAAATTTGTTTTCGAATGTGTGTTCAATCTTTAACTGCAAGTGTGCGTGAGCACTTTCCTAACACATACACACACATTTGCTTTGAACAGCATTGCCAGGCAAGATATTTTTTTGCTGACGTAGGTTCTGTCTAAAATATTTTGGGGTCAATATTATTTTAATGGCAATTATGAACTCTCTGGATTGAAACTTAAACTGTGGCTTAAGTTAACCCCTATTTCAGTGGAATTTATCACTAAGCCTCCATTGTGAACTTTATTGATTCTGAGCTTAGCCATGGACCGACACTTAAGCTCGCACTGTGAAACTGAGCGTAGGTCTTGCCCACTACAGAGAACAGACACACCCAATACGAATGGTTGGTATGCACCCAGACCAGGACAATCTGACGCCACAAACTTTCATTGCCTGTTTAATAAGACGTCCGTAGGTTTGTAACGCCTCCCTACAACACACACGACGGGCATCTCTCTTCCACGAGTAGTTTAATGAGAAGAAGGAAAGGCAACAAGCCAGACGCAACTGTCACCAGATTCACTTACTGTTTCCTCTGAAAGCAAACAATATCACGGATATTTGATCTTGGAGAAAGTGCTTCCACGCTTCACGCATTAGCAGGCCTTACTTTCACTTGATGAACTCCTAAGACCTGTTAAGTATCCAAGCATCCACATTTTTCCAGCACATTAGAGACGTCTGCCGAACCATTTTTAACTGAAATCCAGTTTTGAGTTTACTCTGTTTAAGGCTTGGTCACAAGTATACACACTTTACCCAGCTACTGTGACCTAGCCTTAATTTGATTAAACTCAAAACTGGTAAAGTATGTACACGGCCACTTGTTCATTCTATTGAAGCCGAAAACATTCTGTTCTCCGAACAAGATCATAATTTGGTAAATCCTTGGCCTCTTCCTAAATTTTACCCCCATTTCAACGTAACTCGAAGCAGTATCCCTATTCCAAAGACTGTCAAGTAGCACCCTTCCACTCACAACATTTTGATTGCAGCTCGTACACGGACAACACCCAATGGCGTCGGGCGTACTATAACGAAAAGAAGAACGACACCATCCCCGAGGGCTCGGCCAACAAAGACCGCGTTGAGCGCCTGGGCTACACAACCGGATACGGCAGTGTAAACGTAAGAACACATCTTATCGCGACGACTTCACATGTGCTGACTTATGTGTCTTCATTGGCAGGGCTACGGCACTGGAATCTCAGCTTACAACCCCGTCAAGCTGGATCTGGGCGGAGTGGTCCTGGGAACACTGGTCGGCATTGGAGCCATTCTCATCATCCCGAAGATCATCTCAGCATTCCATGGAACCTACGGCGGCTATGCCAGGAGTAAGTATTCACGACCATTGGCATCGGACCGTTTTCACGATCATCGATCGATCTCCCTAGGCGACGTTGATGGGGATCTCTCTGGCCTTGCCAACATGCTGAACAAGATCGACGACATCCTCGGCCAGAACAACATTGACTCGACGAGCTGCATGCAACGGGCCGTCTGCAGCTACGTTCGATCCACCGAGTTCAACATGCAGTCGGGTTCAGACGATCAAATCGATCACTTGATCCACACACTGTCTGAGTAAGTTCCGCCGTGCGGGCTATAAATAGGCCCAGTTAGTGAATCAAACCAACGACCAGTTCCGCTGTGATCGCCCAAAATAGCACCAGAGACAGAGTTGGCCCCTTTTGTTTGTTTACCTGAGTTGGCGAGCCACTGGCGGCACATTCCCGATCAATTGGTCATGGAGCTATTTTGGGTGTTCCTCGCTAGAGTCGCGGCTTATCGCGAACGCGGCTAGGATTGCCCGCGCTCGACTTGCCTTATATTGACTGTGTGATGTGTATTTTTAGGAACTCACTGGTGGATTACTTATTGGATGGCACCGCAATTAAGGAGGCCCTTGAGAACGGCAAGAAGATCAATGGCAAGGAATGCGAGCAGATTTACTCATCGTGCCCCTTGGACAGTAACACGGCAATGAACGTGGTCACCAAGCTGCTACCAAAGAATGCCAAGAACTGATGTTAATGTATTTTGTTAACCGTTAGTCTTAAGGAGGGAGCTCCACAATTAGCGGGTGTCTCATTCAGCAGCTGGCTGAGTGTTGTGACGCTCCGTTGTGACGCGAGGGGAAGCAATAAATTTGTGTGTCGAATCGAAGTGAAGCTTGATGGTCTGAGTAATTTGTTGACTTTCAGATGTCCCTTGCAATGACGACTTCGCTGGGGCTGGATGAGAATGTGGGAAGTGGGTTGCGTCGGCGGTGGATTCTATTTGTGCTCGCCAAAGGGGATACATCACCTTCAGAAGAGTGTTAGTCATTCGTTCTGCTGATAGGACAGACGTCATCAGGGTTTGCCGCTTAAATGGGTGATGATGACGCTAGGGAGGTGGCATGGAAGTTGGTGTGATGAGTTTTTTTAGGATGATGACCATGGGAGTTCTGAAGGCCGCTTGATGTTCTTGAGATGTTGATGAAGCGGTGGGGGTGTAGAGAATTGTTAAGAATTGAAGGCGTTGAGTTTGCTTCTAGTCGTGTTGTAAAAACGTTGAATTGAATTGAAGAACTTGGGGTGTGTCATGCAAACAAGGAAAAGGTCTGTGACCACGTATGACTATTCTCTTGGTCCACGTCCTTCAAGGCCTTTGACGACCTTCCTTGATGGAATTTCTTGAAAGTTTCTACCTCTTAAGCAAGGCTTTGATAGCCGATCATCAGGTGCTCCATGGTTTCCTTCACCAGGTCACAGTGTCTACAGACCCATCTTATGTAGGTGATAGTTGCTTGCTCTGTTTCCTGTTAGTGATCCAAATAGCAACCTTAGGTCAGATTTTTTGAGTTGTAGAGCTTCCTGGGGAAGAGCTTCCTTTTTGGGATTGTACGTTCGTTCCATAAACGGCCGCGAGTGTTTGACACCCTCGCATCTGGTCGTTTCACCTTCCACTAGGATCTGGAGATGATGCTGGTGGAGGAGATCTTCTTGAAGAGGAGTTTACGTGGCATGAGTACGGTGATACGGGAGTAAGTCTGTCAAGGGTGACAGAGTGCACAAAACAGAGTTATTTTCACAAGCGCTGGTATTCAGGTTTAGGGCTGTCAGGCACATGGATGCCTGGTCAAAAGTGGGAAAATTTGGAACTCCTAGTGATAATACTAGCTCTGCTTTGTACGGGTTAACACCTAGTTCAGAGGCTTAGGTCCATTTTTCACTGTTTTTCTAGTGACAACCCAGGACAACATTCGATCTTGATGAGTTTTATCATTTTGATTGCATGTATACTAGACGCTTAAGAGAACTCAAGCATTTTAAGGATGCTCCCGCTGAGGCATGCGATCTACATCCCAGTTGAAGGTTTACAGACCGTGGGTTATTAGATACGACGACTCTTCAGAACACCCAATTAAGCCATGGCAGGGTTTTTCCGTTGCCTTTTGCTCCCCGCACGAGTCTCCAACAAGAAGTCGTTGATAGATCTCTTTGTGCTGCCATCGCGTATGAAACGGATGGTTTGTGATGTTCTTGTGATAAGAGGGGCTAAACTGTCAACTGATCATCACTTGGTGTTGTGTACGCTCTACCTCACTGATAAAGTACCTCTCCTGCCAAGGCGGAAACCAAGAGTGGTTACACGCATACGGTGGAAGAAACTACAGAACAGTTAGTTGGGGCTAAATTTTGCACGGCACATATCTGAAAGATTTGGGCGACTTCCAACTGTTCCATCGCGTACAGAGGAAGAATGGCGACTGTTTTAAGCAGCTGTCATTGCCTCTGCACGGGATGTTTGTGGAGTGAAGCGGCTTGGAGTGGCGGCTGGTCGTCAGAAAAGAACTGCTTGGTTTAAAACGCTCGGAGTACAAGAAGCCATCAGAGAGAAGAAGAAGACCTACAGAGACTGGATTCCATTGGGGGACTCTGCTTCTCGTGATCGGCACCCTGAGGCGTCCAGAACTTGCTGTATGAGCAGCTAAGTAGCAGTCTTGGAAGGAGTTCGGCGAGAAATATGAAAGAGAAGAGAGATCTACGAAAAAAGGTCTTCTGCCAAACCATTCGCCGACTCAGAGGAAGGAAATTCAACATCATCGAAGGAGTCAAATCCAACGATGGTGTGTTGCTTCCCGATGAGATGGACATCTCACGCAGATGGAGCGAGCACTTTTCGGAGCTGATCAATTCCGAACAGGGCACTGAGGATGGCAGAGTTGAGTGAGACGGAGAATAGTCCAAGGGCGGAGGAAGTCATTTTACCTCTCTAGAAGTTGGCAAATCCGCCGGTGTGGATGAAATACGGCCTGAAATGCTTAATGCGAAGGGTAAAGATGGAGTTTTATGGCTCTCTCGGGCCACTAAAGTCGCCTGGGAATGTGGTGAGACAATTGGCAAACGGAGGTGATTGTCCCACTTTTCAAGAAGGGGGACAAAAGAGATTGTTCCAACTAAATGGGCATATCTCTTGTAGGTCTCCCCTGGTAGGGGATACGTGTTGTAGGCACTATCACTTTATTTGATCTTTTTTTTGAGTAAATAGTTTATATTATGTTTTCCGAAGTATTCTATTTTCAATGAATGTAATGAAATTTGTCGTAGGAACAAAGTATACATACGTCAGCGACGCATAACATTCTGGCTGTCGTACGACGAATAAATCCCCATTTTTGTTTTCTTTTTTTCATATATAAGAACCTGTCTTTTGCCATTAATCGGTTGAAACTGAGTCTTTGCGGCTCTTCTTGCAAAGTGACCATTGATGATGTTGTTCCTTGTCCATGACGAAACGCGTTTATTAGTGTCCGTTCATTGATCAAACCACTAAGAGAACTCGATCTGTCAATTCGTTAACTTCATATGGTACAACGATCGCCCTCGATATTCTATGGTAACTGATAGACCATTGTATCTCCGGATAATAATAATTTCACGGGTGGCGCGACATCCCATAGTAGGCCAGAGCGTAGCTTCCCAGCAACGACTGCTGCTGTGCGTGCTATTTTTCTTACACGAGTGGTAGGCGATCGGATTCCTTGGGAAAGATCTGGGGTGGGATGGCCTGCCACCCCAAGCCATCTTCGATCAGAATTTCTCCACCCGCATGACTTCCAGATGGGATTGGATGTCTGACAGTTCCCCTGCGAATATACACAGACGGATCGAAGACGGACAATTCCAAAGACCTCTATATTGGCCTCGCCTTGAAGTTCCCTGTCCACTGTAGCACTTTCCAAGCAAGAACCATTACAATAAAATGCTCACTGTCGTGGCTTAAGAACAGCATGACACCAAAAGGTATTCACAGCCAGGCAGCAATTAAGGACAACGTCATGTTCAATTGTAAAGCATCTCTTACTTGACATCTCTTTACATCTCTTACCTCATGTGGGTGCCGGGGCGCTGTGACATACCAGGAAGCCGCCATTTGTTGTTATGCAACCTCTTCTCTAACGCCAGGATGAGATTCTACTTCTATGCCCATCGCTGCAGCCTACCATCTGTGTAATATTTCGTTAGCTTCCGTAAAATCTATAAAAGGCAGTTGCCATTAAACCTTCAAAGTGACAGCGTTTTGCTCAAGTACATGTTTATCTGCTCAGATTGAGCAACCCCACACTCAGTGACGGTCATAGGCGTCATAACCGGACGCTGCGCAATTGACATACCAGCAGAAGCTACATGGATGCAGAGGTTGTAGAAACCACCAATTATCTCGTCTGCCCGTGTCGCGTTCGCATCTAGTGACCTACCATCTCAATAATTCCACCGAACAAATGGCCACCTAAGCCCAGTCGTCATAGCCACTAACTGGTTCTAAGTTTAGGAGTAGTCAATCCGTGGGGACAATGGGCTCACATTGGCCTTAGTGTGACTGGTTTCTGCAGTCACTCGCTCCCACCTAACCTAACCTAGTAGACGTGTCCGTTTGTTGAGGAATGAAGCGTGATCGATTAGAGACAATGACTGTTTTTGCTGGACACCTCCAAGGCAACTGCCTGCCAAGCAGAGCCAGCCGCCAAGAAGGAAGAAAGTCATCTACCGTCCAACAACACAAAGCTTTCGCCAAAAAAAAACAACACAATCGAGTTAAATTTAAAAAAAAAAGCATCCAATTTAATTTTTTTATAAAAAAAGTATCAAAAGTACAAAAAATTCTTAAAAAACTTAAACAAATCAATAAATACAAATTAATTAAGTCTACACACAGTTTTTCGGGCCAAATGCTCGGCCACTCAAAAGTCTATGAGTCCGAGTGCCCAGCTTAGCATGTACTTCTCCGGACTTGTCCATCTGCATGTCGAGTACTTGTAGTTGCAGTTTGCGGCACCATTCCCAGCATCGATGGCGTCTCTGACCGCCGTCCCCTCCAAGTATTGAAGCAACCATTCGGAACTAGGAAATAAACAAAAACGCGCCATTAAACCAGACTTTGGCTGAGTTTAGCTGCCAGAAATCCTACCTTGCCAACCCGTCCACGATCTTGTTTGTTCCAGTTCCACGTCCGATGCGGACTCTGTCCGCGGACTTCTTCACAAACGCGCATATTGCCTTCTGTATGCAGGCGGTCAGGTCGACATTGTTCTCGTTGAACTTATTTTCGATTATTTGCACAATATCGGCGAGAGCGGTCTCTGTGGAAAGGAGATTGGTCTGGGTCTATATTTTTGAGAGATTTTGCTAAATATGGGAGAGGAGTTCAACCTAAAGGCTATCCAAATGAAATGAACCAATCAAGATTCGACCTTTGGACGTACCACTAGTCGTGGGGCATCTGTTTTCTAGAAGTTGAACGCTTTGATTTAACTTTGACTCTACCCTGTTTTCAACCGTCATCGTAGGGCATAGTTTTGAAGACCGCATCAATCCTGGCTTTCGAAATTCAAATGGGACCTGCTTTTGTGTACCAGGTCCTTTTGGACTCAATCAAAGTTCTAAGGATGCGTTTATACGCAAAAAAAAGACGTTGCTCTTGAAAGACACTTCAAACTTTCTGTTTGATGCATATTCGATCGGAAACTTTTCTGATTCCATTTCGAGATGTGTATGATGCTGTCAATGAAGGAGTATTCAGGTCCTTGTCCACCCTGCGACCCATAGAGGGTCTGAATCTGAGCAACAGCTTCTTTCTCTCGTTGACGTCCCTTGGCACGCTGCCTCCAGTCATCAAGATGAAGCCGTCTTGCATCCGGTCTCCAAACCGGCTCGGTTCGATCTTCCTACCCTTCTCGAAACAGGGGGCTCCGAATAGGAGAGCATTGGTGTCCATGAACTCGACTTGGAAAAGCCAGTGTAGTGACGTATTTTTTCCGGGGTACACCCACATCGTTTTACACCTCTTAGAGTTCATGGTTTGATGGCTAGCCCATGTACAACTTAGCTCTGGCCCGAAGAATCTTCAACTCTGAGCATGTGGGACAACGGAAAAGAGGACGCCCACGTACAAAGTGGCACACACAGGTCGAGGAGGATCCAGCCGACTTGATGTGCGAGACTGGAGACAGCTGGCGAGTGAGGTTGTTGAGTGAGGCCAGGTCCACCCGGACTGTAGGGCCCTAAGAAGAAGAAGAAGAGTTCGTGATTTCACCTCCATTCGCCATCCTGCCAGACTAGGCTGCAGTCTTGCATCTCGTTCAGCTTTCGGCTCCATACAAATGGTGTCAGGAGCTTTGAACACAGTTGATTTGACACACCGAAGTAATAGCCGTTGTCAAGGTGGAGTTCACGTTTGCGCCGAGATAGACAAACCCCTTCAAAATTGTAACCTCAAATTGGGAGATGTCGATGGTGGTTTCTGGCGGAAGCTTTCTTGCTCGACAAACAGACCAACTCGTTTCGCCTCTTCGTCAATCTCTTCGACTAATTCAATGTCACCAGCATTAGCCGAACAGTTGGACTGACGTCTAGAAGATAGTGCCTTCCGTGTGCCAGCAGCCCGCCGCACTATCTTTTCCAGTACATAATTGAAGAAATCACACGACAGCGCATCTCATTGCCGAAAGCCAGCGCATGTTTCAAACTGCTCCTTGAACCGAATTGCTGCTCATCAATTTTCTCGGGGTTAAGAATTCGGCCATCGCTTCGAATAGTTCCGTGCGATGAATGCTGTCGTACGCGTCTTTGAAATCGATGAGAAGGTGGCATGTATCGATTTGAAACTCGCTGGTCTTCTCTAGGATTAATAATAATAGTTGCAGCTCGTAGAGGAGTGATTATAGAGAGCTCCCTTGCCCCTGAAAATTGTCGACAACCATTTTTATAACCTTGTCTCAAACCAAAATGGCCAATCAGAGAACAGCATTATCATTATTTCGTGAATAACCGTCAAACATTTATGAACAGCTGTCAAAAAGGCTCTCAAATTGTCGATGGGTTGAAATTGAAGTTGACCATCTCTGTTAGTACTTCATTCCTGGTTCTATGCCGACTCCGAGCGACCAATTTGGAGAAGCTTTTTTCTAGGCAGTTATTACTCTTTGGAGCATTGCCAGTGGCTCGAAAGTAGTAGGGCCGTGAAAAGTATTTTCCTCGTACCGGGAATCGAACCTGGGCTGCGTAGGCTGGGTCGACGCACCAATCCACTACGCCACGGCCGCCCCGGTCGCCACGGATTAGTTAATGCAAAAATTTGGTCTACAGTCAATTTGCCGGGCGGGAAGGCGCACTGACACGTGCCAAATGGCTAGACACGTTCACCCAGTTGGACAGACACGCTGGACGGAAATATTAATTGGAACAAGAGATACGATCACCTTTTTTGTGGATCGGGCATATAGGGCCCATATTCCAATCGTACTTCCGTCTTTCCAAATTCTTCAGACATGGTCAACCACGTGCGTTGTTACTTTGTTATTTTTCAGCTTTTTGAATGGCTGTGTCATTACAGCCATCCCTCAGCCAGGGCTGGAAGAACGACCTCCTCGAGAGGAATTGGGATTTCTGTGTTCCCTATCTGTTGCCCCTAGTAGTGCTGCAGTGTTCCCACAATGGCCTGGGTGCCGTAGATTTCCTTTTTTTTATCACGTCATAGCGTCAAGCTCGATGATACCAAGATCTGAAGAGCGGAGGATCTGTAGGCATCAACAGATCTACATATTGTAGTTCTGTAATAGAAGCACACCAAATGCCGGCGCTCTTTTCCCTTTCTTTTTGGGACGTGGCGGTAAGTGAAGTTCTACTAAGGAGCAAGTTCATTGTCTACGCAGAGGATGTTTCCATCCCGTCTCCTGGGAAATGCATGTGCGTCCACGATCAGGGATATTAAGCAGCGACTTATTGCAGCCCTCTTCGAACTAAAAAAAAAATGGACTAGAGAATACGGCCTAGATGTCAAAATACAGAGTACTCTTCACCAGAAAACTCTTGACTATGACAGTCCATCAAGATGGAAAACCCCGCTTTATGACAGCCTGGATTCTGAATTCTTGGCTCTAAGGCTGTGCATGAAACTAAGTCCTGCTCAAGCCTCCCAAACTAAAGGGCAGAGGACTCAGCTTTAAAGGACACGCGATATTAGCCGTCCTCCTGCACTAAACCAAACAAGGCTGTACACCGCATGTAACGGAACGCATTAGGGAAGCTTGCATTTTCATCCACCTTCACAGCGGCCTTGGACATTATACTCAAGCAGTCTCAAGCATTCTCTGAGCAAATGGAATAATCGATAGCCAACACCGTCCGAACACACCACGCTCACGAAGTCTACACAGGAAGGAACACAGGACGTCTACACAGTCTGGATAAAAAAACGCAGGCCGGAGCTGGGGTTGCACATTTCGCAACCGAACCAGAATTCCTTAGAATGCCAAATCACTGCAATCAAGGGCTACTCGGATTCTGTAAATGCGTCCAAAAGATGGAAACGTCTCCACATTGACAGTCA
Organism: Eristalis tenax; assembly: GCA_905231855.2. NCBI lineage: Eukaryota > Metazoa > Arthropoda > Insecta > Diptera > Syrphidae > Eristalis > Eristalis tenax. Next base: position 28,740,683 of record HG993124.1, on the reverse strand, counting down.
GGCGTCCATAGAGGCTCTGGCAAAAGCGTCCGTGAACTCCAGGACGGTCAAACATTGCCATAAAACTCTAAAGGACTGCTCCATGATGGGTCTCTGAGCATAGGGGTATACCAGCCAAAGATAGAGCCGAAGCCTGGTTGGGTATGCCGACGGAGGCATACCAACCACTGACAGTCAATGGTGATCATCACGACTTCCAACAAATGGAAGTCTGTAAAACATCAAGCTCAACCCAACTCGTGAAGTGGCTAGGAAGTTATCCACCACCCACTGTATCCCCAGACCTTGCGCCTTTTGCCATTTGATCCGCTTTATTCACACGGCAAAGGCACAGGATGTCCAGTCGAAACGACAAGCGCATGCCACGAAATCAACTCAACTCAACAAAAATGTATACAATTATGCCCGTGAACTTGGCATCACAGTGATAGAGTGCGTCTCCCTATTCATTGCGTTCAAGTTCTTGACCGGATCATCAGACCTCTCTTAAGACACACGCAATGTTTGGATGGATTGTCTCCGAAAGATCCCATCCACTCTTCACTAAACTCAATACGACCAAACTAGATCGCTCGGGTGGAGTGGAGACAACGCACAAGTGCACAATTTCTCTCAGCTCTCGAAAGAAGGACATATGACACAGACTGCCAATGAATCGGAGTTCAGGAGTTGTTACACATCTGCTTCAAGATAATGTTACACAGATAATGTTAAGTTCATGTTACACCAAGGATCAGTACGTCTTGAAGGATATCAACTCAATCACGAAAAGGGTCTTCCAGTTCCATTGCGCTTCCGTCTATAAACGAGACTGCTTGCATCCACAGAAGGCAGATTCGCAAATGAAGAAATTACCCAACGGCCGCTTAAAAAGCGCAGATTACTTGAAAGGCGCCGTACCATTGCGAAGCAACGCAGCCACTGACTTATTACGAAATCGCAATTACTATCGAGCGATTTGTCACGGCTCGCGAACAAGTTACGGCACATCCAAAGCGTCTATTCCACGCTCAGCGATCACGACTTACCAGACTTCTCTGCATCGCCACTCCGGTATATCAACTTGAACGGATCCATCAGGCTGTTGACGTCGGATATCCTGGACTTCCTCTTCACTCCAGTCGTCTTGCCCACGAACGCGTTGAACAGCAATCCAAAGACAGCACCGCCCACTACGAACAGGCCGGACATCACTAGGGCAGGGGTGTTTAGATTCACCAGGCTCTGGAAAGAAAACGCGCAGAAATTAGTCACAACTCCCGCGCAGCAACCAGGTCGAGTCCTTTACTTTGAGGGCGCTGCTTGACTTCTCCATGCTCTTCTTGACGGGGATGTTGATGAAGGGAATAGCGAACTCCAGATCCACCTGGAACAACACCACCACCATGGTAAGCCAAACTCCCAGCAGTTGCACAACCTCGACAACCTACCGTCACATCGTCGTCCATGGCGTGGAAGGAGAACAGCCTCGGGAACCTGCCCGTCCCTGGATCCTCTTGGACTGCCTTCTCCGAGGCCAAATGTTGGATTTTATGCGAATGACGATGCCTGTAGTTCGCCGCTATTTCGGATAGATTTGCATACGACTGACAAACCACTGAATCGCTGAATATCAGAGCGGACATGCAGAGCAACAAAAAACCAATCGGATCACGCCACATTTTGTCGGTTCGAATGTGCAAAAACTTCTGAGGCTAAAGCCACGATGTGTTTGTTATTTAAACCAAGGCTGCGCCCTTTGACTGTCTGGAGCGCCACGCTCCGCCGCGTAAGCTCTTGTGGGCTGAGTTGACAGCATCTCACCCCGGCGATGAACTGAGCGCGAGAGAAACAACGGAAGCAGCAAGAAAAGCGGTATTTGGTCGCGACAAATGAAAATGCCATTTGGAGCCGTAAATTGTTTTATAATTCAAGTTACCCGTATCAGATGGGAAACAGTCTACTCTGCAAGAAAATCTGTCACTACTTGTGTGCGCTGCAGACAATCAAAATCAGTTCTGGCAAGCAAATCAAGGAACCTGCAGAACTCCAGTGCGACACGTCGAATTTTGACAGTCGGTAAAATTGTTTTAATTCTAATATGTCACATGACAAAGGTTAGGTTAGGTAGTGTGTGTAGTGTGGTGTCACTTAGACCCAGGGGTCCATTGTGTTGTCACTGAGCCGGTTAGCATCTGTTACTCCCGGAACCATTTTGTTTTTTGGACGAACGGAGATTGATTTGACATAATGTTCGGATAGATCCGTTAGTTCATTGAAGCAGTATTCTCCCAGGGTTTCTTTCGTAATTGAGACCAGTGCAGGGCAGTTGCAGAGTAAATGTAAGGGGAGCCGAGTTCATAAATGTTACACTGCGGCAGGCCTGCAAGACTTGCGTTCAAAAATGTAAATAAACTGCAGTGACGCAGTCGGCAACTGCGTTCATAAAAGCAACGTGACAGTCAAACTGCGATCAAATTGGCAGTGATTTTTGTTTTGTTGCAGGATTGCAGGGAAACCGAAAAGTGGCTTTCTTCATGCAAAAATGGTTTCTAGGCATATTATACGGAAATTCCCTTATTATTTTAAAGACATTTCTGTTATTTGGAACATGCTTTGACTTCCAATTCATTTTATTTAAAGGTAAATGGTGATTTTTTAGCTATTATCTTTTTGGCAACACTGGTTTAAACAGCTGACGCACGTTTCGTGTTTTGTTTCACTGTCAAACATCTTCAGTTTGGTCTATAATTTAACAATGAATCGTCTTACAAACGAACAACGCTTGCAAATTATTGAATTTTATTATCAAAATGCGTGCTCTGTTAAGAAAGTTCATCGCGCGCTTCTTCCATTTTATGGTCAGTTTAAGACGGGGCTCATTTTTGACTCAATGGGTACGTAAATAAGCAGAATTGTCGATTTCGGAGTGAATAGCAGCCAGAAGCATTGCAAGAGCTACCAATGCATCCAGAAAAAGTCCCAGTTTGGTGCGGTTTATGGGCATCATTTGGGTGGCATCATTGGACCGTACTTCTTCAAAGATGATGCCAATCGTAACGTAACTGTGAATGATGAGCGCTACCGTGAGATGATATCCAACTTTTTTTTGCCCAAAATGCAAGAGCTTGACTTGCATGACATGTGGTTTCAACAAGACGGTACCACACAGCACGCGCAACAATGGACTTATTGAGAGGCGAGTTCGGTGAACATTTTATTTCACGTTCAGGACCGGTCAATTGGCCGCCTAGATCGTGCGATTTAACGCCTTTAGACTATTTTTTGTGGGGCTATGTTAAAGCTCATGTCTATACAGACAAGCCCGCTTCAATTGACGCATTGGAAGACAACATTGAAGCATTTATTCGTGAGATACCGGCCGAAATGTTGGAAAGAGTATGCCAAAATTGGATTAGGCGATGGACAATTTGAGGCGCAGTCAAGGTCAACATTTGCATGAAATAATCTTCAAACATTAAATTATATGGACCGTACAATCGATTCAAATAAGGATTTCATGCATTTTTCTGAATTTTATGTGTTTTTTTTGAAAAACTTTCCTATAGCTTTTAAAAAATCACCCTTTATGACCCTTTTTCTGCGTACTGTTTCCTTCTTCAATATTTTCGACAATTTATTATAAGTATGAAACATTAAATCTAGTATTTTTTTAGACATGATATAGACATTCATTTTAGCAATTTGTCGCCTACTGATGTTGCATTTATGAACACATTTTTGACAATGCTGACCTGCTGCAAGCTTACGGCAGTGTTCGTGTTCATAAATGTATTGACAGAATATTTTGTGCAGTGCAGGGGCAACAATGTTGCAAGTATGAACTCAGCCGGGTTCTCATCTTCTTCCTCATCCATACATCTGCTAGAGAAGTCGTCGTATGGTAAATCCTAGTCTTGCTGTGTGTCTAACCATCATCCTGTGAGGACTCCGACTAGGTTACTCAGTTTTTTCTGCCTAGGCTGAGAATGGCCGTGGTTCTAGTTGTAAATCCACTTTTGGTCATAATTCCCTCGTGTTAAGGTTATCCCATCTTTTACGGGCACCGCCGATCGCTAGCTCTGTGATTTTGGTTTTTTGTGTTTCCATTGGAACCCAGATGTTTTCAACCTTTGCTCCAATGATTGTTATTCCGTTTCTGGCTAGCTCTATGTCCAGGAACCCAGCACACCGTCAGGCTGCAACGGCAGAGTCTTACCAATTCTATTTTTTTTAAGTCACCAAGACCTTTTTACAACAGCTTTCGCGGGTCAGAAAATTACGATGAGTGTGGAAAAAGCTAAGCCAAAAAGCGAGATTAGGCGAAACCCTGGATAAAGCAAAGAAATAATTTCTCTTCCGTAATATTGTTAAGAGAATTAAATGAAAATTCTCCCGATGATTTTCGCCATTATTTGCGTATGGATGCACCGACGTGTGAAGAGTTATTGACGAAAATAAGCCCACTCATCAAATGAAAGGCCACTGTTTTAAGAGACGATATTACATTACGTTTGTCTGTAATTCTAAGTTTCTTGCCAATATGAAGAAGTTTCTCATATTTAGCACCAGTATTGCTAAATCCGCAAATCCAATAAATCCATTTCTTCAACACTTTATTTGTACATTATTCACACTTTCTTTCCCTTACCTGTAGAAATTGTCTATATAATTAAAAAAATCGAGACAATATTGTTTTGGCATAATTGATGTCACCTTTCGTTCCGCCGATGTGGCCCAGTGTTCGGACTTCAGAAATAGATGGAAAAAAAGCGAAGTCAATTCAAAATTGTCGATGTAGATATCAGTTTAGTTGAAACGAACCATTTTTTAGAAAAAATAGTACTTTTAGTAGTAGAAATGGTACTATTATCTGTGTTGTCGCGAATCTGTTTGAGTGACAGAATTGCTGGTTGCTATTATGGACTACTGTTTTCTCATGTTTCACAAATAATAAATTATAGTCGTTTAGTCGGTACTAAAAGAGTACATTTTTTCAATTAAACTAAAAATTACAAAAGTCGTGCACTATTTTAAGTGCAAAGGAGCAAACACTTATTTGCAGGTGGCATTTTTTTTTTTTTCGAAGTAGATTGTGAACAAAAAGGAGTGGTGAAGTAGATTCTGAAAGTATTGCGTAAAGCGAAGTAAGTCTACTCCCTTTGGAGCAAAGTTGACACTGATGTGCACTCACTAAAATACACAACACCTACCAACAAGTCGATCAATCAAGCTGAAAAGTCAAAATGTCTTGTCTAGCGCACTACAAGTCTGTTTGGTTGTGATTTGGTTGTGACGAGCGTTTACACTGACGATTTGGCCCATCAACCACGGTTGTCAAGCAAATTGTCGCGACAAATTGTTGAGTGTGAACGCCACTAAACGCTTTACTCTTTCCTATTGATTGCCGATTCTGGATAATTCTGACTTATGGTGAATACATATTGACGACGAGTAATTGATTCGTGTGTTAATCTGTGGAGGGTACGCATCGAAATAAATAAGCTCTTAAGCTAAAATAAATTGTCCAGTGTGTAAACAAAAAATAGATCGCAAATGTTCTGCAAAAATAAATTGTGATGACTGCAAGCACATTGTCCATTTAATTTGTCAGTAAATCAAGTGGAAATGCCCATCGGTGCGATCGTTTTACGACGGCGCTCCCTGCATGACCAAATGCGAGCAAAGTCCAAGAAGCGTACCAAACACAACGGTCCATAGTACATTATTGCTCTTCCAACTAGAGAATTCAACACTCAGTCGCCAAATAGTGTATCATCTAACAGCGACGTCAATAGCGAGGATCAATTTACTCTCCAGACGATATACGCTAAACTGTCACAATTAGTAGAGAAATTAAATTTCTCCAAGAATTGGCCGAATTGAGAGAAGAAAAAGTTGAACTAAAGTGTAAACTAAATTCGCAACAACAAGAATCGCTAATCAACTCTATAGACATTGTTGGTGTCACAAATGACAATGACACTAATGCAATTGAAAATGCAAAACTAATTTTCAGTGATTGCCTATCTATATATGTTTCTGACAGTGAAATTATGAGTTGTTACATAAAAAATGCGCTCAAAATCCCAGCCTAAGCCAATCATCTGTGTTAAGTTATCCAAACCAACAACGAAGCAACGCATAAAAAAAACTTCCCCTCTGGACAATAACCCGTCAAATTTACTTGCAGTTGCAGGAAAAACATCTCGGAACCCAGAAGCAGGTGCCCCTCTCAAACTCGAAGTTTACGCCATGTTTTGCGGTCAAATACCCCACTGTGCAGCGTTCAAATTGTCAAACCTGGTCATTGAAGAGAATTGCTTGCAAGACATACTTTAAGACTCGCATTCGTTCGAATCTATCAGGTTTGAGATTCATACACGTTTGCGTATGTAAATTATTTTTAATTTAATTTTGCCAGCGTCTGTGTCAATGTTGAAACAAATGATGGTGACTATCATCGATCATCCTCACTTGAATAAATTCTGTTACATAAGTGGTAACATTTTCTGTAGCATCCACTGGAGTAGGTTGCTTAGGCGGAGAGGCGTGTTCCGTCGCACGGTGGGTTAGTTTGTATGGGAGCGGGGAAAAAAGTCTGTGAAATCGGAACTAGTTAAGGGATTTTAATGAAATTTGTACACGTATTGAGATCAGTATTATCCGACTTTTCTAAGAAAAATGGCAAGAAAACAAAGGTATTCCCATTTTTCTAAAATTTTATTGATGTTGTATTGAAATGAGTTGTTTTTGTTTTTGTAAAATATGAATATTTTGAAAAAAATACTATAAACATAAGAATAAATAATAAAACATTCAGTCCATAGTTTAAAAAAGGAATAGGTATCTTAAGAGGTTCTTAGCGTCTGCGCTCATCGGCTGTGTTTTCTTTTAAGGCCTTAAACCTGTTATTAGTGGATCCGAGGATACGATGCACCACATCTTCATTCGTAGCAATTCGACGGCATTTTCTCGAATTAAAAGTGCGGTACAATTTGAAATCCTTTTTCCGACATTCTTTGGCTTCCTCGGAGAGTGATCCAACAGGAAATGCATCATTTTCAATGATTTCTTCTCCGTGGGTCAAAACCTTATGAACGGTTGCTGGCATGTTGTACCATGGCATGTGCTGCTGCGACTCAGCCGTTTGTGTGTAAATCGCCAAGAAACTCAACAAGTTTACAGAACACAAGGTAACGGTAATCTGCATACCGATAACTGTCAAAAATTCAAACCTACAACTAGAACGAACAAACAAGCTGCACTGCCCGGGCGTGCACATAAGGATAGTGCATTGCACTTTTGAAGAACTTGTGGTTATACTTGTAGTATATAGGTGGAGCCAGGGTCTGGAAATCACTCGTGTTGTGAGTGTTATCGATCTCTCACGAGTGGAAGTGACTTAGAGATGTATGCCGAATCCGAATGGCCAATTTGAGAAGCTGTTTTTCAGCATGTTTGTAATTTTGAAAATGCAAATATATGTAAGGGGTTCACTTGTCAAATCCAACACCAACAAATAAAACACTTCTTTTCGTCTAATCCACTTTTTATTACCGATCGCTTTGGCTGCTGCTTACACACTGTGCTTAAAATTAACCTATGTAACTCTGACCTAACCGGCAGTCCTCTCTTTGATAACAACGATCCTATTCTCTCTTCGATTCTCGTTTTTCTTTGCTTTTGGTTTTATTCTACTACATATATTACTTCTACTAACATAACTACTTCGCCTCACCAACAACCGTCCCAGCAACATCCAGGACAGCTGTGAGACTCAAGGCACTTGGACTGTAAACTCTGTATTGGATGCTCAATGAATTCAAATTCTTTCCCAACTGATCGCCAACAACCGCAGTCCCTTCTCGGGAAAATGTATCCCCTATATTCCAGATCCCCTATTTCCAGATAAAAATCGAAGTCCGATAATTTCAATAAACACCTTATGCTAGGGTTACTCATAATAAAGGGTGACTTTTTAAAAGCTATAGGAAAGTTTAAAAAAAAGAAACACATAAAATTCAGAAAAATGCATGAAATCCTTATTTGAATCGATTGTACGGTCCATATAATTTAATGTTTGAAGATTAATTAATGCAAATGTTGACCTTGACTGCGCCTCAAATGGTCCATCGCCTTAGTCCAATTTTGGCATACTCTTTCCAACATTTCGGATGGTATCTCACGAATAAATGCTTCAATGTTGTCTTCCAATGCGTCAATTGAAGCGGGCTTGTCCGTCTTGTTGAAACCACATGTCATGCAAGTCAAGCTCTTGCATTTTGGGCAAAAAAAAGTTGGATATCATCTCACGGTAGCGCTCACCATTCACACTTACGTTACAATTCGCATCACTTCAAAGATGAAGAAGTACCGTCTAATGATGCCACCAGCCTATAAACCGCACCAAACTGTGACTTTTTCTGGATGCATTGGTAGCTCTTGCAATGCTTCTGGCTGCTATTCACTCCGAAATAGACAATTCTGCTTATTTACGTACCGATTGAGCCAAAAATGAGCTCCGTCTTAAACTGACCATAAAATGGAAGAAGCGCGCGATGAACTTTCTTAACAGAGCACGCATTTTGATAATAAAATTCAATAATTTGCAAGCGTTGTTCGTTTGTAAGACGATTCATGGTTAAATGATAGACCAAACTGAAGATGTTTGACAGTGAAACAAAACACGAAACGTGCGTCAGCTGTTTAAACCAGTGTTGCCAAAAAGATAAAAGCTAAAAAATCACCCTTAACATAGAATCAATCCGTTACATCGGATAATTTCGATGATTCTCGATTTAAGCTATTTGATGCATTGATTGAAAGCACGTACTGTAGTGTACAATGTAATATTTTGCTGACCAAGCAGAGAAGGGCATTTACGTTGTTTCGTGAATAATTGTCAAAAAGCCTCTGCAAAGGGGCTGTGGTCAATCAGCTGTGAAGTTGGGCATCTCTATAATGCTTCATTTCTGCTTGAGATTTTACCTCCCTCTGAGAGACTTTTCCCCACTCCTTAAAAATGACAGTCTTCACAATTTGGTGCAGAACGTACGGGCACATACCTTATAATTCCACTATAAGAAATTGAATACCTCAGAGCACCGTTCATGGATCCAGCCGCAGCGCACAGTTGTTGGCTTTGTATGGGAGCGGGGAAATAAATACTTAACTTTTGAAATCAACAATTTGAAACATAGCATACGAGGTCTATTCATGGTTAACAAATGGTTGATGTTGCTCAAACGGATTACTCAGTAACGGCGTAAACTTAAGTGAAACAAAAACAATCACTTTTTTGAACCACGAAAAGATTTCTTGTAGTTTACAATTTCATTAAGATCTGTCCACGGGTTCAAACGTTACAGATTTATTGTATTGCTTGGTAACCCGCAGCCCAATTGTAATTTTGTGCAGTTTAAGTCAACGTGTTGCTGCACTTAAGAGGCTCTTGCGGCCAAAGTGTTCGGTGGGTGGATATGATTTTTACAGCATCAGTTACAGACCATGCTCCCAGTTTTCAGGAAATCTAGGTCTCCCCTTGGAGCCTCATGGAGCTTTGTTTTTACAGTCCTATAAACATTAAAACGCACTCCCTGAAAAAGATAAGATCCCAGTATAAGACATTGAATATCTCGGAGCTCCGTCAATGGATTCATTGCGTGTCCGTGCTAATTCATAGGTAAACACAGCCGTCATTGTTCTGTGACGAACTTTCTTCACAGAAGGCTACACAACGAAAATCTTCCCATCCCACGGACTTCAAGAGCCCCCCATGAACATCGCATGATTAAAAAAAAGCGTGTTAACACACACATCTCCGGCAGCGACAGCTCTCAGTCCTACTTGTGATTACTTGAGACGAGAAGAAGGATTCCCTACCACAGTACTTTCAATGGTATTCGAACCGGGGGACCCCACTAACCAAGTACAGGCACTTCACCAACTGCGCCATCCAATCGTTCTGACGTATCGTAGTTAGGAATTGTCGTAGAGCCTCCCACGAACATCACATAATTAGAAATAGCGTGTTACAAAAACATCTCCCCCAGTGACAGCCCAGAGTCCTACTCCTGACTACTTCAGACGACAAGAAGAATCCCCTACCACAATGCAATCCAGCTGAGAAAAGTCAATATAAATCAGATTGCAGAACCGTATCTCGAAAAGAAAAGCAAATCGGATCGGTCGTTGTAATTACGCTGTCAAGGCTAAGCCAAATGTTGACACTTTGCCTATTATGGCTTGAATCCGCGCAAGCACAACATCCGCTGTGTCATACGAGAGTTCCTTTCACTTCGGCTAATGTATCTATTCAGTAGGCGGCTAATGCTGTTTTTGCTGTGCAGAATTGCTCCGAGCCGTCTGGTTAAGTAGACCTTAACACCGCCGATTGTGCAAAGTGCTGTTGAATGGTATAAGTGTTGCTATTGTCTTCAGTGAAGAACGCGAGTGTCTTCGGAGGAGGTGACAAATTGATTTGTCTCCATTCTGCAACGCTTCGTGTCTCGTGAATTAAGTCATATGTTCACGTTTTGCGCTCAGTAGAGTGCGGCAAATTATCGGGTAATCGTCTAAATTCTTGGCGTACATTTATGGTGCATATAAACAATCAATCGAAGGCCTTGCTTGTTGTGCAGAATCAAATGGCTCCTTGGCGTGAGGTCAATGATTCGACAGACAGATTCCCTGCAATGAGTCAGTTCAAAACATCATTTGGCAGTCGGACAGAGCGGGAGAATGAATGTCCGAATACTTCGGAGCGACTTTAAGCTGAGCAACAGGGATTTGATGAAATTGGGAATCATGTACAGAAAAGGACAGTCCAAATTCAAAATAAAACATATTAAAATAAATGTTAATAGAGAAAATAGAAAGAGCATAAAAATATTACAAAAAATATATGAACGCAATCTAACTTAAGAGCATTCTCAATTTAAAGTAGAAAAATAGGAAAAACATAACACAATAATGTTTGTGTTCGACACGGCTTTTAACGTTGTTAGGGAGACGATTCCACGAGTTAGTAGCATTAATGAAAACCAGTCTGCGCGATGTAATGCATGTGTGAAGGGAAGGTTTTAATAAAATGTAACGATTATATTGACAGGACAATTTGTTGAACAAGTATTCAGGTTGACTTTTATAACCAACTTACGTGCGTTTCTTTTTTTGTTTTTAAATTTGAGCGTTCATTTAAGAACATTTAAAATTGTAGTCTTCCAAGTATTGCCCATCTGAAGCTATGGGCTACTTTTTCCCATCTTTCATCAATTTGTGAATCCCATCCCAAAAGAACTGCGCCGGCTTGACAGCCTAGAATGAATCAAGCCAATTTGTGACATTCTGCTCTGATGTGAACCGTATTTCAGTGAGGGCGTTCTGCATCGACCGGAACAAATGGTAGTCAGAAGGGGCAAGGTCTGGGCTATACGAGGGGCGTTCAATATATTCTCGGTATCGATATGAAGGAAAATGCGAATTCAATTTAAATTGTTTTTATTTTTCAATATAATCTCCCCTAACATCAAGATAAGCTGAGATAAGCTTTTTTAAACCTTCAACAAAATAAATTTCCTCTTTCTCTGCAAAATACCCATTTATTGCCGACTTGAGTTCTTCATCATCCGAAAATCATTTTCCACGAAGACATTTTTTCAAATCCGGAAACAGGAAATAATCACTAGGGGCAAGGTCTGGACTATAGGGTGGGTGTTGGATTTCTTTGAAACCACAGCAGCTTTGGCAACTCGCGCCGTGTGAACAGGAGCGTTGTCATGAAGAAGCAACACACCCGCTCCGAGTTTACCCCGTCTTTTCATTTTTATTTCCTCCCGCAAATTATGCAAAGTGGAAGCGTAGGATGTGGCGTTGATGGTTTCACTCAATGAGCAAAATTCCCTTTGAGTCCCAAAAAACTGTGCTTCCCGGCAGACGGAGTGACTTTGAACTTCTTCGGGGGGTCTGTTCCTTTTTTATGCCACTGCATGGACTCTTGTTTGCTTTCAGGGTCATAGTGGTGGACCCATGTTTCGTCACCGGTAACAATTCGATCCATAACACCGTCCGCGTTCTCACTACACATCTCCAAAAGCTCTCTACAGCATGCGATTCTCACTTTTTTCTGAGGCGCTGTGAGCATTCGTGGCACCCACCTCGCACTGACCTTTGAAAGGTTCAGATGGTCATGAAGAATGGTGTGAATGGTACCAATTGAAAGCTTGGTGATCTCTGCCATCAATTTCACCTTTATTCGGGCATCCTCAAGAACAAGTTTTTCGACTTCTTTGATGCTTTCTCCCGTACAAGCAGTAGCCGGGGCGCCGGAGCGTGGCTCGTCTTCAATGCCCTTCCTGCCTCTCTTGAACTCACTTGACCACTTTTGCGGAACCCTGGTAAACAACCACCATCTCTTCATGAATAGTCTTTTGACTTTTTCCTTGCTTAGTGAGAAATTTAATTACAGCGCGATGCTCATCGTCTCAGTTGTCATTATGGTTCTGTTTAACTAGCGATAAAACGCGAATTAATGATCACATTTATATGAAATTTTACATGAATGCACTAAAATAATAGTATTACTTGATAAATAAGTCAATTTATATACACAACCACAGCTTCACCCCGATACGAGAATATATTGAACGCCCCTCGTAAGTCGGGTGGGGTAAGACTTCTCATCCACTGTTTTCCAAATACATAGTTCTTAAGCGGAATAGCAACGTGGGGCCAAGCGTTGTTATGATCGAAAATTATTGTCTCGTGTCTGGTCGCATATTCCGAGCGTTTTTCGGGCTGCTGTTGTTGTCCATTGATGGTTTCACCCGGTTTTAGCAGCTCATAATAGGGCACACCCTTCTGATCCCACCAAATGCAGAGCATTACCTTCGCGTCATAGATATTGGGCTTGATGAACGCGTCGTCGTTGTCTTGAGTGATGGGCAAGTTCACGAATTGTTTCCATCAATAATGATTGGAATATGTCGAATCTATTTGTTTGTAAAGTGAACATGTATCAATTTGATGCTATTTAGCCTAAATCCCATTTTATTGCCCCAAAACAACACAGCATCCGCAGCTCTCTGCAGAGCTTGAGTTGAGTCTACTTAATTTTTTCCAACTAAACGAGCCATTCGTGTCATCTGGGAGTGGTTGCAGCGTGTTTGACACATCATTTGTAAAAGGCGTATACAGTGTTGGGCCTAGTATGCCACCTTGAGGAACACCACCCAGATTTCAATCCATCTCCTCGCTTAACCCTTGAAACATTCACATTTGCCACCTTTGTACACGCTTATTTATCGTAGTTCAGTTCACAAAGTCACAAACGTCATTTCATTTCAAATTTCCGAGTGGGTTTAGCGAAAATTCTGTATAAGCAAGAAACAACGGTTCTCAATTTCGGAAATAGTCGAAAAATGGATGCGCGATGTTTTATGTTTGATTTGGTCATTCTAAATGTGTGGATACCTGAATTTGATTATCAAAACCGCAGCATTTCGGTGGACGTGACTTTCAATGATAAGCAATTCACAATCGAGCCAATCCAGGGGAGGCCGGCCGAATTCAAACAAGGCCGAACGTGTGAATTCCGATCCTACCCCGATGAATTGAGAAATGATCTGCTGGAGCGTCCACTGAAATTGCAAGTTAAATCTAACGAAGTCGACGTAGTAGGTATGTACTCAATTTAACGCACTCGAAACCCATCTCATCTCATCTCGTGTGGCTATCGAAGGTGAAGCTACATTGGCATGGTCAACAGAAATGCTGGACAAATTAGAAGGAGAACACTTTTTGACGTTCAGTCACTTCGATGAGTGCGACATAGTGTCGAACAACATGAACGTGGGCAAAATTGGAGTACAGTATCGGCTTCGGGCCAAGTGTGAACTCTCAGAGACCGACGATGAAGAAGCAGCAGGGAAATCCTATGACATTCAGGACGAACTGAAGCGCGTTGTCAGTCCTAATGAATTGTTCTTTTTGATTCAAAACGATTCAGACACGTGCAATGTTGCGAAGGATCACAGCAGGGGGGAGGCTCACTGTGGAACTGCGTTGGATTTGGCACGATTCAAGAGTTTTCACGGTAAAGTGATAACAAACGCGGAAACGTTCGATCAGGTGTATTCGTTGGATTGCTGCCACAAGAAAGTGAGTATGTAGAAAGAAATGCTGTCGAGATTTAAGCTTCCCGTGTTACCAGCCCAAATAGAATTCCAGTGCTCTCAAAATGTTGTTGAGCCTGGCTTATTAGTTCTGCTCTGCTGAAAGGAGGCTTTACATCATCTGAACATGACCGGGTAACCTTCCAGGTATCACATGACTTTCTTAAGATTTAAGAATGCCCTCTCCCGTGTTCAGAGTGTGGTCGTTGGATGACTGCCAAGGCGCAGTGGGTAGGTGCTTGAATCAACACTGCCTTCAATCCCCTTCACGGAAGCCCCCATATTTCTCGGCTTCACGTCTTTCGAGTCGCTGACAATGCGCAAAGAGCTCCTCAAACTTCCTCTAGAGTGAGCATAGACACAGAAGATCCCAAACCTCCTTATTTCCGGATCCACGTCTTTCGAGTCGCTGACAATGCTCAAAGAGCTCCTCAAACTTCCTCTAGAGTGAGCATAAACACAGAAGATCCCAAACCTCCTTATTTCCCGGATCCACGTCTTTCGAGTCGCTGACAATGCTCAAAGAGCTCCTCAAACTTCCTCTAGAGTGAGCATAAACACAGAAGATCCCAAACCTCCTTATTTCCCGGATCCACGTCTTTCGAGTCGCTAACAATGCGCAACGAGCTTCTCAAACTTCCTCTAGAGTGAGCATAAACACAGAAGATCCCAAACCTCCTTATTTCCCGGATCCACGTCTTCCGCGTCGCTGACAATGCGCAACGAGCTTCTCAAACTTCCTCTAGAGTGAGCATAAACACAGAAGATCTCAAACCTCCATATTTCTCGGTTTCACGTCTTCCGAGTCGCTGACAATGCTCAAAGAGCTTCTCAAACTTCTTCGAGAGTCAACATAAACACAGTAGATCCCCTCCACTTGTGAGAGAACAACAGCAAGCACAACACGAGTGATTGCTGCCAATCTGATCCCTCCATAGTTGGCGCAGTCAAAGGGGTCTCCTTTCGTGTGGACCGAACAAACGACGCTGAGATGCCACACATCGGGTCACCAATGCATCGCAGGAATATTTGCATCTTCTCATGGCGCCACCACATTCCACGATATGAAACATGAATCTAAGCAGGTTCTTGAAACTATCCCCTGTGTCCCTGAAACGTCGTTTGTAAATGTTTGAAAACATTATTGCCCATACTTTGCACCAGAAATGAAATGTGGTAGAGACGCCAAACTTCTACCTCTCGTGCCCCTTAAAATTTTTGGAAACCATTTTTTATATAGTTTCTAAAGCCAAATGACCAATCAGAGAACGTCATAACTGTCACAAATTCATGAATAACTGTCAAAAAGCCTCTGATCAGCTGTGAAGTTGGGCATCTCTACAATACTTCATGTCTGCTTTGCACCCACCCTTAATCTATTTTTCGAACGTCAACTTGAGGGGAGAGAACCTACTTTGAGGATATTTTTAATTCACCAATTTGAGTGCTTCCTTTAAGGAAAATACTTGAATCGTGTGTTTTCACTCGGAGTGTTCCCTTAGGTTTTCTGCACACCACCCAGTGTGTGGACTGCCACCAATCTAGCGATGCCAAGACGAGTTAGAGCTTGTCGGTCCGGCCTATCTGAGGTTTGGTGTTTCAAGAATGTGCGGAGGGATTTTAGCCTGGACTGCACTAGAAAATGGGACGTGCAGCTCATCCACAAACTGATGCTGAGAGTTACTCTCAATTCCGGGGATATCCCTGCAACCTGAAACCTGAAACCCAGATTAGGCAAATTTTCTGCTGGCCTTTTGGCAGTTCGGCACTAGTTTGGATATGAAATAGAGTGGCTGCTTGGCTATCAAATTAACGCAAGATATTCGCGTGCAATTTGAATCGACGACAACCTCCCCGAATGGCGAATAGCTGGTCATGTGAAACCTCTAGTGCAAACATTAAATAGTAGGACGTGGGCACTTGGGCAGAGATAATGGAGGAAAAAGATATCGAACTTTAGCCATTTTTACAAATAGTCCATGTCGGCATTGAGCCGTAAAGAATAAGAGTGTAGTGGTGAAGCGTGTAGAGTAAAGGCTCGTAAAGGATCGTGTAAAAAGCGCTGTCAGACGAAGTCAAGGGGCCCGGAATGTTAAAACTGTACTCCCTTGTCTCTGCACTTGAGTCTGCAAACTGTCCGCAACATCAATAGAGGAAGCAGCCAAGATTGACACACATTTTGCCCGTGAGAGCCTTCATTTTTCACACCACGGTTCATTCTCTTAAAAAGCCCATTTCCACAACAAAGGACTACACTGTGCTATTCTATTTCACCAGAAACACGTTTCGGATGGAATACAACCGAACGCACGTGGATGTGATATGCCAACCACGCTCAATGTAGGACAAGACCTCGCAGCGAAGTGTGCAGAGTCCCAATCCAGTGGTAAGTTGGAATCACCCTTCAAGCGCTATCCTCGTCTAACCATCCTCGTTCGCAGTTCAATGGGCATGCCAAGCAAGCCAACACATCCGAGAGTGTCCTCACAGCAACAAGTTCTCCGAAGAAACAGCAGGTAAATGCAACCGTCCACGACGGCGTTACTCCACAAATAACACGACCATTTCCTTGAAGGATCATGTTCCTGCGATGACAACAACGAGAGTTCTCAGAAACAAGGCGTCTTTCAAAATGGAAGAATGAAAAACATTTGCGGTTACCCTCAGTCGCCCCCAGTCCTCAGGGAGACTCTGTACATTCGCCCAAAGTAAGCGCCCACAGCACCCAGGGCTCCGACTAAATTGTACAACCCCTTGCAGGTTGTGCTCTGTTTGCCAAAGTGACGTTTCGTGGCTGCCAAAATTAGCTGCCTGCCCCAAATGCGGCCACAAGCCCACACCGTACGCCGTGGAGAGGCCATACAATGAAAACCTCACCGCTGATCAGATTCTGGAAGAGTGGGCCGATGACAAACAGTCAAAGCCGCCGCAACCAGGAGAAGCAAGGCCGAAGCGTGGCAACCGATGCGCATGCAGCTGCGGCAAGGTATGTGCATACTGCCGAATTCGGAAGCTCTGCAGCGATGTGATCCAGACGAAAAAATGTCGTGAGCCCAACAAGGGATCCACTGACAGCGCTGCATCAATGAAAGACATGGCGCCCGAAAAGATTTGCAAGTCCACGGCGAGTGAGAACGAATCACGAACGCACTTGGCCAGAGTGTTCTCGGAACTCCGAGATCTGTACAATCTTAAGCCGGAGAAGATTCAGCAAGTATTCAAATTGGGCAAGCCCTGCGAGAAGTCCTTTGTCGACCAGAAGCGACAGAGAATCAAAGCCAAGCCGCCCGTCAGCCCGATGCGCACCAAGGTGGACGAGAAACCCGACTTGACCAAGAAAATGGCGCCCGAAGTCAAGGCCAAGTGGTGCAAGGGCAAAATGTAAGCTCTCATTTCAGCGATCCTTGTGTAGTCTCACCCCATTTTTCCACCTCACAGCTACAACTACCAGGCTGTGCGGAAGTATCCGGGCACCCTGATCGGACACAAGACCTGTGTGTGCTCTGGCACGTCAGTGCCGCGGAACATGGGGTGGCTGTGGAACACCGACACGAATGGCATGCGTCGCGGCTGGAGGCCGGGAGCTATCCGCAAGTCCATCCGGGAGATAATGAAGTACTTCCTGAAGGACTTTCCGATCGACAGTATTCGCGTATCGAAGTACTCGCGCAAGGCGGTAGCCAAGAAGGTCTCCGACGAACTGGTGCAGAAGCCAACGCTGCACATTTGCAAAAAAGGCGGCGTGTACACCATAACAATGCGGCCGCTAAAAGAGGCGTCCCTGCTGAAGCGCTGCGCAGACCCGTACGCCGAGATGAAGCCAATCCGCTTCAAGATCGTCAAGAACCCACTGTCAGTGTACGCGAGCGAAATGAAGCGGCAGCTAAAGAAGCAGTTCACCAAATGCACTTGCCACAAACCAGTGGCTTCGTGCTACTGTCGCTCGTTTCTGGACAAGAAACGCTTGGAATTCGAACTAAACAAGGCCTGCCGGGCTAGGTGCATTCCCAGTTTGAAGGACTCGCTGGTCTTATCCGACACAAGCGACTCGGAAGTGGAATTCGACTTCGGCGTCACCCCGCCGGCGGGCGTAATCAAACCTCACAACCGAAACCGACCCGATTTGGTGTCCCACGAGACGCAGTACAGCGAGAAGGACTGGATAACCAAACCCAAATTCTCAAAGCCGATTAACAAGTACATGAAGCCGTTTGACGCAACCGACGACAGGCGCAAGGCGACGAGTGCGACTGAGCGCGTCAGAACAGCACGCACAACCACTGATCGCGGAAGCACGACTCGTCGCGCCATCACTGAGGCGTACAGTCGGGCACGGGAACGCGGCGCAGCCAACTCCTTCAAAGTAGGTGGTTCTGCTGGTGAAAAATATGGAAGTGGCAAGGGCGCCGACCGCAATCCGGACGGCCGTCCGCCATTTAATCAATTTGGCTACGTACTGAGGACACATCCACTGATGTTCAATCACCTCGCCCGAAGAGGAAAGCCGGACCCGTGTGCAGTTGTCCCCTGTCCTTGTGTGCCGACTTGTTAGTTGACTGTAAAACCATTAAATTGTATCTCGGTGGTGTTGAATGTGGCTTAATTCTGTTTTTTTTTTTGTTTATGCTTGTGCTATCGAAGATTGTTGAGGTTATGTGTATCGATTGGTCAACTAGCTGTTGCTGGGTTGCTTGAAATAAGGAGTAGGCATCTCCTAATAGCAACATTGTTGCCCCTGCACTGCACTAAATATTCCCTCAACACATTTATGAACACACATCTTGCGGGGCTGCCGCAGTGTGACGTTAAGAATGGCTTTCGTTCGGCCTCAACCAACAAGCCTCTCCAGCACGATCTCTGGCTAGCTGCCTCCAAATTGGTTGAGGTCCTTCTCCAATTGGGTGCGCCACCCTAAACGCGGGCGTCATCTCCTGCCATTGTCCCACAGGTTCGGAGTCAAAGACCCTTCGACCAATCCGTAGACATGAGAATTGGTGCAGAATTGGTGTTGGATGCGTCAGCCGGGCAGGCAACTCTATCGATGTCTTCAAAATGTTCAAGAGTCATTCTCTGGCGCTTAATCCGAAGACCCCTGCCCTTGCTGACTTCTTCTCCAAAAACCCTCGCGGCAAACAGGACCAAAGATTGAATGCAGAACTTTTATCTCGAAAAGACCAATGATGTTGAAGAAGGGCTGGACCTGGACAATTTCAAAAGCAGATGAAGAGCTTTTGAGACTGTCCAGGTTTCCGCGCCATAGGCCAGGACAGGGATGGTCAAGGCCTTTAAGCTTGGACATTCGATAGAGGGCCTTACTACTCAATTGGCTCTTGAGACCAAAGAAAAAGCGATTGTCGATTCGAATCTCGGCACAGGTGTTGTTTGTATTGTTTACTTGGAAGCCGAGGTAGACGAAGTCCTTCTCTACCTCGAAGTTATAGCCGCCTATGGTGACGATGTCCTCGTTCACCGCTAAGCCCATTTTGGCCTCCTCCTTTTCAGTGCCATTAAGCGCTTCATTCACGGCTCGCTGTGTGCGAGAAATCACGTCAATATCGCCCGAAGATCGTGCCTCTTGTGTGGGCGAGTGCGTTCTGCACGACCTTCTCCAGAATGATGTTGAAGACAGCATTCTCACCTTGTCCCAAGGTTTCAGTGAGTTTGTTTTTCGACCTTGATAGTGCAGCGAGAGTTCCCCATCGCCATCCTGCCCAACCTGACGAGTTTGGCAGGAATGACAAATCTAGACGCGGCGTTGTATAGCTCGTCTCTACGCACGCTGTCAATAGTTGGTGGGTGTCAACCTGCACCTCCAACATCTGCCATTGTGTGAAGATTTTTTTGAAGGGGTCCCCTTTCTTGTGGATCATGTGGAACCTATAGACACAACTATACACTGACGAAAATGGCAGCGGTTTTGTCACACTCTCCGAAAAGGTGTCAGCTCCACATGGACCTTCACGCGATGCAATGGAACCCGCTTACGCAGAATGGAAGAATACGCGTCGGGCCAAGAAATACATGGCGAAGGACAGTTGAGAATGAGGCACGTCAACTGGAGGGAACTGAGGAACATTGCCAGAACCCGCTCACGATGGCGCGAATAGCGTTGTAGAGGCCCTAGGTCCCGAAAGGGGATGCAGTTGATAGAATATGGAGACTTATCCCTCGATGATTGGCTCAGTTTTATGAAAATCAAAACCAGACTACACTTCAAGTAAACACTAGCGGAAATGAAACTGAGACTTGAAGCAAATCCTGGCTGATGAGCTGGCTATCACTGGGCTGCGACACCATAAAACGGATGGATTTCCTTCTTCGTCGAAGCTCTGTGCAACAACAACGCGTCAGTCATTGATTTACTGCTCAATCGTTGGCAAGATATGCAAATTTCCGACCAACCACACACGCCTTGAACCCTATTCTTGGCGACAAATTGCAAATCAATATGCTCATTAATTCACATTAGCCGACGTATGTACGTACACCAGTAATCCACATCACATCCCCAATTTGTCTCGAACACGAAACGCCATGGATACCGGTGTTATTTTCGCTTGTTACGTACGAACACGGAGTTTTGCTTCAATGAAGGTTTCGAGCGTTTGTTGGAAGAAAGGGAACGTAAGACATGAGTAAACTGAACTCTCCCAGCTCCAATAATAGCGCAACATCCTCAGAGACTAGTGAGACCCAAAGTGTTGACGACAATACTCCCGGATTCAACACCAGGTAGGTTGGCTCGACTTCAATTCGAATTCGCGGAACTCGCGCACCCTTTCATGTCCCGCGGCAATGAATGGGAAGAACACTTATTAATGGCACGATATTAATTCACACGTCAAACGCAAAACAAAAACCAACGCTATGCGGCATGCCATCGCGTTATCCCCTATCAATTGAGTCAGTTGAAGATTGATCGGTTAGAGAGTCGTGTCGCAGATGGAAATGCCCACGAGTTCCGGTGACACGGATGAGAATCTGCAATACAAGCTGAAATGGAAGAAGTACGCAAGGGTTGTGCAGTGCCGTCTACGTTTCGTTTGCCGTCATTGCCTCGTCTCATGAAACAAATTCTTTCCTCTTGCAGAGCTGTGAAGAGCTGGAAACGGATGAAGGATGAGGGCGATAAGGAGCGCCCACCATGGCGTGCCGTGAGCGTTTCAACACTTCCCAAGGCCGACAAAAATGCTCTGCTACGGGCAAAGCTCTTAGACGCATCAAGGTAACTCATTTGCTTCGAACTGACTTCCCAATTCATGTTGGCTCGCTTCTCTTGCAAGACGTCTTCGCCTATCCAAGTTGTCTGTGGCTATTCAAGTTGAACTGCCGATTCGGAAGCCCAGCAGGACAATAGGCCTTCCAGCTCAGCCGGGTCTCATCACCAAGCGCGATGTCAGCATCCTCACTGATGGGTCCATAACCCTCAAAAAGGAAAATCCCGGAGAATGTGAGGCAGTGTGCAAATTAACTCAGCATATTCTCTTGTTAAACTCTTGTCAATTTTCAGTCATTTTGACTCACTCGGCATCGCAAATGACGGAGGCGATTGTGGGCGTCGATACCGGCACACAAACCCTGCTGCCCCGCTCCACGACTCGATTCCTGGAGGCCTACCTCTCGAACAAGCCCTACAATCGGGCCCACTTCACGGACACCGAACAAAGTCTTCTTGACCAAGTACGAGAAATGCGTAAACTGGATGAGGAACTGAACAAAAGGTCGAAGTGCTTCGATGAAATGTCCGAGGACTCTATTTCCGATTTCGGTGATACGACCAAGCTCAAGGAGCACTTCGATGAAGTCTGCAAGTCGTCTGGATCGCTTCTAAAGCCCACCATGTCCAGTTGGCATTTCGAGTACCCCGTCGATGAGGAGACTCCGTGGAAGCCTTACACCACAAAGCCAAAGCCCTGGAGTAGTTTCGCAAACACAGACATGGCAGACAGGCTGTCCAACATGAAACTCCAGCCAATCACTGGAAAGGAACGGTCATCGTATGCAACTCAGGAAATCGCACTGAATCTGGAACTCTTCAGTGCCGTCGAGGAGCTAATAAACGAATCAAACAATCTTGTGGACACATTCAATCACTTGTCATCTGGTGCAGGCCCAGATGTCCGGCTTAACGAAATCCCTCCGCTGGAGAACATTGAGATTGAGTACCTGTCGGAGTACTGGTTGCCAATAGTGGACAAGTACGAGGAGAAGATCAAACAACTGACAAGCGAGTTGACCCACCCGACGTTTAAAAACGTTCAGAAGATCTCAATCGCGGATTATGACAAGGGCAGCTGCAAAAGTTCTGTTTGAGGTTACGCGAGAGATCTAATAAAATAGTTCGTCATAGTTACATCGGTTTCGTTCACATTGCCTTTGCAGGTTGCTTCGTCGGTGGTTCTGACTCGAGCAATCGATCCGCGATCCAAGAAGTGCCGTAACACTGTCGACATTGTGAGTATGTGCGTCGACCCCTACGCAACTGAATCTCGCTGCTTGGGTTCGATTTCGGGGCGGTGCGACTAAAAATACTTTTCACGGCCCTACGTCTTTCGAGGCACTGACAATGATCAAAGAGTTATATAGTCCAACATCCCCAATGGGTCCAGCTGGGCCTAAGTGAGACGTGGCCCCACCCAGTCTTCACACTCACCTAACCTAACTTACTTTAGTACTACCTGCTGTTATTTAGTAGTTCCACGACTCATTAATCGCTTGGATTGCCTAATACCATGACCATATGTCCACAATAGACGTTGCAGCACGGTTCTGGACCGATGAATGCAGATTCGGAGCCAGCTCTAGCGAGCCCATCTACGGATTCGTTGCATGCAATCCCCGTGTGTGCAGGGACCCAGCCAAGCTTCACTTTGTTGCATATGGCAAGGGATTGCAAAGAAATTGACTATGGAGTCCATTAAATTGGGCGAAAGTGCCTTAAGTGCTGCTTGACCGTCTGAGAAAATCTAAATTTTAAGGTTTTGTCTGACGCAGATCTCGATGGCGTGGATTTCGGCTTGGAACACTGCAGGACTCGACCCCATTGGTACGGAAATCCTTGTGTTGGGTCCAAAGACTCTTGTCCTTCAAGCCATTCGTGGGGAAACATTTTAATTTTAAAAAAATAATATTAAAACATTTTTTATTAATCATTATTACAAATAACATAGAGGGCCTTTACGATTTCATGTAACGCAAGGGATCAGCTAGAAATACCCTCAAGAAGTCCTGACCAGTGGGCAGCAACTGAACCTTCTCGTCGAATTCATACAGCGGTGGCTGCGTTATGGACTCATACGACAGTCTCTTCATATTCCTCACTTCGATTTGGAACTCCGTGCGCTTAACCTCATTCTGGGCAGTTCTCGTTCGGGCGTACTTTCGAATGTAAATCCCACCAGACGGTTCCCTGGAACGAGAGTGTTGGGAGAGTAAAGCCAAAGAATTACGGCGCCAGTTTGACAAAGTCTTACCTGATTAAGGAAGCGGGCGATGACAGAACAAGGTACAGCACGTCTTTTCCTATTTTGAGGACGTCTTGTGTTACACCCTCAACATGGTCCAGTAATTGGAAGAGATTCTCACTGCTTGGGCAAAGTGTGCTCAGGTCGAAGGGCAGCTCCACCAGCAGCTGGTACTGAAGCGCGTAATCAAATGCTGTCCATACTCGAGCTGAAAAGGAGAACACATCAGAAACTGCGGAAGCCAAACTCGTGGCTGCAGGACTCACAGTGATGAGTATTTTGCACGATGCGCATTTCGTTGAATTCAACATCGACACCCCGTGGATCCTTCTGTGTGAAGCTGATGAATATTGCAAACGTTCGGATACGGGTGTGGGTGAACCTCAGAATGTTTTGCATCAGTAGCAAGTCATTCAGAATCCAATTCGACTTCTTGCTGTAAAGAGAAGGGAGAGTTCACGTCGTCGTCAATCATCAAGAAAAGATACTCGAAGCTTACCTTTGAAGCTGTTTTCGAACTGTATGCACAAAACTGTCCTGCAGCTTGAATTCTTTGCGCTGTCTATGCTGGGCAGCCCTGAAATCAGACGAAGGTGTGTCACTCTTTGTCATGTGGATTGAGAAGTGGAACTTACATTCGCCTCTCTTTGTCTAACGACGCTATAAAGTTGTCCATCGTATCGTCGTCGTCCAGGTCGATTGCGGACCGGCCAGAAAAGTTGAAACTGTCACTTTCGCGCAGATTTTGTCGCCAAACCTTCGCCACATCGGATACCCTCGGCTTGCTGCTCAGTTCTTTGAGGGCGGCCAAATCCATCTTATACTCTGTGAGCGGTGCCAACACGAAACTACTGAGTGTGGTTTCGTTTTGCGACACAGCTTGCTTGTGACGCTTACACTTTCGACACACCGACGTGCTGAATGCGGTCGTCTCCTGCGGCGGCGGCATTTCTACAAGAGCTAGTTCGGAGCATGGGTCGCGCACCAGTTCAGACTCGTGTTCGTCCAGAGTGTTGACCAAACTCAGATGCGTCTTTTCAATGTCCTCGTTGCAGCCCGTCGAATTGATGCTGTCACAGGTGAGCTCCACATAGCGCTTCTTGAATTTATCGAAGTTGTACGCGGTGTCCTCGGAATCGGATGACTTCGGCAGCTGAGTGTCGTCAGGGAACCTGTTCATGTCCAAATTGCACAGAGCCTCCGTGGTGTTCGGGGAGTATGTTTGCTCCTTCAGTTGCTTGGCGCTGGGCGGAGGCTTCTGCGCAAAGTACGTTGAGACATCGGATATGGTGATGGGAACGTCTTCAAATCTGAAGTTCGACTTTTGGGAAATGTTCGTGATGTCCACCTCATTTTGGCAAAGGTACAGAGTATCGTTCCTTTGGAAAGTCGTGGCCCGTCGGGGGATCTCTACGGTCTCGAACGATTCTTGCAATTGCTCGGGCTCATTTGCAGCCAGTTTTCGAGGGATCTCGACGGTTTCAAATGACTCTTGCAACTGCTTGGGCTTGCAAGTGAAGCTAGTCTCATCCGGGGGAACTTCCGAGACTTCATTCACGTCTTGGGAGACCGCATCCTCAACTTTTGCTTGCACTGAGCAGCTTAGAATGGGGAGTTTCTGCTGAATGAACTCCATGCTGTTCTTCATGGACTGCAGCTTTTTGGCGCTGCCTATCAACTGCGGAATCCTGGACTTGTTGGCCTTGGTTGGGGTGCACTCTGCATTCTCATCGGGCTTCGGGTTATCTGCCACTGACACCGTGTCCAGTGACATGTCTTTGGCGTCGAAGTAAACTGTTGCTTTTTGTGCCTCGAACAAGTGCGGCTTAAGCATGGATTGAGTGAAGAGCATGTCGCTCTCGCGGAGAATTTCCTTCATGCTTTGGGCGGCCTTTGATCTACCAATTGTCTGGCTCAAGGATTGGCTTTCTGGCATGTTCTGTGTGAGAGAAGCGTCCATTTCTTCGATGGAATTTTGGGACTCGTTGAAATACACCGTGCGGCGATTGTTTTGCATTTTCATCGCTGCCGCTGGTTTGGAGAGATTCTCGTCGAAGAACGACTCGTCAACCGCGTCCTCGTTGGTGAAATGAATCGTCTTTCTGCTTGGCCGCGAGATATCCTTGACTGTAATCGGCTTTGCAGGCGCCTCCGGACTCATGCTTTCTACGTCACTCTGCTCAGTCATTGGCTCGGGTTCAAGAATCGTTTGTCGTTTAGATTTGGCATACTCCATCAGTGGCCGTGGTAGTTCGACTTGCACTGGCTCCGGACTCATGGACAACTCCTTGTCGAAGAACTCATGATTCAGCCGATTGGCCCGCGCTCCTCTTAGCTCGATCGACACCTCGGAATGGTCATGATCAGGCTCATCTTGCTTTGCTGCTGCTTCATCGATCAGTTCGATGTCCCCCCTTGTGGCGGTCTTCTGCAGCGGTTGCATTCCGGATTCCTCCAACATTTGGTCTTCTTGTTCCGCCAGTAGAAATTGCTTCCGCTCTACTTGCTCCTCTTCTGCATCGTAGTACACCGACTGTGGACTTTGCTCAACATCGGCCATCGCCATGGTGTCCGGACTGCGGCGGTATAGCGTTGCAGCGGCTTCCGCTTTGAGGTACTCGGCTAAGGACCGATCGATCTCCGTTGTGGACTCACACCTCCGCAGCCTGGGGTTGTAGCAGAAAAGTGGTGAATCCTTTTGCTCAGTCGATTGGAACTTTCTCGTTGCCTTTGCGATTTCATTGAAGTTTAGTGTTCTGCTGAAGCTCGACTTGCGCAGCGTCGTCTTTTCTGGTGATTCATCGACATCGACGGGTATGTCTTCGAAAGTGGTCATCCGTCGGGGCTTTGGCAGGGCTTTCGATACATCCTCTTTGCAGTGGAACTCGTTGTCGGCTCTGACTTCGCCTGGACGCTCCACCGTACTCTCATCCATATCGTTGTTCTGTTGGAAGCAGATTGTCTGCCGGCTAACGGGCTTTTTGAGATTTTCCGTAACCTTCTCTGTTCTATCGTCGAGTTCCAAGTCCTGATTCAAATGGATCGTTTTACGACCAGCGACTCGTTTTGGAATCGCCGAAGCTCTTTGGTGCTCATGCCCGGCCTGAGCAACGGTTGATATTTCAATTTCCGGTGCGTGGGCAACGCGACTGGTCTTCAGTTGTGACATGCGGCTTACGTGTGCCAGTGAAGGGCATTCAGCGGCGGTGTCGTCCAGTTCCAAGTCATCGTTACAATGGATCGTTCGTCTTTGCCGTCCAATCGACGTTGCCTCGCCCTGGCTCCTCTGAGCGCATTTTGATCCCAAAGGCTTCGGACAGATGCTGGTCGACAGATCCATTATGTCGTCTTGTCTTGCAGGATTTTGATCCATGGTTTCCTCGAGCATAGCGGCGGGAGCATAGATTGTATGTCGGTTTGATGCTGACTTCCTTTGGTCCTTTGGAGCGGCGTCCAAAAGAGACGCCCGCACTATGCACGACTGACGCGTGAGATTCTCTTGACAGCTTTGATTTACTTTCGCTGGCTCCACGTCGATGTTGAGATCGTCGTCCCCCATGGACACATCCATTGTTGAAATGTCCTGAGGATTTGACTCCACTTTCCCGTTGGATATGTGGCCACTTTCATCCATGTGGTTGTCCTTGTCGAAAAGTATCGTCCGCGGATTTTTCTCAAAGGCAGTAGCCGCCACCGGAGGGCGACATGTCTGAGTACTGGTCTTGTCTAACTCGAGATGGTCATGAAAGTGAATTGTTTGCCTGTTCGGTTGACTCTTCGCTGCGTCCTGGGGCTTGGCACTGATTGACACATCCATTTCGTTTTCATCGTGAAAGTGAATTGTTTGCCGCTTCGAGATCCCTGCGGGCACCGCCAGGTTTCGGCTTTCTTCAGTCTCTGCACAGGGAACTCCGTTCGATGTCGGTGAGATTGGAACTGAAAGATTCATGTTATCGTCCGGCTCCAACGAATGCTTTTCATGATCTATGGCCTCAACTTTGGAATGCATTCTGGTCGACAGGTCCATGGTATACTCAAGTCCTCTCCGCCGCTGCCCATCAAATGTGTTCCTGGAGAGCTCAAGCGTATAATCAGTGAAGGAGGTCTTCTTTGGCTGCATCGGAAATGCCGTCAATGAATTGGGTTTCTTATGGAAACTTTCAAACTCGGGTACATCTGCTGCGATCATTTCTATCTGCTCGAATAGAGATTTCTTGTTCTTGCGTTCCTCGGCAAATGTCTTCACTTCCCCCCTCATCAGCTGTTCGTTCAGCTTGCTGAAATTCGGCCGAGTGGGTGGCAACGGAGCACTGTCCACAACAGACAAGTCCATCGTGGAGTCATTGAGTTGGACTGGCTCTATGACCTTCGCCTTAGTTTGCTGACTCTTAAGAACTCTCATCGCAGCGTTGTCTCCCATCAGGCCTGGCTGCAAGGTCATGTGTCTCACAATCACTTTTGGTGCAGCTGCAATGGGATTGGCTTTATTCGGCTCGGGCATCTTTGGCGAGTCCTCCATAATATCGACGGCAGTGCGAATAGAACGTCGGACTCCGGATTTTGGCGAATCTTCAAGAATGTCAGACGGAGCACAGATTGTCCTGCGATTTGTTGCTTCGGGAGATTGAGCACAATTTATTTGATGGATGGTGGCCTTAAAACTGGAGGCTCCACGCGAAGATCTTATGCCGTTCTGAGTGTCGTCTGGCTCCTGGTATGTGTCTTCGACTATATCGGCTGGGGCATAGATTGTCTGGCGACTCACAACCCTTGGTACAGACGTTTCCAGGGAATACGACGCCAGGAGGGATGCAGTATTTTTGGCAATGTTCCTTGATGCATTCACCACATCCTGACAGTTCGATTGTGCCCGCGGAGGCTTGGACATGATTCCTTCGAGTGGAGAATCTTCTCGCATATTTGTTGAACTAGAGACTGTTTGACGAGTTTTTTGATTCAACATTTCGTCCGGAGAAGCATCGAATGCACTCAGTTGTCGTTGCAGAGATCGGCTTGTGTGCGATGTCTTTGGCGAGTCCTCCACCATGTCAACGCATGTGTAAATAGATTGGCGCTTCAAAGACGTGCACTTGCCTGCCTCCGTGTGGTTCAACGTGTCTTCGACAACATCTAACGGCACATAAATCGACTTCCGATCGCTTGGAGCGTCTCGATCAGCGGGATGTCTTTGCGGATCCATTTGTTTCGTCACTAGCGGCGAGTCTTCGATCATGTCTGTTGGATTGTCTATTGACTTGCGCTCAAACCGCGTGAGATTTCTAAAATCAGCATTTTTGCAAACAGCGCTTGGCTGTGTCGGCTTCGGAGAGTCTTCCACCATATCTGCGGCTGTGTAGATCGATTTTCTGGCTTGTGCAACACACTTGAAGCTCTGGACGACTGGTGGCCGATTACTCTCATTCACTTCAACCAACTTCGGCGAGTCCGCGACCATTTCAGTTGGAATGCAAATTGATTTCCGATTCTGGATGATCCCTCCCGTGACCAGGACCCCAGGAGGCCCGATGTCTTTAATCGTTTTCTGCATTTTTGGTGAGACCTCGACCATGTCTGAGGGCGTGTAAATGGATTTTCGTTCACCGGCGGCGGCGAGTGGTTTACGGTATTCGCGGATTTTCTGAATTTTTGGCGAGTCCTCGACCATGTCTGAGGGCGTGTAGATGGACTTTCTGTCCTGGCTCTGAGCTGCGCTCCGTTCACGATTTATGTCTGTTGCCTTGAGTTTTGACGTCTCGTCCATCATCTCACTCGGAGCACAAGTGGATTTCTGATCCCGAACGAAAGGCCCGTGACCTGCAGGTTTCGTGCAACTTTGGTTTGTCCTCGCCAGTTTTGGTGAGTCTTCGACCATGTCTACGGCGGCATAAATCGATTTCTGATGTTTAGCGTTCCCTTTGTAACCCAGATCCTCCTCTATCATATCTGAAGGGGTATAGATTGACTGCCTATTTCTGGAACAACTTTCCTCGTCCTGTGGATCGCAGCCCATGTCCACTGCAGCCATTATTGTTCGCCGTAAGGCTACACTTGATGGAACATGACTCTCAGGGGCACTTGCAGACCCTGCTAAGGACACGCACAGCATGGAATCTTCCTGAACAATGTCGGTATTGTAGGTGGTTTGACGGTTCTCCAGCTTAGGTTTAAGAACCTCCCTTTCTCTTGTGGACTTGGGAGAATCCTCGACAATATCCGTTGGAATGTGCACTGACAGCCGTCTGGACTGAAATGGTTTTTCTAGTTTGGGAGAGCTTTCGGCGATGTCAACCGAAGTGTAGATTGATTCACGCTTCGGACGCACCGATTTTGGTGGCCCAGATTCGTTGCCTTTCTTTGGTGACTCTTCCAGTATGTCGACTGGCCCATGAATTGATTGGCGTTTCTTCGTAACTGTCGAAGATGCATCCTGTGGCATCTCCGCTATAGTCTCATCAACCATCGAAACATCCATAGCGACGTGCTCAACTTGCACAGCCGGAGATGGCCCATCATTCTCCTCACAGATGGTGTCCTCATGAATTTGATTTTGATCGAAATGAATTGTTTGATGTTCATTCACACGAACACAAACCGATTCCTCGCACAAAAGCACATCATCGTTGCGAGATTCATCCATGGCAGCTGAATCGAAGTGAACCGTTTGCCTTCGCAGTGGCCCGTTCTGTTCGTGAGTGACGACTGCGGTGATGTCCATAGGCTTGTCCAGCTGATTGTGCATCGGTTTCTTGCGCATCGGAGAGTGCACGTCCATCATGTCGCTGTCCATTATTATTGTGTGGGCTAAAAACAAGACCAGGTCAATGCATATCATCATTTCGAAGCAGGATACTTACATTTTGCAGAACTCTCTGGACACACAGAGCTCTCGTCCATACTTGTTGCTGCTCTGATTGTCTTCCTCTTCAGGTTTTTCGTCTCCAAAGACCTACCCACCCCCTTAACTTCATTTTCAATTTCCTCATCTACGGTGCTCGCAATTGCCTTCCCTTGAGGCGTTTGTTTCGGGAGATCCCCTGGAATGACTCCGCTCGTGTTACGGACTGGAATCAAATCCATGCATGTGCTCTGATTTATCGCGATTTTCTCGCCAGATTCAATCATTTTGAGAGGTTCACCCGTCGATATCAAGCCACCCATCTGTACCTTCATCAGCTTGAGCATCTTCATGTCATCATCGGACATCAGAATGCTGCTCGAGAATATATTCGGCGACGACCCATCCCTGATCACTGACAAATTTGGACTCACGTCCTCACCAGGAACTGGTACACGAAACTTAAACATTTGCAACTCGTTCTCATCCAACGACACGTCCACACTCTGCTCGATTGTAACTGTTTTGTTGATTGCGCCCGAGTAATTGATGAAATCAAATGTAGTCGAACAAGCATTCATCGAGTCCAAGTGGTCCAGTATGGTTCTCGCGGTCTGAACGTGACTTTTCACCAGCATCAACTCCGATTTCACTGGCGACTCTTCCTTTTTTGACGTCCCAATGGAGACTGGATCACTCCTTGACTCAATTTCGACTTGGGGAGTATGAATAAAGACGTTTTCTTTGTCATTATCAGCAACGCACACCTTTTTCTTCGAACGACGTTTATTTGCATTTTTCGCCTCCACCACTACACGGCGGTTTCGCAGCACAATTCTCTTATCATTCACACCCACAACACCACTTTCAACTGCATTTACCTGCATGCACTCAGCTGATTCCTCATAGGATGTGCCCCATATCGTAGCTTGCTCCTCGCCGGCCACAAACTCTCTGATCAGACAAGGAAGAAAACATTGGCAAACTGTTTGTAACAAATTGTGCAATTCGTAACTCACTTCACTGATTTCTTCCCACTAAAACTGATTCTCCGCTTAATTCTCGTTGTGATCTCTGTGGTATTCTCCTCGTCCGTTCCTGGGGGCTTCTTTAAGATCTGATAGAACAAAACAACATTAGTGATCCATGGGCAATGCTAAGGTTGAGACACGAATGTGTGCTTTGTTTGCACTGCGAATGCAACTAACTTACTGAATTCCTTCGCTTCTTTTGATCCATGACTGTCTTTGTTAGGATTTAACGCTAATAAGCATACATAATATTTATAAATATACGTTTTTATTTTGAAATATAACCAGGCCAAGCCAATTGGCAAGTGACACTTTGAATATTTTTTCGAAACTGTTGTTTTAAATGTTTTCATTTCGTCAGGTTGTTAGCACTGCTCGATAGGGACGTTGGAATGTTATCGAATGAAGCTGTGTTCGGAGACCATGTTTGACTGTGCTTTTAGCTGTCATACAAATCATTTCAAATATGTTATCAGAATGTCATATCATCAGGCATTTTTTAATTGCCTGCCGATGGTTATTTTAATCAGCCGATATTAATGAATTTGAAAATAAATCCTGTCTGTGATGTTTTTAATTTCCTGAACATCAGGCGGCAGACTTCTGCCGGTAGGTCAATACAAGCGGATTGTGTGTTCGAAAAGACTGCATCGTCCAAGGCATTGGTCCGAGGCCAGGAACTGACTTGTTGAAAAGTTTTACGAAAAATGAATTGTCTTAAACCAGACATTCTCGTGAATCCCAAGTGAATTTAGGCACAGCAACTGCATTTTGCCGTGTCAGCACCAACTTTCCAAGCCTCTTGTGAGTGGAAAAGTGCTCAAAAGTATGTGGAACGATTGCTATGTCCCCTTGCCTTGTTTACCAAATCCATTAGAATTAGCACAAGGAAAACCGGGAAAAGCCGGGAAAATTGTTTGTCACGCGAACAGCTGTTGCCCTCGACAAGATGACAGGCTCGACAATAGTAAATCGAACAGACTAATAAAGCAGACATAATGTACTAGATTATTTAAAAAACGATGTTTTATGAAACAGCGCCACCGCCTAACTGAACTAAGACCCTGTGTCATTCTTATAGAAATCAGAATTCTTTGTTTAAATTCGGTAACAATTGTTGCTCTGTTTGTTCGTTTAAATCACACGAGAAAGAACGTAATGGAAGTGACCCAATGACAAATTGTGCAATCAATGCACACAATTGAAACTGTTGAACTTCATCATCTACGATTTGTTCCAACAAGCACAATTATTAGCCAAGTCTGAGCGACAAATCGGTCAATGTGAACGACTCATCTTAATCCAATCTTAAATAACATAGAAATGCGAAACTTGCTTTAAGAGTTTAGTACAATTACAACACCCATTCATACAGCAAACCGCCATATTGGTGAATTTGAAGTGTGCTTATTAATTCCCTCTCTTTCTGACGATCAACCGCGACAACGAGACCGTCAAAAATCGTACATGTGCGGTGCATAAATTTCATTTGCAAAAAATTAAAATACTTTGTTTCCCGCAAACGCGATCGACTCGTCGCTTTGTTTAAATTCCTAAACAGTGTGCCAAGACATTGTGCATCGTCATCGGCAGCCTTATTTACAAAACAGTCCTTGTACTGAGTGAAGAAAATTCGAAGTCAAAACGAAGGAATTAAAAAAACGAAAAATGGTAAGTTTGCACATTTTCCTCCGAATTTCATTTTGAAAGCGCCCTCAGTACGATGAACCCGATGAAGAGCGTGGTAACGAACGATTTCCATACAAACGCGATTATCTACCATTGCCCCGTATTGCGCATTTTCCCGTCCACAAAACAATAGCCGGCATTCTGTGTGTACAAAGGGTATGCTAATAAGATCTCAATTTGATGCTTATAGTCAGACGATATTTCAATGGAGAACAGTACACCGGTAAAGAAGATCAATGCAACCACAACGACAGCAACCGCCGATGAGATGACGTCCCGTGATTACTACTTTGATTCCTACGCTCATTTCGGTATACACGAGGAGATGCTTAAGGACGAAGTGCGGACGATAACCTACCGAAACGCGATGTACCACAATAAGCATTTATTTCGTGGAAAGGTAATGATGCGTCTTGGATGCATGAATAAAATATCTCTGTAGCAGTAATCAATATCAACCCATGTACATAGGTGGTCCTTGATGTAGGTTGCGGCACTGGCATCCTGTCGATGTTTGCTGCCAAAGCTGGAGCGGCCAAAGTAATCGCTGTTGACTGCTCAAACATTGTGGAATATGCCCGCCAAGTGGTCATTGACAATAATCTGACAGATGTGGTCAAAGTCGTTAAGGGAAAAATTGAAGAAATTGAATTGCCCAATGGTCTGGAGAAAGTTGACATCATTATTTCCGAGTGGATGGGGTAAGTGTGTAGAATGCATTTTTTTCCCCATTTTCCGAAGCATCACAAAGCACAGAATTCCTACAGTTGATGAGTGAATTGAAATCGGAAAACAAATGTTCTAGATGTTGTCAGTACTGTTTCTTTGTATAGAAAAAACAAATCCCCCCGTTTCTCGGTGGTCAATTCTAAAGTTATCATATCTTGACGTCAGCGAGATTATCACAAGCAATTCGAAGCTTGGAAGCGTTGGAATTTAACTTAAGAAAATGTCTTGGTGTTGTTTATTGTTATGATCCAGATTTTGCAGACAAACTTTATGGCTTTCTTGAGAACTTGCTCCACAAACCGAATGATTTGTAATAACAACTTTATTCTTTCGATGTTGTAGTCTATGAACATTACAGTGCGGCTGACATAAACCACGGCCTACGAAAACGCTGTAAATCTTGCTCCTTCTTAGAATACAAAGGCCTGTGTATTTAGTTATCCACAAAAACGTTGCTATGTTTAAGTACTCTAATCATTCCCCGCGAATAAATCATTTCCTAGGCGACTTGTCAACCTGAAAATCACAATACATAAAGTGCCGGTTGCAGTCCACAAATGCAACCGGCGCTTGCGAGTTCTATTCGTTCGCTATCTGCGACTTTGATTGCTTTTTCTTTTTCTTTTGCATTTTAATCAAATTTGTTGCTATTCGGCGTGAGACTCAAAAAAAGGAAAAAACAGTTGAAGAGTATTGTTATTTTCGTCGGCTGTCAAGTGCGATTAGAAAATTCGTATCGATGACATAAGGGCAACAATTGCGTTGACAGAATGGTGCGACATTTCCTGCAGCGTTGACATCATGGGATGAGCGCGGACGAAGTGTGTACATGAGTAATAAAACGAACCTTTCGGAAGTACTGCAGGGAGTTGCCAGACTTTGTTACTTTGCGTGTTGGAATATGCAGCTAATGTCTACAGCACTTTAACTACCCCTAGCATCGTGCTGTAATGTATTGCATGGCTTTCGTCGAATGTACAAATTCCACTTCACTCCACACATTGATTCAATAAGATGCAAAGCCGCTTTCGTTTAAGTGAAATGAATCCGTTCATGTTGCTGGCGTTCTTCAAAATCCTATGATGTGAGGTTATGTTCAACCCGATGAATGTCTGCAGAGGTCAGTTCAAGCGTTCTGTTATCGACCCAGAGTCTCAAGTTCACTTGCCAGATTTTTGCATTAGGATCTGAAGTAATTGTCAAATTAGCATGCCGTCGCTTTCAGTATTCATCCCAACCATGTTTGTTCCCTTTGTTTATCCAACTAATCAAAACGTGTTTCTCCTTTCCAGCTATTGCCTGTTCTACGAATCAATGTTGGACACAGTACTGTACGCTCGTGATAAATGGCTAAAATCAGACGGTATGATGTTCCCCGATCGTGGCACACTGTACATAACCGCCATTGAAGATCGCCAATACAAAGACGAGAAGATCAACTGGTGGGACGATGTTTACGGTTTTGACATGAGTTGCATTCGAAAGGTTGCGGTCACTGAGCCCCTGGTCGATGTAGTTGATCCCAAACAAGTCGTCTCCACATCGTACATGGTCAAAGAGGTCGATTTGTACACAGTGAAGAAAACAGATTTGGAATTCTCATCGCCCTTCAATTTAATCATTAAGAGAAATGATTTCGTTCAGGCTTTAGTTACATACTTTAACATTGAATTCACGAAATGCCACAAACGCCTTGGCTTCAGCACATCGCCCGAAGCCACATACACACATTGGAAGCAAACCGTTTTCTACCTCGATGACTATCTAACAGTGAAGAAGGGCGAAGAGATCCATGGCACGTTCAAAATGAAGCCCAACGAGAGGAACAACCGGGATCTGGACTTCACCATCGACATTAATTTCAAGGGCGAACTGTCAGATGTGCACGAGAACAACACCTATCGGATGCGTTAAGTACACTAGAGGTAGTCATTAAAAAAACAACAAAACAAAAAAATAAGTTTACATAAACCAAACTGAGCAGTTTCTTTTTAATCATAACACAAAAACAAAAATAAATAAAACCGTAGTCCGCAACGAAATGAAAAGCCACTCGCCAGCGACTCAGACAGCTACATGGAGGAGACACATTCATCCGCTGCTGGCCCCTTCCACTTTAGTTTTGTAAAACATTTCAAGTTTCATTGCATACAAATTAACATTCACTGTCCAGATATATATATATAGATTTTTTGTGTCGTACGAAACAATCGCATGCGTTCCAGGATAGGATTACCGTTAATCAGGCGCAAGAATCAGTATGTTAGTTTTTTTTTTTCTTTAGTTGTAAGTTCTGTAACGCATGGTGGACGGAGAGACGTCGCTCGTGACATGGGGAAGAGTTGGAGACACGTGCTAAATGAGGGAAGGATACTTTGTACTAGATATGAAATATGATTTCAAAATATGTTATCGAATTGCGAACATAAGCAACAAATAAATAAACCCAAAACCAATTATACATGTATATGAAAAGAGAAAAAATAAAAAAAGCAAGAAAATAAAACAAAACAATAAAGAGAGAAATTTACAGTACTGGGTGCGTTGGTTGTGCTTTGTGTATCGCTTTTCAGATAGGTGACAGATCGACACATCGTTCGGCTTCGCGCTTGTGCTGCTTTCATTTTCTGTGTCGCATCACCTTCAGGGCAAGCACGCCCGAGAGATCTCTAGGCCAGTTGGTGCTCGTTCTGGATCTGCCAGATCTGACTACCTAATGAAATCGCATTCAAGGCACGCCTGAGAAGTCGTGATGATGGTGACATTCCACGGGACCAAACCATCGAGGCCTTTCCGTTCGAAGAAGTAGCTGCTCAACACTGACTTCCCCGTACTCTATCTCGGCGACTAATGCTCACAACAGCTCGAAGAATTCTCAACTCTGCAGCGTGTACTCGCGATCGCATTCCATGATCATAGTTGAGAGCTGGAATAAAGACTGGACTTGAAAACCGCTTAGTTTTGACACCAAGCTCTTTAACCCAAAACTCCTACGGTACGAGTGGAAAATCGAATGCTCCTCCCACCCATTCAATGCCGCTTCTCTGTGTTGCGCTGCGGTTTAAAGTGGACATGGGTCTCAACCAACAATTTCTGACTAGCTGCCTTCAGTTGCGCACACCAACTTGGTTGAGGTCCTTCTCCACTTCCTGAAGTCGAATAGCCCATACGCTCTGCGTGATGCAGTCAACATAAGCGTTGGATCCGTAGACACATGTTGCTGTACAGCCCGTAGTCTTTTGTTCCCGATGACATCCTGCATGCCAACCTAAGAAGGTTTTCATTAGCTTTTGAAGTTATCCATACCTCTGCGCCAAAGAGCAAGATTGTGGCGATTTATATAAAGCCCACTAGATCGTTACCGAGGGGTCTATGTTACCCAATCCGCTGTTGAGCCCAAAGAAACACCTGTTGGCAGGAGTTATTCAGCTCGTACTATTCATTGCGAAGTGTCTGCCTACTTCCATGTTATATCTGTCCATTTCGGCACCCTGTTGTATGTCCTATCATTTGTTTGTACCAACTGCCAGTCGTGATTCCTCCGACCATATACAACAGATGAGCTTGTGTATAGCATGTGTCCAACGAGATCAACTCCTCGGAAAGCCTGTCTGCTTTGTTAGACTTCAGTATCGATATTTCTACCTTGACGTCTTCGTGAACCTCGGTGGTCCAATTTAATTGGATCATTCTGCCTGACGACTATATTTGGGGCCTCAACGCCCTTTAAAAGTTCGGACAAGTGTCTCTTCCAAATTGTCAGTACTGACTCCGACTCTACAAATTGTTCTTGTAACTCCTGACTAGTAGTTGCTATCTCCATTCCTATTGCTCTTACGAACTCAAACAATTTGCTTTTGAATATGTTCTTTTCGTACTGAATTTCAAACAGGAATGAAAAGAAACCCAATTCGATTTTAAGTTGTAACGTTAAGCAAGAGTCTTTGAACTCTGATTTTATCGATAACCAGCCCAGTTTCGATATACAATGCAATCTAGTTCGTACACGAACCGCTGTCAAAGAATGCATTGTTTTGGCGGGAACTTTCGACGCATGCCGCACAAGTTTCTTGCTTTGCAAACATTTCAACAAGGATTGTTTCCGCGGTGTTGTTATCCCTAAATTCTGCTTGTCCACAGTCCAACGTCGGTTAGAACCTTGTGGAAGCTTTCGTGTTTGTAATTACCAGATAAAATGGAAGGTTTTGACGAAGCTGGCGTTTTCTTTTCGGACAATTTTGGAGGTGAACAGCAAGATGGAAATCAAATCAATTTGCAGACACTGAAGAAAAAATACAAGGACTTCATACGGACATTCAATGAGGATAATTTCTTCTATAAATACAGGTAAACTGAAGGAATTGTGCGGTGAAGCAATGCGAAACTTATGAACTCTCCTTTTGCAGAGATACTCTGAAGAGGAACTATCTCAATGGCCGGTACTTCCTTGAAGTGGACATTGACGATTTGGCTGGCTTTGACGAGAGTCTGGCAGATAAGTTGTACAAACAGCCGACAGAGCATTTGCAGATTTTCGAAGAAGCTACAAGAGAAGTTGCCGACGAGATCACCGCTCCACGACCAGAACATGAAGAGCATGTCCATGATATTCAGATTCTTCTTTCGTCCAATGCAAATCCCACGAGCGTACGCGAACTAAAATCGGATTGTGTATCGAAGCTGATCAAGATTGCCGGTATCATTGTGTCGGCGTCGGGAATCAAAGCAAAAGCCACTCGCATATCGATTCAATGCCGATCGTGTGGAAACGTTTTGCCAAATTTGAAAGTTAATCCGGGCCTAGAAGGTTACGCTATGCCGCGCAAATGCAACACGGAGCAAGCCGGCAGTCAGAGGTGCCCACTGGACCCGTTCTTCATTATGCCTGATAAGTGCAAGTGCGTTGACTTTCAAATCCTGAAGTTGCAGGAGTTGCCCGATTTCGTGCCCCAGGGAGAAATCCCTCGTCATTTGCAATTGTTCTGCGATCGATCACTCTGCGAAAGAGTAGTGCCCGGTAACAGGGTCCTAATTCAGGGCATTTACTCGATTCGGAAGGTTGGCAAGCCAAGTAGACAAGACGGACGTGAGAAAGCTGTGGTTGGCGTTCGGGCTCCGTACATGCGTGTAGTCGGAATCACAGTTGACACCCAAGGCGTGGGCGCAATATCTCGTTACAGCAGCATAACATCTGATGAGGAGGATCTGTTTAGGAGAATGGCGGGCAGCAGTGACATCTACGACCGTCTATCCAAGTCTCTCGCGCCAAGTATCTTCGGATCTACCGACATTAAAAAGGCCATCACGTGTTTGTTGTTTGGAGGCTCCCGGAAGCGTCTGCCGGATGGTCTAAATCGCAGAGGTGACATAAATGTGCTGCTTCTTGGCGACCCGGGTACGGCAAAATCGCAGCTTCTAAAGTTTGTTGAAAAAGTGTCTCCGATTGGAGTCTATACCTCGGGAAAGGGTTCCAGTGCAGCTGGTCTGACTGCTTCTGTTATGCGTGATCCTGCTACCGTAAGTAGTGCGATGCATTCCCATGCCGTCGTTATTTAACAAACTCTTCCTTTGCAGAGAAACTTCGTGATGGAAGGTGGCGCCATGGTCCTTGCTGATGGGGGAGTTGTGTGCATCGATGAGTTTGACAAAATGAGAGAGGACGATCGTGTGGCTATTCACGAAGCAATGGAGCAACAGACTATTTCTATTGCTAAGGCGGGCATCACCACGACATTGAACTCCCGGTGCTCTGTGTTGGCAGCTGCGAACTCTATATTTGGTCGATGGGACGAGACAAAGGGCGAGGAGAACATTGACTTCATGCCAACCATTCTTTCCCGTTTCGACATGATCTTCATTGTTAAAGACGTCCACGACGAGAAGCGAGATATCACTCTGGCCAAGCATATTATCAACGTCCATCTCGCGTCTAATAAGGCTGGTTCCGAAGTTGAGGGTGAAATTCCGTTGTCTGTGTTCAAGAAGTACATTCACTACTGCCGGACACATTGTGGACCCCGTTTGAGTGAGGCCGCCGGAGAAAAGTTGAAGAGTCGTTACGTGCTCATGCGTTCTGGTGCAGGGCAACAAGAGAAGTCCTCCGATAAGCGGATGAGCATTCCCATTACCGTTCGCCAGTTGGAGGCTGTTATTCGGATCTCTGAATCTCTGGCAAAGATGCAGTTGCATCCGTTTGTCAATGATACACACGTCAATGAGGCTCTCAGGCTTTTCCAGGTGTCAACGCTTGATGCGGCGACGACCGGCAGTCTATCGGGCGCAGAGGGTTTCACAAGCGAGGAGGATCAAGAAAAGCTGAACAGAATCGAGAAACAACTGAAGAGACGTTTCGCCGTTGGCACTCAAGTGTCCCAATTGAGTATTGTGCAGGTAAGCAAACTTGTCCACTGTTCTAAGTTCACTTAATGGAATGCAATCGTTCCTTAGGACTTTGTCCGTCAGAAGTACGACGAGCTGAATGTCATGAAGGTAATCAACACTATGATCCGGCGAGGAGAAATCCAGCATCGTATGCAGAGGAAGATGCTGTACCGCATTTGCTGAAATTCGCGAATTGTATTTCCTGATCTTGTTTCCATTTAGTTATTTTTACGTGCATTTGTAATTTCGTTTTAAAAAAAAGAATAAAATTTGTTAAACTTTTTACATTGCCCCGTGGTCAGTTTAAGTCAGGATCTGGATGTTCGAGGATTCCACTTGGTTGGTCCCGGTACACAAGTGTACCAGTCTGGACGAAAATTGAAGCCATGGTGTTAGCTGAAACTTTTTTGCAGTCACAAGAAGTGGCACCGTTTACCGATTATATTCCAAGGCTAGGTTGGGCTGGAGTGGCGGTATAACCTCACATAACCTAGCGTGGGCTTCTGAAAGAAGAAAAACCAACTGGAGATGAGTATGTATGGGTGACGCGACACTCCGAGGCGGTCCTGGGTCTAAATTCTACAGCAACCACTCGAGTTGTTCGTACGCCACAGCGTCCCACTGGAGATGAATAAGTTGTGAAGTATACGGAATGACGTGCGTGCGGAAGAGTACGTATGTTGATATTTACCACGTCCTTCAGAGAGTCGAAGTATTTACCAAGTGTCTTCTCTCGTATGTTAGCCAGAGCTGGGCGTTTACAATGGTGCTCGTGTTTCACATGCAGTCCATGCATGTGGTTGAATTGAATTGAAAAAATTAGGGAGAGTGACTATCAATCAACACTGCTACCACGACAGATCGACTGTGCCCCCTTTCTTGATCTAGGACTTCAGAGCTACATTGAGAAGCTTACTAATCTCTCTAGATGGCGTGTCCTGATAGTCCGTTGGTGTTTTGTTATTTTGCTTGATCTCAGGTTTGGCCACTCGATGAGTAGGTGTCTCATGGTTTCCTTTTTTTTATAATTTGCGCGCGCACAATGGATTGTTGCAGCACGGGCCGAAGGTGTAGTGGGAGAAAGGGAGAGGAGGTACCTGTGCACATTGGTTTCAAATATCTGCGGATTGTATTCAGGGAAAATATTAGGCTGGGAAAAGCATTCCATATTCGTGTCGTACGGCTGATGAACGAGTCTCTAAATTTAACTGCGCGTCCGACGGCGAGACGGGTAGTGCGGGTGAATTCATGGAGAGGAGGAATGGAGTTGGCAAGCTCACTTGAGCATCGTCTGTTAAAATAGCGATAAAATACGGATAGAAACTAGACGGTACGTCGATGTTTGAGGGAGTCTAGTGACTCTGCAATATTGTTGTCTCCTATAAGTTTTATCTCTCGCTTTTGAATTCTATCTAGTAGGTGCAGAGTGGTTTTGGGGGCACCAGATCAGATATGAGCGTTGTACTCAAGTTTGGGGCAAATCAGAAGGGGTAAAGTATTTCTTGCATCGATAAACACTTCGCAGCATTTTTGGCGACCTCAAATATGTGATCGTTCCAACTAAGTGTTGTGTAGATGCACAGACCAAGGATGGAAGTCTTTTCGGTTTCATCGACACAGGTGCCATTCATGGATAATGGCTGATTGGAAAGGGTTCGCTTGTGTGGCAGCAGGCAGCATTGAGAAGCATTAAATTCCACTCGGTTGTTCTTTCCCCAATTGATTATGCTGTCAAGATCGGAAATCAATGTGATTAACATAAGCTGTCGTTCCAATTCTACGCCCGAAAGGCGGTGTCGTGAGTCTTGGAACGAATATGAAAAGCTGAGGGTACTGTCATCAGCGAAGGAATGGATTGGATTAGAAGTCGCAGACAAGAGATCATTTATAAAAATGAGGAAGCGTGTCGGAGACAGAACAGAGCCTTGGGGAACCCCAGCATTTCTGTGGTGGATATCAGACTTGAACCCATCCAACACAACTTGAATTGAACGGTTCGAAAGGTTATTTCTAATCCATTGAAGAAGAGATTCATCGACACCATAGGCACGCATTTTCGACAAGAGAGCTTGATGCCAAACTCTGTCAAATGCCTTGGAAATATCAAGCGCATCGATCTGCAGCATTGTGCAAAGATTGGTTCCACTTTTCGATGCGATAAGCTATCAGATCACCAGTGGACCTGATGCTGCGGAAGCCATACTGCCGGTCATTAAGAAGCTTCCGCGATTCGAGATATTTCATAAGCTGACGATTTATCAGCGTGTCCATGACCTTAGAAAGATGGGACGTAAGTGCTATGGGTCGGTACGAGGTGGGTGACGACGATTCGCCCTTTCTAGGGACGGGATGGACGAATGCTGTTTTCCATCTGCTCGGAAAGAGACCTAAATAGTAGGATAGATGAAAAAGCCAGCGCAGAACACCTCTTCAGACGAATAGGGGGAATACCATCCGGGCCAGCGGATTTGTGCGCGTCGAGTTATTTAAGTCCTCTTGCAACTGTACGAGTGCGGAAGTGCATTTGTCCCATGATGGAATCAACGCTCTCAAGTGCAGGTGGCGACATATTGGAATCTGGCAGTTGTTGAGCTGGCTGCAAAATGCGCCGCAAGCAGATTCGCTTCGTCTAAAGAGCTGACAGCTGGGATGTCATTGTAAATGAGCCCACAGTGTCTACAGTGCCGCATTTTATGCAGGCCATTAAGTGCGCTTCATAGTTATCTTGGGTAAGGCTTGTTTAGATTTAGTGCATCCCTGGTTTCGTGGGATTGACCCTCGTGCATTTCTTGGTGTTTTTAAGACCCTCATGACTGTTCTAAAACTGGATGCGGCTTTTATTTGACCGGTTGAAGTGTTGTATATCATTGTTGCCATATCCATGAAGAGGGAAAGGCTCAAAAAAAGGGAGCACGAGTCCCCTTTTTTGCTCTTCATTGCACTTATTGGTTTCATGCTGTGGGAGTGCCAGTTTTAACCTGTTTTTCTTTGCCAGCGTGTTGAGCTTGCCCTGGAGTTGAATGTAAAGCCACTTGGTGCCTAAGTACAGACTGTCCGTCTCATAGTATCGACATTTTTGAATTCACTACATTTCTGTTTTTGATGCAGTGTGCTGCTCATTTATGGCAAGGAGTTCAACTTAGAAGACAAGTGAAAACTACATCTAGGTCCGACAAGGCCTGCTCCAACTCCACTTTCATACTTCGATCCGTCTGTGCACCATCTTTGGGCGTCGTCATTCATCGAAGAAGGGCTGATTGATTCTTTTTTTATTTTTGGTAAAAATCTGAGATGGGTGTCATAAGCTCTTGGCTTGTTCACTGACGTGATCGACCTTTCTCAGAATCTCTGCCACAAAGTCTACTTTGCTTGCACTCTGGAATGGCACTGGTCAGAATCATTACGTATGGCTACAAGGCCAAAAAAGGTCGGCGCTGGCACCTTCGTGGAGGGCGACAACATTAGATCGCACACCTCATTTTGCACAGTTTGCAAGCGGAAACCTATGCGATCCCAATAGCCACGAACTATATTGTGGAGAAAAAGTGCAAGGGGCGCGGTATTTGTGGCTCTATCGCCTTGCTCAAGCCTTCATCCACTTCCAGGATAGTTCGGGTATACAAGTCTTCTCTGAAAAAAATTCACTAAGACTTGTCTGGGTTCCGGATCACGGAGCGGAGATGGCATGAATCTGCAGGATGCAGACAGACTAAGCACATGCTGCCATACGTCTGTGAGATATCCGCGGCATTGTTGGTATCCCTTGACAGAACGACTTACCGGTCATTACACCTCAGTGTGCTTGGCAAATGTGACGAAACCCTCTGAGAGAGCACGACACTGCTGAGCTATGTCACTGTCTCGGATCAGCTGGCAGATATTCGGTGCTGATGATGTAGGCTCCCTGCCACAGAAGCGCCTGCTGGTCTTGTAGACCGAGCAAATGTGGGCAGTACAATGGACCAGTTTTTAAGTCCGACTGCAGTGCTTAAACCCCCTTCGACAAAAACAAAATCAACAACTTCCGGAGTGAAGAACACTGTGCTCTGACTCTCCTTTGAAATGAAACACGATTTCAGTTATGTCTTATATTAAATGCGTTTTAATGATTTCTGTTTTTGTTTTGTTTGTATTTTTGGTTACATTGAAATAATTTCATAAAACATTAATTTATGTTTGTTTATTTAATTTGTTCTTGTTGTATACATATACATTTATATAAATATCTGTGTTAATAGATTTTCATATAAGAACTTATCGTATCTTAATTTTCATTTCCTTTCTCAAGTCTCACTTTCTATTCCCATCCTACTGTAATTCTCCTCGCTTACCCACCCAAAAAAATGTTTGCGAAATGAATATAATCGTGTGCATATACATACGAATCCACTGCCTTATTTCATCCGTCTTCCTACATTTATTCATTTATCAGTTACACGTACTTTGTTTATTATTTATTCTACAATTCATTATCGATTACCGGTGTACATACTGTATGCGTATGCGTACAATCGTGTGTTCTTATTTCTCTCGTCTTAATCATGTATACGACTTACAAACTAAAAAATTGAAGAAAACAAGAGGAGGAGATACAAAATAAACAATTTCTGTTTTCTTTTTCTCGCTAAACGCACAGCTGCTAAAGTATAATTAATATGAATGACAGTTGGGGTAATAATGACGTTGCATATCGGACT
This sequence comes from Eristalis tenax, assembly GCA_905231855.2. Taxonomy (NCBI): domain Eukaryota; kingdom Metazoa; phylum Arthropoda; class Insecta; order Diptera; family Syrphidae; genus Eristalis; species Eristalis tenax. Next base: position 28,695,704 of record HG993124.1, on the reverse strand, counting down.
ACAAGTTGATTCGTACATACACACCTTCCCCTCGCCACAATGTCGTCCGTTCCTATCCCTCTCCCTTCGTCGTAGGCCAGATTCTTTGCCGAATCGTGAATGAAAGCCAAGAAGAATCTGCAGAAGATGCTGCCTGTGGTGTTTATTCGGGGATAGCGTGCAACACTCATAAAACTGAAGAATCCACCGAAACGCGTATCTTCGGTATGCAACAAAAATCGATCTTGAACTTGAGCAAACTTTTCAATTTGTTTCCACGTTCTATGCCTGTGCTCGTGTTTAAGTTCATTTCCGAAGCAGCGTGCCCATGGAGTTCGCATTCCTTTAACTCTTAATTCCATCCTTCTATTTTGCTATATCTTGTATAAAAAATAATATTCCTCGTGTATATATATGTACTATTTGATTGATCGTTCTACATTCCTTATCGATGGTGTTTTACTAACTGATTGACGGCGAAATCAGAAGAAAACTTAAAGCTAGTGGTGTCGGTGTGAATTTACTGCAGATAAATCGAATATTTTTTCAGAAAAAAAACAGAACAGGAAGTTGACAAGAAAATTCAAAACTAATAATTGTGTGCCTGCTTCGGGTGATTGTTTCGTTTCTTTTTTTTTTGTTTTTGGCTGCCACGTAGGAAATAAACAAGAAAATAAACCTTTGTAATATAATATTCACTTTAAATACAGACGTATAAAGAAAACGTTTCTTTAAATATACTTTAACTTCATTCTTGTTTGTATAGCTTAATGTTGTTTCTATTTTGTTGATTTGTTTAGTAAATATATACGTTTATATATATATATGTTTTTGTTTAATTATTTAGTCTAAGTTGTCCTGAAAAATTAATTTAATGTAGCCAGGTGAACCGTCTAGGGGTGTCGCACAGAATGGACATACTGCTTGAAAGCCGTTGGTTCCGTGTGGTATGTCTACATTTGCCCAGTATCTGAAAAGAATACGAGAAAATGATGAAGAATTCTCTGAAAAGTTTGGATAAAGGGGGATATGGGTGGGCTCTGAGACTCAAAAGTAAGGAAACGCTGCTCATACAAATCCAACAGAATGCACTGCAAGAAGGGACCTCGTGTGGCGGTACATGTTGTGCGTAATGTCTGAATAAAAAAATACTTTATTTGCTCGGTGATGTACAACGATTTCCTTGGTTTGTCGAAGTTTTGTAGACCTACATGATATAGACACAAAATACCAGATCCTGGTTTTTGTCAAGTTTAGGAGATGTCGAAGCTTAAATATTATTCCTTTCCCATGAACATTCTGGTGCAAATTTTGATCGCGCATGGAAAGAAACAGAACCTCAAATCTGTGACGTGAAATAAGACCCAACGAAATAAAGCCAAAAATTATTTCGTTTTAAAACTGGAAATTAAACTTTAGCTCCAGGCGCTTGCCTGACTGTTCATGTTCGCGAGCATATTGAGCCATCTGCCCCATCAACTACCCAGGGCAGCAGCATTTCCACGGAAATCGTAATCGTGTCTACAACTGGAAGCGCTTTTGCTATTTTACCATTCAATTAAGACTAGTTTGACTGATACAAAAATAAAATCGAAGCTAAATGGACAGACACTAGACAAAAGAGATGATGGAGGAAGAGATGGGCCACTTCTACGTTTCTTGCCCCTCAGATTCATCTGACAGCGTTTTTTATAAACTTTTCGTGTGAGCTAAGCGAAGCGATGGACTGGGGGCTTTCCACTGGAAAGTGCAATATCTCTTCCTCCATCATCTCTGCTAGACAATGGGCGGTGTGAATAAAAACTTCCTCAAAGTAGGTACACATAGAGATATCCATCTTCGGCCTATTTTTGCCCCTTGTCCACACCGGGGATGTAGTGGTGTTCCCTTGTATTTCACATACTTTTACACAAACCATGGATCCACTACGCAATAGCGGCCGATTCGTGGATTTTAGTGGGAGTGTCGCAGATTAGTGAACTTTAGTGGGAAAAAATGGGGACAGATTGCCGAATTTGCCTACGATCCATGTATTGTTGTGGAGGGTGTTCAAAAGATGACTCTTATTCTTAAGAGCATATACTTATATTATCGTATAAGTATGTGAATATATCGTGAATAAAAATGTAATGCAATGCCCACTGAACTGGATCTCAATTTAATTCTTAGAATATACCCACAGCTGGCAAACTGTCCGAAAAGTTAGTTCCACTCTATACCCTTAATTAATGAATTCTGAAAACATTTCAAATTACATTTTGATAACAAAAATGACAAGATATTGCAGTTATAACCAATGCATAAAAATGGTTGTCAAAAAAGTTAATTTCTATTAATCTATCAATATTTTTTCAAAAGCGAAATGAGCAAAGATCTTTTTTTAGGTGATTTACGCAGGTTATCTGTACGCTTGCTTCGTGTGAATGCACTAGTAGTGCATTCATTTTGTTCTCGTATCTCAGACTATAACTTGCTCAATTGGGAGCTTAAGGAATCGACTTCATTTGTCGATCCTCGACTGTGTTGAAATTGAACACCAACATTTGAAATAACGTCCAACTAACGAGCGAATTTTCAAATAAGAACTCTAATTCACCCCTCTACTAGATTGGGGAAAGGTATCACCTGGTCGCCAGCTGTTCTCAAGAGCTTACACGTATTCACAGACAGGGAACAAGAATCGGATAAAAAGCGCTGTCAGATGAAATCAAGGGGCAAGAGAGGTAGAAGATGGATATCTCTATCCCTCTATTATCTCTGGTTTGAAAACTACATTCCTGAAATTTAAGTCCAAACGCGTAAAACGAAGAACAAAATGGACACTTAGCTGTCAAAATATGTGAGTGAAGGGGTTTGGTTAAGCGTAACGAAATCAATTTGTATTCACATGGAGTGCTCCCTACACAATTCTGAGGGAACACTTTCACTCAACATCAATTCATATTATCGAAATCCGATACAATGTTTATGCCAGTAATTAAGTATGATGGACGAAAGAAGATCGTTTTCTAAAAGCTAGACTTGGGTCAAGACTTTTAATTTCAAGTGTGAGCAGATAAGCCACAACATAACCTAGTTTTAAGGGTACACATTTTGTTTTTGTCAGAGGGCATTAAAAACCGTACTAGAGCATGCAGACATAACGACTGTGTCCATAGTACTGCCAGGCTGCAACCCCCGGTCAGACAACTACCACTGATCGACCACTCCAGTGGTAGTGGTAGTGCCGATAACTTGATGCCAACGCAAATGGTGACTGGACCAGATTGCACTTAACTATCTATCCTGTCGTTAAGAGCACACATTTGATAGAAGTGACACGTAATTTCTGGGTACACTACAAATGCTCCGAGGATTTTTTGTATACCAAGCGAAGAACATCCATTTCATTGTGAATCATTTTGCTCGACAACGGAAATACTTCAGGAGATTTGAAGAAACACATAACATGTTGGTACATATTTGGCAGGCAGTTCTATCACACTTCTGTCTTCGTTTGAGCTGAATTTGATATGTCCATCCTCGTTGACTATTGAGTGTGCACAAACTCGGGAACCGGATTGAGAAAATTTTACGAGATGAATAGAACGGGAGACAGATCAGTTCGCGAGCACTGTGGTTAAACACAGAGCACAGTAATAACACACACAACGTCATCGCTAGGTAGTAAAACAGAACTTCTCATTTCAATTGATCATTCTGTTTTCGGATCATACGAGGGCTGTCCTATAAGTCAGCCACTAAGACGCCAGGCAGCCTTCGGATTGCACTGAGGATTTATGCAAACAGCTTTGTTTCTTCTTGGGCATGGTTAAAAATAGAAAAAAGTGAGTTTGGTGCTTTTTTTTCAACTAAAGCACTACTTGCGCCTTAAGCAGACTGAGCTAAGTCTTTGTTTACCCTGCTGCCTCGCATGGAATGGTGCACTAGAGGTTCAATCATCTCACCTTTCACACTGGAAGACTCACAAGGGATGAAATTATCAACAAAATCCACGGCATGACATTGTACGATGGCCGGGTCAAGCTCAGAAATGAGGTATTATAGAGAAAGCCAACTTCTACCTCTCTTGCCCCTTAACATTTTTGACAGCCATTTTTTATATCGTTTTCTAAAGCCAAATTGACCAATCACAGAACGGCATTTACGTCATTTCGTGAATAACCGTCAAAAATTCATGAATAACTGTCAAAAAGCCTCTCAAATTCGTCGATGGACTAGTGGTCAATCACCTGTGAAGTTAGCCATCTCTATCATACTTTATTTCTGGTTTATAGGATGAGTGTTTGTGTCAATGTGATTGATCTCATTTGTTCAGACATCATCGTTCACTTGCTTAGTTGCTGTCATCGATGTCGATGATGCCCTGATGGATTTTGTTGCGTTTCACTGGGACCAACAATTGTATTCTATGGCCTAATCTGAGGTGAGGGTAATGGCGAGTTGTATGGCGATGTCGAACACTGAACTTCGGAAGTCCTTTTCGAGGCATACACTCTGAGCATTGCCAGGTGTTCGAGCCGTGAACTGAGTTTAGCTAAAATTAGCCATAACAATATAATATGGGTTTCGGTACAACCCGTAGAGGGTCAGGGTCTAGCTTCTCAGCAACCACACGTGTTGTGTGTGTTATTGTTCTTTCAAGAGCGTAAGGGATCTAGGGTTTTATGCCGACTCCGAACGGCCAATTTCTAGATAGTTATACTCTTTAAGCATTGTCAGTGACACAAAAGAGGTGGTGTGAATATTGAATTTAGTGAAAAGTCATTTGCTCGCACCGGGAATCGAAGCTAAGCAACGTAGGCTGAAGAGCGAAGGGGTCGACGCACCAACGCACAACGACAAGGCCGCCACATAGCCATAAGCAACGTCAAATTTCCTAGTACCCAAATTTGTATTTGTATTCGTAAATTCAACGAAACTAAGGGTAGATAGGTGATTGGATGCCATGTAGCTACAGTGGTTAGGGAATGGTTTACTCCCGTGGGACCTACTAACCAAACCATGAATCTTAGATGGCTTTGCAGTTCCTTAAGTCTTTCAGCGCTATGAAGAAGTACTTTCCGTGGCACTGCCTACATCATTGGGACAAGAAGCGATCAAAGACGGGATTACTTATTATGGCCACAGTGTCATTGTGTTGTGTTTTCGGTCAATTGCTACAGTTGACTTAAGTCAAGTATGGACCAACGTCCATCATGGCAATATTTTAAGTGGGAAATATTGGTTGATCGCATTGGCTTTGTGGACAATCCCATAATGTTCCGAAAGACTCGAAGAATTCTCCACATGTGTTCAGAGTCATATGCTGCAATGAAAAAACGTGAAGCGTACGACCAAATGGATGACGTGGTTTATGGAGTTTGGATTAGAGCAACGTGGAGATACTTCCTCTTGCTTGATGTCATACTGCTGCATAGCGAAGGGGATCTCTTCCTTAAAAATGGTGAATAGTTCCAGATCACAACCAAATTGGCGCATTTTGAGGCAGCTAAACAGAGACCTTTAGTTGAGACCCAGGTCGACTCAGATGGGCGCCGCAATAAGAAGTGTGTGTCAATGTCATTTCCAAGACATTAACGAGTTCATAAAATCAAGAGTGATTGGCGGAAGGTCGCGGCAGTTCACAGACTTGTTGACTCAGACAGCTGTTCTGTCTAGCTAAACGAAATTCGCTTCCTAGCCCTCAGGCATTTCTGTTTTCAGACAGATTATTTCAATTTCATATTGGAAGTGTAACTTCACGCTTTATATCACTGACCATTCTCTAAAACTAAAGATAAGGTTGCGGATATCCCGAACACCGCCAAGACAAAGAAATACTGTGAGGAAGTTTAACGTCAGCCGGCTACAATCGCAAGAGATTGCCAAATCCTTTTCCGATCGTGTCTCCCTTAACCTCTTAAGAAATCCTACGCCGCCAACATCAAGTATTGAAGATCAGTGGCAGCATTGCCAAAAAGCCATCAGAGATGCCGCCTCTGATGTGCTGGGTTTCAATCCGCCACCACAACGAAACCCCTGGTTTGACAACGAGTGTCGGCAGGTGAATGCAGCCAAGCAAGAAGCATACAAAGCGGCACTGCAAAGAAGGACAAGAGCTGCTCGGGAGCTCTACGAGCAGAAGAGGAGAGACGAACACCGGCTTCTCAGGAGAAAAAAGAAGGAGCATGAGAAGCGCGCGATCGGCAAACTAGAGGGATATTACTGCAGGAATGAGGTAAGGAAATTTTACCAAAGGGTAAAGTTAACCAGTCAAGGTTATAAAGTCCGAACCGAAGCCTGTAAGGATGATCAAGGGAACATCGTAGTAGAGTCACAGTCGATGCTGAGGATATGGAGAAACCATTTCTGCAGACTGTATAACGGCGACGAAGAACCAAATTCCGCTGTCAGGCAGAACGAACCATTCAACCCCAATGAAAGGGACGATGAAGATCAACAATTCCGTCCACCCGACCCAGATGAAGTGAGGATTGCCATATCCAAACTAAAATCCAACAAGGCTGCGGGAGCTGACGGCCTACCCGCCGAGCTTTTTAAGGCCGCAGGCGATGATTTGGTAAGGAGCATGCACCAACTCATCTGTAAAATATGGTCGGAGGAAAACATGCCCGATGAATGGAACCTCAGCATAGTCTACCCGATCCATAAAAAAGGAGACCCTCTGAACTGCGCCAACTACAGAGGCATCAGTCTCCTAAGTATTGCATATAAAATCTTATCTGCCGTACTGTGTGAACGCCTAAAGCCATTCGTCAACAACCTGGTCGGTCCATACCAGTGTGGCTTTAGGCCAGGAAAATCCACCATCGACCAAATATTCACATTGCGGCAGATTTTGGAGAAAACCCAGGAGCAACAAATCGATACCCACCACCTTTTTATCGATTTTAAGGCCGCGTATGATAGCATATATAGAGACGAGCTATACAGAGCAATGTCTAGTTTTGGCATCCCTACCAAACTCGTCCGTTTGTGTAGGATGACGATGGAGAATGCACGCTGCTCCATCAAGGTCGGTAAAGACCTAACCGAGACCTTTGATGTCAAAAAAGGATTCAGACAAGGCGACGCGCTGTCATGCGACTTTTTCAACATCGTTCTTGAAAGAATTGTTCAAAACTCGAACGCCAACACCAGAGGAACAATCTTTCAGAAGTCCGTCCAACTACTCGCATATGCCGACGATATTGACATTATCGGAAGAACGCAGCGTGATGTCAATGGCGCTTTTGTGGGTATTGCAACGGAGGCCGCGAAGATGGGTTTAGCGGTAAACGAGGGTAAGACCAAGTATATGCTGTCAACGAGAAAGGACACCCAACACCGACGTCTCGGTCAGAACGTCACAGCAGACAGATATAACTTTGAGGTAGTCAAAAACTTTGTATACCTAGGCACCGCTATCAATTCAGACAACGACACCAGCGCTGAAATCAAACGAAGAATAACTCTTGCCAATCGCTGCTTCTTTGGGCTAAGAAAGCAATTGGTAAACAAAGCCCTCTCTCGAACAACTAAACTAACGCTTTACAAGACCTTAATCGTCCCAGTCCTGCTATATGGCGCGGAGGCATGGACTTTATCAAAAGCGGATGAAGCTGCTCTTGGTTGCTTCGAGAGGAAAATTCTTCGTGTGATTTTCGGTCCCGTCTGCATAGATGGTGAGTGGAGGAGGAGATTTAATGACGAACTATACGGGCTGTTTAGCGACATCGACTTAGCCAGAAGAGTGAAGATCCAATGATTGAGGTGGCTAGGTCATGTAGAGCGGATGGAAACCAATGCTCCGGCCCGAAAAGTCTTCGAATCCACCCCCGAGGGACGGCGCAGTAGAGGAAGACCGCGACTCAGGTGGCGCACGCAAGTGGAAAGGGACCTCAACCAACTATGCGTGCGAAACTGGAGACAGCTAGCTAAAGATCGAGCTGGCTGGAGACGCTTGTTGGTTGAGGCCCAGGTCCACCCCGGACTGTAGCGCCACCTTAAGTAAGTATTCTCTAAAACTTTAACGCACGCAAAAGGAAAATGGCAGTGTTCTCTTTCCAGCGGCTGCAAGCAGCAAGACCGGCGCAATGCTGAGGAAATTGGAGGAGACGACTCTCCTCATCCTTACCACTCCACCAAAAGGTTGCTCCTATTCTTCTTGCTTGACCTCCCATGCGTCAGTGACCAGTAAGTAAGCACATTACCAAGCTCAGGGTAAAGTTGTATGTGAGCGCTTTCATCTTTAGAGATAAACTCCAAAGTTAATCCATCCTGGATTTAATTGATTGTATGTGCAAAGCCGTTATCACTGGTTAACTGCTTCGTTCCGTGTTTCAGGCTAATCGTATTTGTCTGCAGCAAACATGTCGCAGGAATGTTGAAAAAGACCAGTAATAACCAGCCATACGGTTTCGCCAGGTTAGGGAAATTACAGCCAAATCAAAGTTCTGGATCTTCTTCTGATGCTACAATTGAATTATTCAATTCCAACTTACTTGACTGTTTTTTCGGTAGCCATGTGACCACATGGATTGAATGCATACGTTGGTGGACCAGAATCAACATAAAATGCTGGCTCCAAGCCCATGCACAGCGTAACTACAGGTCCCAATTCTAAGCACATAGGACATCGTCTGGCTCCAGTCGATTTGTCTTGACCCCATTCGTGTTGTCCTTCAAAGAAAAGCGATATTTTTTTTTTATAAGTTCACGATGAGATTATGTAGCAAACTAACCTTGAACATGACCACAATTCAAATAGACATAAGGCTGGTTGCATTGTTCACCTAAATTCACTTTCCTAGGAATAACTAAAGTGTTTAAACCGACCGGACATTGTGGTCGACCAGCATTGATCTCATCGATTAACTTCTCCAGGTCTCGCTTTGTCTGTGGAGAAAGAAGGAAGTTTTCTTCAATAGGACACCTATATATAGAATGTGATTTATTGTGCTGCATTACCGGCGAATGTTGCAGACCGTCGGCTGACCTCCACAGAAGCGTAGCACCGCATAGATCGATTAGTGTGCCATCTTGCAGGACATTCGATTCTTCGTAAATCTAAACAAATGGAAGAAACTGTAGAACATTTCGTTTGGGAAATCAAATTAACATCAGCCTTACCGGTTGTCCTTTCTGTTGGGCGGACCTTGATTCTCTCAGGCTAAACACGTCACCGCCCACCGAACACTCGCGCCAGAGACCGCATTTAGCATTGCCACCACAGAATTGACCTTTCGGATGCATTATGAGCACACCATTTGTGGTGAGGCCATCAATTTCAACGTTGTCCTGCCATTTGGTCGCCTTCTCCTTTAAATAAAAATGATGTGCATATAAATGAAATGAAAAATGTGCGACCCTGAAAGTCGGCGACAAAGTTAGCGAAGTTGAGCTGATGATGGGGTCTTTCGACTGTGCTGTTCACTCAGCTGGTGCATATCGTACCCTCATTTGACTTTCACAATTTATCTCTGCCCTATCCTAGGTCCTAGGAATATTTAAGAAGGTTTTAGGTTGGTAGTCATTTCGATGACACGGCCGATGGTGGGAGGGTGATGAGAAGGCGAAATTGTGAAATTGAATTAACAAACAGCAGTCGTGTGTGAAATGTCTTCTGAAGGAAGATTCTCATCCAACCGGTGTGAGTGGGGTTACTGGGGAATGTTCACATTCAGGGTGGCATTAAAGTCCATGCACATTGCACATCTCCTGCGAGATATTTGATGGTTTCGGTGGTGTCATGAGATTCCATTGACACAGTTTTGAAGTGTGCAGCGTTCATCATATATTAGGAGTGAGTACTGCACAGTAATCAGCTTGACTGCCTCGCCGGGGATTATCGACGAGCAGCAGGAGATTTGATTTTTGAATTAAATTAAATTACTTGGTAATATCTTTCAAGTGCCGTCAGTCGGAGTCGAAGGACTCAGTACTGACGTCGCGTCGAGTTTGATTAAATTAGGCTTTAAATTTTAGCTTTAGCGATTACGTATTGTCAATAAATTAAATTTCGTTGGAATTTCAATTTGGAGACCCCAAGTGGTGTTAAGCTCATTTGTGTGTTTCGCGAGGTGGTAAGAAGAATGTAAATACTCACGCCCAAAAAGATGTTCCTACTGGAGTCGAAGCCTGCTGCAAATATTCGCGCTTTCGATGGTTCGCATCTGTTTACGAGAATTCTGCATGCAAAGCGCGAGATTGTACTCTGCATCACTTTAGCGTCTTTCTTATCACCTGGCAGGGTATCCATAACGACAAAATCAATTGGGGATTCTGATGAACGACCGACCTGTAAGGAAAGAGAGTGAATATAAGGCTTTGGAATTTGAGTACTCTAAAAAGGGGGCATTTGGTCAAAAAAGAGACGTTTCGTAAAACGATTTCTTTCTATATTTTGGATCATAAATATGAGATGCACATATGCCACGGCAACAGTGCTTTACATAAGCAATAGAAGTCAAATGAAGAGGATTAAATTGTCTACAGCCAGAGCTTGATTTGTTCAAGCGACTGACCACATTTGTGCATACTAGGCTCGTGCGTCGTTGAAATTGTAATTGTGCCGTGATGGTGTATCATGCGATTCGGTTGAGTAGAAAGGTGTCTATTACAAAAATGGGCTGCACGTACTTATATACAGATTTGAATCAGTAACTGGTAGCCAGCTTTAGTTCCAAACATCGATTGCATCCTACTCATGAATAGTACTGCAACAAAATGTATGCATTCGTTTCTGAGGCACGAATATTCAATAAAGTGCCATTTAACAAAACGTTACTCTTCAATGAATATCGTTACTATTTCGGTATCGTTACTTTGTTTGCCTACATGTATTATAGACAACCGACAACCGACGTGGTATGCTCGCATGGACATACAGGAGAGACATACCATGCACACACAGCACGGGAAGGGTACCATCAAACCGATTATCGATGCGATGCGTTAGGTGGCACAACTAAATACCATTGTGCGCATATAATACTCCTGCCTTCTAGTATACTTTTCTCTATACTGTTTTTGATATCTAGTTAACAGATACGACTTTGTGTGCGCACAATGATATTTAGTTGTGCCGCATCTCGCATCGGTGTGGTTGGTATCGGCATTTTACATTTACATTTATTACTCATAGATAAATACAATGAATTTACAATTTCATTGGCTCAGCTTGCTCAGAGATGCGATAGATTATTTGATTTTCTATCTTACCACTGTAATTACTATTTTGTTGTTATTGAATATAAAGGGTGGTTTAATTTTAAGGGCCGATGTTGAATGTGAACCACACCTAAACGTCAAGTTTTTTTTCTGCATTTCATTTGACATTTCTCACTTTCAGACTAACGCAATGTGAACCGTGGAAAGACACACAATCGAGCGACGCGTTCGAGTTATTCAGGCTTATTATGAAAATGGGCGTTCAAATCAAAACTTGCCACACAGCTAACGAAACAATGGCTCTTTTGCGCGACAAATTCAATGGCCGTGTTATCTCACGTGGTGGCGATATCAATTGGCCGCCAAGATCATGTGATTTGACACCCTTGGATTTTTTTCTTTGTGGTTATTTGAAAGAAAAGGTGTACGTCGCTAAAGGATGAGATAATTCGGCACATTAACGGCATAAAACCTCAATTATGCTTCAGCGTCAAAATTCAAAATTTTAGGCGTATGGCTTGGAAAACTACCTTAAAGATAATAATTTTGCTGTGCTTACTTAGTAGTGATTTTATATTTATTATCGGATATAACACTTTTATTGTGATCCGCAAAGGTTAACCTTTTATCTAAGTGCACACCTAAGTATTTTACTGTGTTGACCGAAGGAATCTCAATGTTTTTGAACTTTACTTTGCTGATAGGTAATAGACATCTCTTTCTTTTTCTTGTGAAAAAGATAGCTTTTTCAGCATTCAGCGTTTATTTTTTCTTTCCAATGCTTACAGTATTCGAATATAATTTTTAGATCGATCTGCAAACTGTCCTCAACTATGGATCCTATTTTGTGAGATGAATATAGTGCAGTATCATCTGCATACATAGCTATTTTACAGTTCGGGATAGAAATCTGCCATAAATATGTTGAACAAGATTGGAGCAAGGATTGAACCTTGGGGCAGACCAGCTGGAATATTTTTCGGTAAGGAGCGTGAGTTTGCTATAGACGCAAAAAAAAGAACGACTACACAGGAAACTTTGTATAAATTTGACTAACTACATTGGACACTGGAATTGTAGGAGTTTATATATAAGACCATTATGCCAAATGGAATCAAAAGCCTTTTTAATATCTAGTAGCACTAGTCCAGTTGATTGTTGCTCTTTAAAGTTATTTTATATATCTTTTGTGACACTTAGAACTTGGTGTGAAGTACTGCGATTTTGCCTAAGACCAAATTGAAATTTTGGCAAAATATTACTTAGTCCTAGAAATGTATCTAGTTTTAATTTAATGGATTTTTCTAATAATTTGCTACATCCGTTCAATAGACTTATTGGTCGGTAGCTGTTAGGTGAATTGGGCGGTTGGTATCGGCATGTCTCTCTTGAATGCGTAGAGTGTATTATTAAAATGTTGTGTGTGGAATACGTGGTATATATCTAGTATTTTTTTTTTCTTCATTTTTGTTTTATTTTTAATCCATTTACTTACATGCTAGACAAAAATGGTTAAAACTAGCTTAACTAACTTAACAAATGCTCTTACCTCTAATCTACTGACCCTATACGGGTACTTAATCATAATTTGTAGTATGCCTCTCGGCTAATGCTGTGTTTTCTGTTTTTTTTTTTTTCGTTTGTCTTAACGGACACGCTGTTTTTGTTCCATTTGTTTGGCCAAGAAAACTGGTAAAAAAAAACTTGGCTATTATAATTTAAACCTAACTTACACTAACTTAACCTAACATTAAAACTTAAGACAATCTTAACTATGTCCGTAAGACTACGAACGCGTGCACCAGGAAGTATGTCAAGTATATGCCGAAAATATATAATTTATACGCCGCGGTGCACATTTTTAAATCTATGTAAGTTGGGCAACATGGTCAACTACTGCGTCATTTAGAAAAGCCAGCGGCGGCGAAGACTGGTTTTGGTGTAACCACCAGTAAAATTGCCGTTCTTTGGCAGACTCTCTCCTGTCTCGAGCAGAGACAGAGCTCTACTGAACCAGAGGAGATCCTCGTGACTGCGAGCGACATCCCGTTCATATTGATGTCGCCTGTCCACTGTTCAGCGTACGACATGGAAGATTACAGGACATCCGTTTGGATCCTGTATTAGGCCAATTGTGTCGATGTAGAGGAACGCCTAGGGAGGAATAGAGCCGATAAGCCCCAAAGATCAGACTGTGGGAAGAAGTCATAGCTCGTGCAATGTGCCTCAGCTAAATAATAAAACTATCTAGCCTATTCAAGTTTGCCTCGTTGTGCAGGACATGGTTGGAATAGTACTTGTTGTACTCAGACTCGGGTGTACGATACAACCGGGGACAGGTCCGACGACACTCTCTCTCGAACAACCTCATCATTTCCATCTGGGGACAACCACACGCTATAATTGGCCGTATGAGAGACATGAGCAGATTACCTTCTAAACAACCTCCTTGCCGCAGCAAAGACCTTTCTGGCTTTCATCAGAGCAATATCTATACGCTTGTCAAAATACAGATATTGATCCAATCTGACCACACTTTTCACATCTAACAGCCTTCCCTGTGGGTCCGAAATGCCGAACTTACGCCAGTTTGTGCGCGTATCCCTTGATGCCATTTATATACCTAGTATGTATCTAGTATCCTCGTTAAGGTATGTTTGGTAGGAAGGTAAGAAGGGGGCTGCTAGTAAATTCGCCAGCACACTTAGACAATGTTAGTCTATTGTGATACCCACAGTCAGACTACTACCTCTGATCGACCACTTCAACAACGGCAAATAGTGACTGAACCAGATATGAAAACCAGATAAAAACGTATTAACTTTGCTTTCACTGGGATTCGAACCGGAGACCCCACTAAGTAAGGGCAGCCACTTAGCCAACTACGCCATCCAGTCGTCGTACGTTTGGGACGGTATAGGGTATAATTCTTGGTATGATATCAGATATTGTAACGTTTCTATACTATTTGTTTGGTATGCGTTACTCTTGAAAATGCGAATATTTTGTGGACGTTTGTTTTGATTTAGCAGAGCACATAATTGCATTGTGTTTCATAAAGTGGTATAATTGAAAACGTTCCACTAACAAAGTCAATGTTTAATTTTTGTTCGAATTTTGTGATCCTTCGTGCGATCATGTTGATCTTTATAAGGGTCTGTGTCTACTTTGCCACCCCTTGAGTGTTGGAGTTTGAGATGCAACACAGAAAATATTCATCTGTTCATTTCATGTCATTATTAAAAAGAAGAAAAGTAGATACCATTGAAGTCTACCCAAATACTTTATTCAGTTAAATACACCGTGCCTGTTTGTGGTTCTTAAGCCAGAAGTATTTATTTTTTGCACAAAGAGTAACGAAAGTAACTAGTAACGATATCGCAGTAACGAGTGTTCAGATAAAAGTAACAAATGCGTATTTTATTATTCAATTTGTCGTTACTTTTAAAGCCATACCCATGAAGTTAAATTTCACTAAAGTATTGGGTCTATAACAAAACTAAGCTCGTGCGGTTTGTTAAGAGATGGCGTAACTTGTATTATTCCATTGGAACATGCGTTGGAAAGCTACTGTCATTGTACGTCACTTCAGTTTACGTCTTACGTCTTGTCATTCATTTGATGCGTAGACAACAATCCTTTATTTTTCACCCAAATATGTCGAACTTTGTGCCTGAAAAAGTGTTTTTGCGGGGAGTTCTTCCTCATTACTTTAATATGAAGAAAACTGCTGCCGAAAGTCATCGTATTTTGGTGAAAACTTATGGTGAACATGCCCTAGCTGAGCGAACGTGCCAAAAGTGGTGATTTTGGCTTGACCAACCACTCAAATCAACGGCAAATCCGAATATCCATGGTGCGAAGGTAATGCTCTGTATTTGGTGGGATCAAAAAGGTGTGCTGTATTATGAGCTGCTAAAACCGGGTGAAACCATCAACGGACAACGCTACCGAACACAATTAACCCGTTTGAAGAGAGCAGTAGCTGAAAAACGCCCGGAATACGCGACCAGACACGACAATAATTTCCCATCATGACAACGCTCGGCCCCACGTTGCTATTCCGTTTAAGACCTATTTGGAAAACAGTGTATGGGAAGTTTTACCCCACCCGCCTTATAGCCCAGACCTTGCCCCTTCTGACTACCATTTGTTCCGGTCGAAGCAGAACGCCCTCTCTGAAATACGGTTCACATCAGAGTAGAATATCAAAAATTGGCTTGATTCATTTTTGGCTGCCGAGCCGGCGCAGTTCTTTTGGGATGCGATCCACAAATTGCCAGAGAGATGGGAAAATGCCATAGCTTCATATGATCAATACTTAGCACAATACTATTGCACATGTCTTTTTTAAAAAACGTTAAAATTTTGAAAAAAAAAACCGCACGATTTAAGTTACAGCAACGAGTACCCAAAAAAAATAACGAATTCGTACGATTATTCAATTTGTGGTTACTTTTAAAGCTATACTCGTGAAGTTAAATTTCACTGAAGAACATGCTCTAAAATTCGAGCTATGAATCACCAATAATTTCAAGTTGCCCAAAGATTTCCGTGGTCCGTTAGAGGCGTGGCAATGCATTAATTTGTAGAGTATTTTATTGCATAAATTTATTAAAATTGTGCCTGCTAGAATGAATGCCTTACCTAGTTTAACCTACTGGCTCTCAGCGGGCAGTCTAAGCCAAAAGTAACTTAGGTACGTCTTTCGACGCAAAAAAAAGCTGACTATGAGTCCTATGTGAGGCACGCTATACAGGACAAGGAGCATGTAATTTTCACACTTACTAATCCACTGCCCACGCCGTGACAGAGAAAGATTCAGAATGATAAATAGAACTTCTGTAGCAGGGAGAGACTTTCAAGGAAGCCCATCTAGAGAAGTTGTCAAATTTGTGAAGGCAACACTTAAATCGTAGAAATAAGGGGGTTGTGGAGGTACAATCGAGTCTCTCTTTATGACACACTCCGAGTTCTTCGATTCAATGGAATCGACGAGGGAGAAAAAACAGCAACACCAAAAGTTGACTCCTGCCAAACGCTGTTTCTTTGGGCTTAAGACGCAATTGAGTAGCACAGTCTTCTCCCGAAAGGCCAAGGTGAGATCATATAAAAGCTTCAACCGTCCTGTTTTTTTGGAGCGGAGGCATGGGCACTCTCAAGAGTCGATGAAGAAGCCATTGGTCTGCCTATAATCGTTGGTACTCTCTGGAGAACAGTGACATGTGCCTAGCCAGCAGAGTTGTAAAAGACTGCAATCTTTTGAGAATGCGATCTCTGAATTCAAGGAAAGAATTATGTTTTGTGATTCAATCAATTGACTTCATTTGGGACTTCTGGACTTCAGCATCGAAGCCACCATTCTATTTGAAGTCTTGATTGGATTAATCTTTACGTCCAGTCTTTTGATTTGAAATCCATTAAAAGTGATTCGTGATTCTATCTGTCTTGTTTTAACCGTCTCCCATACTGAAGAGAGACTACATCGAACATTTTTAAAGTCCCAAAGACCTCAACTGACTGCTGGTGACTTCAAGTGAATGGTAAAGACTTCAGTGAATGCACTGTCAGTCGATAGACGCGCATTCAATTGATTTCAAATCAAAAGACTGGTCGTAAAGATTGATAGAATCAGGACTTCAAAAAGAATAATGATTTAAATATCTGAAGTCCAGGAACTGAAAAATCCCAAACATGAAGTCAATTGATTTTTAAAATCAAAAGATTGCAGTCTTTTACAACTCTGCTAGCCAGTGGCCAGTCGTCTGCGGATCCAGTGTCAAAGGTGTCTAGGGTATGTAGAGCGCCAAATTTTCAACTCGGGACAGCGGGATAATGGTCGCCCACAAGTGAGGAAGGACATCAACCTGGTTGAAGATCGTGCCAGCTGGAGAGGTTTGTTGTCTGAAGCCCAGTTCCACCCCCGACTGTAGCGAGATCACAAGAAAAAGCTCTCTGATTCAGGTCTCTAGTCGCAGTCTTGTAACTTTCTCTGTGACACAAGTCTCTAGTGACAGTGTCTTGTAGTAATTACGCCTTTGTCTGGTTGACGTAACTGCTTGAGTACATCGAGCGATTGGTATGCACTCTTGAAAGCACTTCAATTCGCAGACAACCCGTCCACTACTTCTCCCCAGTTAGCAATTTAGTGAGTATATTTCCGTTAATCCCACTGATTGTCTTAAAGTCGATGACTGAGTCACGTTATGTAACATTCAAGTGAAGAATTGAACACAAATTTGTCACAGTCACATGTGACGCGACTAAGGCATAACATTCCTCTCACAAGTAAGTGCATTCGGAAACTAAGTTCAGAGACGGCATTCTATCAGCAGTCGAGTGAGTTGATTGCAAATTTTAGAAGGCGAAGTTGAGAGGATGATAGTATTTCAAAGTGTTTGCAAAAAAATACAACATCAAAGCAAACAACACAGGAAATTGATATCTGTTTAACACGAGTGAAATTATCTTCAGAGATAATCATCAGTTCGTCGCTTGCAACATTTCAATTACCTGCAGGCCAAGCAGTTACGTACAAAATCACCCGACAAGGTTATTTTGTTCCAAAAATGGTAAAATCGTATAATCTATCGACGAATACACGCAAACAGCCAAGCAATTTAGAAATTAAGGCCTTCACTCCAATTAAATCGGCATTTTCCTGGCTCATTTCCGCATTTCGTGTTTGTGTGCAGACGCCGCTAACCTCCTCCCAAATATCTGGGTCTGCATACATCCCAGTCGGCGGCTCGCACATAATTTCATTCGATTCATCGGAAAGAAAAAACACTTTCGTTCTCGTAACATGCACACGGTGCGGCAACAAGAGCCGTTGGTTGTCAAGCAACAACCGACACGAAAACCTAAAAAAGGACTAGGTCAAGTCGACCACCCCTGCAACACACTACACACTTATGTCTTCTCTCAGGTGAATGGGGGTATCATAAACTTCCCGATAGTGACGCGCAAACGGGAAGTGGCCAATAAATTTCTGTCTAAACCGTGTGTATCTGTGGGCCGCTGCGGAGTGCCTCACACACACTCCCAGGCTTAGGAGCTTTTGCAAAGATGTGTGTCCCGATAGCAGACGCCGCGGCATTATAATATTTACAAGAGAGCCCTGAATTCCCTGAAAGAGGATTCACCCTACAGTCCTCATTGATCCCATATCGCTGGCGTCCCCCACTAATTGCTGAGTGTTGACTTGTGTTCTTTATCTCCGGACACACACAGGCCGATATCTGTACGTGAAGTTGTGTCTCGAATGAGCTCACTCAAGTAGCATTTGATGTCTCTGTGGTCGATATTTTTACACCAGTGCCTTCAGGTTCACACGCTGCTGGTAGGACGCAAAAGAACACACTCGACATTCGAATAATTCAAACGCAATGCAGTTCAGTGTCCGTCGCCGCTGACGTCAATCGCCACTGTTTGACGGGCGACGATGGGTTGTCATGACTACTGTCCAACTGCCTGACACCCTGGCCCGACGATAAACGCCTGCCTCGAGACTGCCGACTGCCGACTACCGACTGCCGAGTGATTAAAGCCATTCGCTTAATGGAAATACCGCGGAAATTGGTTTTACTGGACGAGCGCCGGCCTCGTTGTAAACGATCCGAAGGACATGACTTGTTTACTTGCAAAGACCGCGCAATGTTTGTAAAGTACATTTGCGATTAATTGGATCCACAGTAAACATCAGGAAATGGATTGTTTGATGCGATGTGGATCTGGGTGAGTTAATCCATTCGAACATGGTGTGACCCAATTCGCTAAAAAATGAAGCCAATCAAAATGGATGCAATAAACTCATGAATGTTAATACCTTGCTGGAGAGAGTACGATTAATTTGAGAGAATAAATCCTTGGCTAGCCCCTCAGGCAGCTCTAGAAACGAGTACTTAATCATCCAGTTTTTAGACATGCTGCCTCCTGGCAGAGGTTTCCCCTTCTCCCTTCGAAAAAAAACGGTGCTAGCAAAGAAGTGCGCAATGAACATGAACGCAGGCGAGACTACACTAAATTTATGGTGTCTGGAATGAGTGCAAAAGTTTGGAATGAACGAGAGATTCATATTAGATCACACAAGGTTTCTGTTTGTTCATTGAGTGTGCTTGGTTTGGGAAACAGGGCCAGATTGAGGAAAGTTTGTTTAAAATTACATATCTCTTCTCATCGAACGAATGGAAAGCCAGGCTTAAAAAGACCAATGTAATATTAAGTACAGACGTTGTCATCTTGTCTGACAGTCAAGCGGTGGGCAAATCTGTGAGTGCAATCCCATTTAACGCAGAGACCACCAAGACTTTCGACAGAGTAAACCATACGATATTTGCTGGAAGACGAAAAATAGATACAATCAACAAAAGTAGGCAGCACAAGGCACCAAAAGAAAGGAACAAAATTAAACTGAACAAAATGAATAGAAATACGAAGCGCATGCGCGAGTAAATAAAATGATAAATGCGTTGCATTTTTATTTTTTGCTGTCACTTCTTCTCTTTCTAAGCCATTAAAGAAGAAAAGAAGCAAAGCCGAAATAAAAACTAATTCACATTCACGACGAGTTCACTTTATCGAGATTCTACTGTACTATAAACGACATACAGTCGACTCTCAATAATTTGACACTCGTTTATTTGAATCTCCTGAAAGTTTGAATTTTTCCTCGAGTGTTGCTTGGTTTGGGAAACAGGGCCAGATTGAGGAAAGTTGTTTAAAATTACATATCTCTTCTCATCGAACGAATGGAAAGCCAGGCTTAAAAAGACCAATGTAATATTAAGTACAGACGTTGTCATCTGTTCTGACAGTCAAGCGGTGGGCAAATCTGTGAGTGCAATCCCATTTAACGCAGAGACCACCAAGACTTTCGACAGAGTAAACCATACGATATTTGCTGGAAGACGAAAAATAGATACAATCAACAAAAGTAGACAGCACAAGGCACCAAAAGAAAGAAACAAAATTAAACTGGAAAAAATTAACAGAAATACGAAGCGCATGTGCGAGTAAATAAAATGATAAATGCGTTGCATTTTTATTTTTTGCTGTCACTTCTTCTCTTTCTAAGCCATTAAAGAAGAAAAGAAGCAAAGCCGAAATAAAAACAAATTCACATTCACGACGAGTTCACTTTATCGAGATTCTACTGTACTATAAACGACATACAGTCGACTCTCAATAATTTGACACTCGTTTATTTGAATCTCCTGAAAGTTGGAATTTTTCCTCGGTCCCTTGAAGAATACTCAATAAATTGAAAAAAAAAGAAAGTATTATTTGGTCACCTAATCCTAGGATCTTAGCCGACATTCAGTAGTTTGATGCATTAAAGAGATTTGAGTCAGTTCGTAGAGTTAACGTTCGAGGATGATTCTCATATTGACGATGGCATCAGAGTCCGCCGATGCTAAACTGTTAGACTTGGTCACGCTGGATGAAACCGGTGAAGAACAACCGCCAATTTCAGTCACATTGAGCTGGCAAGGACATCTCTTACAGAACCGACACAAGTGACGAGTTGTTCTCAACTAAAGTTGGTCACTTAACAGAAAGTTACGGACTTCTTTTGGTAAAGCAAGTGGAGGAGAACATCAATCAACTTGGTATGGAAATTGTAAGCAGATACCCGCGCTTAATTAACAGTGGGTCGCAATAAGCATTGCACAGGGCTGGAGAGAAAATTAATTTTAAAATTAAGAGCAGATGGAAAAACGTATAAAGAAAATCAAGATATCATAGGATGCACAGCCCCAATGATTGCTAACGCAATAAAGCACAATCCTAAGCCCGAATCCCGTGGACGAAAAAAAACCACAGCATTGGAGGACATGCGAATTGTAAGATATAGCAAGACGCACCCCTCTGCACCTTCAAATGTCATCCAAAAGGGGTTGGGGCTAAGTATTAGTGCTGTCACAGTCCGCAGGCGGCTGTTAAATGAAGGGCTATACGCTCGAAGTCCCCGCACGATACCATTACTCTAAAAAGCACATAGGAGCTCGGATAGCTTTTGCCAAAGAACACATCACCTGGCCTGTGCAATATATTGAGGACTGATGAGAGCAACATTTTTTCTTTTTGGGACATTTGGGTCCCGATATGTTCGTCGTCCTCCAAACACGAAATATCGCCTTCAATACACTTTAAATGGTTTGGGGCTGTTTTTCCTACCAAGGTGTTGGGCCTATCTATCTTATTTCTGGGATCATGGACCAGACTGTATATGTTGATATCCTTGCAAGGGTAATGTTGCGTTACGCAGAATATGAAATGCCTTTAATCTGGGTCTTTCAGCAAGATAATGACCCGAAATATACAAGCAAAAAAGCCAAGGAATGGTTTCGGGACAATGGGGTTAATGTTATGGTGTGGCCCGCACAGTCACAAGACCTTAACCCCATAGAAAGCTTGTGGTGTCACTTCAAGAAAGCAGTGGCGAACGTAAAGCCGACCAATAATAGAGAACTTTGGCAAGTAGTGCAAAGCGCTTGGCACAATATTTTTCTGTTTGTAGATTTTTTGTTGATTTATATTTTTAATTTCCAAGCTATAAATGTTGTCAATTAAGAATGAATTATTTTGTTAAATAATTTGATGTCAAGTCCCTATCTTCAAATTCGAACATTCTAACAGTCATTTGCCGACAGTAAGGTCTATGCAGCTGGCTGAATTATTGAAGAAACGCAAAATGGGTGTTTGCATGGAGCGACACCATGCGCACAGTAGTGAGAGAGCCTAACTCACCATGAAAAGTTTGAATTAAATGAGCAAATCCAGCAATACGGCATTGTTTCGTAGCCAACCGCCCTGATTGCCAATGTTGTAAACGACAACAAACGACACGACCAAAAGCAATCGGTATTCTGTATGTCGTTTGTGCGCAAACGTCAGCTGTCGTTTTCAGTCGATGAACTATGCCATTTCCCAAATCCCTAATAGGGCCCCCTTACACGACACAAACACGTCACATGCACATGTCTGCACAGACAGTCTCATGTCGCAAGTTTGCAGCAACGGTCTGCGTGAATTCAAAATTTTTTGAATTTTTCAACGACGCTCCACAGACCAGCAGGAAAATTCATATAGTAAACAAGAATATGTACACGGATAGATAATTTCAGATCGAGTTTTTTGAAAATTACAACAATTGTTGCACTCGTTAGTTCAAATTTCTTTATTTTCTAATTGCCGAAGCAATGATTATGGCGGCACAAGCAGCGCCGCCATGTGTCGCTGTGGTGCGGTTTCATAACTATTTTCATATTTCTGGAATCCTTCCATGTTCGACATCTTTCTGCGGAAAAACCACGCATGTGTGCACTGCAGACCCAACCGCGTTAGAATACCGCATGGGTGCTCAGGCCCTTAATGTTAATAAATTAATTTTAAATATTTCACTAATTTACCGACGTATGTCTTTAAAAAAGTTTTATTCGGTTTGCAACTGCGTATAAACCGTGGTGTTGTGCGTCGATCTCTACGCTCTTGAGCCAATGCGGCGCAGGTTCGATTCCCGGTAGGAGCAGAATACTTTTCATGTGATCTTTGCCGGTGATCAGATCACAACTGCCCTGAGACAAGACTGGACATGCAATGTACACAAGACAACAACGATAAGGGACGCATGTCATGAGCATTATGACTTATCGGAGAGAAGCTCCTACGCTCCCACGCTCTACCGTAGTATTGCCAATACACTACAGACGGCCTCACCTCTTTCGAGTCCCTAACTGTCTAGATAAAGCTTCTCAATTTGGCCGTTCGGAGTCGGCATCGGCGTCGGCTTCCACTCGTGAGGTTGCTGAGAAGCTAGGCCCTGGCCCTCTAAACCCTTAACGATCCTGAGGAATTGCCAAAACCTGAATATAAGGGCTATCCTTGAAAACATGATCAAAAAACTACGTCAGACTATGACAACAATTTTGAAATCCACGGGAAATGTTGGAAGGTCAAGGAGGAACAAGAGGAGCAACGAGATAAACTGAAAAAGAGGTCTCAGTTAACCTTGCTTATCTACCTGACGAATGATCAGACATGGAATGCCTTAGGACTTCGTTTGTCATTTTATCAAAACAAATCCACTTCATTGCTTCCCTTGGGCTCAGTCATGTCCATCATTTATCGCATACACGTGTATCTGTCCGACTTGCAGAGAGAATCACAATCGAGCTGTGTAGGTTTGAAAATGGAATTGTGATTGATTACATTTCGCACGAGGAGTACACAACGGCCTCAGGCGTTGATCAAGTAGAGCACAAAATCTCAAAATGCACGTTCTTCTCCTATCTGCAGAGGATCAATATTAGCTTAGGCACTATTTACTTTCACTGTTCGCTAGACACTCTCCCCGAAATGAAAATCGATGAGCGAACTCGTTCAGCTCCCACCGAAGCCCACCGCTGCTCGGTATCCGGTCCCTGGAACACTGCCGGCGAGTCAGCTCAATCAAGGCAATTGGATTTTCATTTGAGCCAGCAGCGTGACCGACCAGTTTGCTGGTGTTGTTGTGTTCCGGCAGGATGTTATTAAAAGAAAAACCCTTCTAATTGCTTTTTATGCCCGAGTCCTTCGTTCGTCAGTTTTAATTCTGATAATCGATGACATGAGAGAAAAAGGACCGTCCGGCGGGAGGCACGAAATATTTGAATTAATTGGCTTCTTCTCCTCGTCTCCTTCTGTTTGCCCTGATTGAACACAAATCAATATGTACACATCTGCACAGCTCTGGGTTCTCATTGGGAACCCGTCCATTCGACGTGCTTGTTGGGGGAGAGGACGAATAAGGGAAAATCTGTGTCGAGTGTGATTCGAAAATCATATCACCGACGCGACGGTCGGTCCGCAAGAGTGCCAAGCACAGAGATGCACAAAATGCTGCGAACAACGCCGACGGGAGAGGCAACCAGCCGAGGAGCAGGATGCTTCCAAAACAGAAGAGATTAGGTGGAGATATGCGCATTTTTTGTGGTTCAGCTCTTTTCAAAATATAATCAAAACAGCGCAGCGGAACACCGGAGCGCCGCGTCGAGTGGTTTTATCGATTTCTGGTCCGCACCACGTCCTCCTGCCCGAACAAAAAGAAGCAGCAGCGCGAAAAGGCTGTGCGATGTCGGCTATTGTGTGTGCTTAGCAAGGACTACGTGCTGAATATCATTCATATTTCACATGACATTTTTGCTGGCTTCTTTTATTTAATCCTTTCGACGAAACTGGCTTGTGGAGATTCGGGGCGCTGCTTATGTGGGTACTCACCTGAAACATGTCCTTTTCGGAGTCCTCTTTATATTCTACAATAACAGCCTGATTTCGAGATAACGTATAAGATATCGAGTGTTGGTTTGCGTCCAGGATGGCTTTTGACGTTTGTGGCGATTGGACTATATAGTGTTTGGATCGCTTAACACCGTTAGCTTCTGTGCGTTTGTAAAGAACGAATTTGGATCGTCTTCGTCCCCGATCGCCCTGTGGTAAGTATCCATTGTATCTGCAAATGAATTAAAAAGAAAATTTGTTTTTAAACGAAGGTTTTTAAAAGAAAGAAACATGCTTTAGTTTATGCTTGTCACTGTAAACTTCTCATACTTTGCTGAGCTTGAAATTGTGTATTTTCAAAGAACCAGACAATTGATCATGGGCGTCATGATGCATCTATATAAATAAGTATCCAAGAAGAGGTGTCATTTTCAATATCTCGTCATTTTTGAGCTGTCAACATTTGACATAAAAGTGACAGATTTGAATAAATATTAATTCGACGGTTATTGAATAAATAGGTTCACACTCTCCCAGTTGAAAAAGCGCTGAAAATATCACAGACTTTTCGTAAATGTCGAAATGGCATTTCACCCAAGTGGCAAAATTTTGTGGGAAGACTGGAACTCCCGCCATATTGACTCTATAAGATATTACTAAATTACCTAAAAAAAAAAAAAAGAAGTGAAATTTCATCCGAAGTTGATAAGGGTGTTTGAGTAAAGCTTCTTTGTGAAAAATATAATGTGCACAAGTCAACAATAAGCCGGATAAAAGCAAAGGGAAGCAGTTTTAGACAATTTGTGGCGAGAGCTGAATCAGGACCAGGAAAACGCGTTACACTTAAGGCTTCTGAATATCCACAGATGGAGAAGGCGTTATTTGGATGGATTCAAAAGCAAAGAACTAAACATATTCCGCTTTCTAATAAAATTATAAAATCAAAGGCAATTCAATTGCACAGCGAAATAAGGGAAAAACCATAATTTAACGCTAGCAACGGATGAATTGCGATATTTAAAAAACGGCATGGTATTCGAATGTTATAATTTGTTGCGAATAGTTGTCCGCTAAATGTTGACTTGTTCGTAATGCAATTTAAACAAAAAATAAAGGAACTTAAATTAACCGCTGATAAAATCTACAATGCGGACGAATCTGTATTGTTCTACAGGACGTTGCCAAACAAAACACTTGTTACTTTTAAGGAACCGTCAGCGCCAGGTCGAAAAGTAAGCAAGGAAAGAGTAACATTCCTTGCGTGCACAAATGCATCAGGGATACACAAGGTAAACTTGTTTGTGATTGGTAAAGCAGCCAATCCAAGAGCATTTAAACATTTTGAGAACAAGCCTGTTACTTACAAAGCAAATAAAAGTGCATGGATGACATTCCTTTTATTGGAATAATGGTTCCAGTGGTGTTTGGTGTGTTTGTTCCCGATGTACGAAAAAGAATTCAAATTGTAGTGTTTGCGTTAATGAGTTTTTCTTTAAAGGTAAGAAATGTTCTCGAATCAGAGGGACAGAGAAGAAGGCACTGCTGCTTTTGGACAATGCCCCGTGTCATCCTAAAGAAAATTAACTGCAACAATGTGTTCCACAATAACGATTTCCTTTGGTTTCAAAAATGTGTTTTGTATTTCATTGTCATTTTCTATACACAAATATCGACATTTGACTACCTTTTCTTATACAAAAAAGTGTGACCTAGTAAGTGCAACAACCTCGGTTATTGCAACCGCCGTAATTTCTATTAGTTCCGTAAACCGAGTTTATACTGTATTTTAATCTTCTTCTTTGTTTGGCGCTACAGTCCGGGGTGGACCTGGGCCTCAACCAACAAGCCTCTCCAGCCAGCACGATCTTTCGCCAGCTACCTCCAGTTGTGCACACCAAGTTGGTTGAGGTCCTTCTGCACTTGTGTGCGCCATCTTGTTCTAGGACGCCCTCTTATGCGTTGTCCCAAAGACTCGGAATCGAAGACTCTTCGGGCCGGAGCTGTGCATATTAAGCGTTGGATCCGAAGACGCTTAACTGGTGCATGCCGCTGTACAGCCCGTACAGTTCGTGGTTGAATCGCCTTCTCCAGACGCCATCAATACAAACAGGACCAAAGATCGCACGCAGAACTTTTCTCTCAAAAAGACCAAGAGCTTCTTCATCCGCTTTCAATAGCGTCCATGTCTCTGCGCCATAGAGCAGGACGGGGATGATTAGGGTGCTATATAATGTCAACTTGGTGTTTCGAGAGATGGCTCTGTTACTCAATTGCCTCTTGAGCCCATAGAAACAGCGATTGGCAAGAGTAATTCTGCGCTTGATCTCGGTACTGGTGTTATTGTCCCTGTTTACTGCAGAGCCAAGGTAGACGAAGTCCTTGACTACCTCAAAGTTTGTCCGAGGCGTCGATGTTGTGCGTCCTTTCGTGATGACAGCATGTACTTTGTTTTGCCCTGATTAACTGCCAAACCCATTTTAGCCGCTTCCGCTTCAATGCTAGCAAAAGCCTCATTGACAGCTCGCTGTGTTCGTCCAATCACGTCAATGTCGTCCGCGTAGGCAAGCAGTTGAACGGACTTTTGGAAGATCGTGCCTCTGGTGTTTGACATTTGAGTTTCGCACTGTATTTTAATGTATTGCGCAATTATTTCAGTGAATATACTGCATTACCGACTTGATGTTGACAGATGGTGGAGTCGGCTAAAGTTGGGTACACATGAGCCGCCAATTACAAACGCGAAACACAGAAATAATTTGGTAATAAAAGTGAGTCACTGACAATGTTGGAAGAGTCTGCATATTTATTGAATATACTTGTCAACTTTTCGGTCTCAGCAAAAAAAAAAAAAGAAAAAAGTTCCAACAATAGTGAAAGTCTCGTTTTTTTTTTTTTTGCAGATGGTGGATACCAGGAATGAAGTATGACAGAGATGTCCAACTTCTACCTCTCTTACCCCTTTTAAATGTTTGACAACCATTTTTATATCGCTTACTAAAGCCAAATTGACAAATCAGAGAACGGCATTTACATTACTTCGTGAATAACTATCAAAAATGCATGAACGACTGTCAAAAAGCCTGTGAAATTCGTCGATGGACTAGGGCATAATCAGCTGTGAAGTTGGGCATCTCTATAAAACTTCATTTCTGGTGGATACCTGAATGGAGTTCCAAATTCCAAAACATCCTAGAATAGGACAGTTTGAAAGAAAAACTTTGTCAACAATGGATGTTTTGACTAACAACGAAAATTTGCTCAAGACTTTTATTGCAGATGTGAGATAGCCGGTGCTATAGACTGTACTGATGGCACGCATGTCAACATTTTTTTGTAACAGAAAAGGAAAATGTCGCATGAATGTTTTATTTGTACGTGAAGTGTGCTGTGAGCTTGCCACGATTCCTTTCTGTTTGATAAACGCTTCCGGTTGGTCGCAGAACTGGGGTTTTGTTTTCAGCAACAGTGGTGTTGAGATGCGTGCAATATTCTATATTATGTCCGCCTGATTTGGTAATTGTAGTACTGCCTTAAAATAACCCGTTAGCTATTTTGGTGCAATTTAATCTTTGGGTTTTTTTTTGTGTTTATCGTGGATTCATGATAATTCAGTACCTGTTGACATCCAAAAAGCAAGGGAATTTCAGCATGGTTTGACATTTACCGGAATTAATGTTCGTAAGAAGGGCAATTTTTCGAACATGGCACTTTTGTCACACGAAATTCGTGGAATTATCGCGCTGTTCGGGCGAGATTCATAATAAGGCTGATTGGTTCGCCTTATAGTTAGTTGGTGATTTATTGCAGACATTTGCTTTAACTCTTGATGATTCAAATGTGATCAACTTGCTTAGAACCGGAATGCATGGCGGCATACAAAAAAAAAGAAGAGAAACTCACTGAAAACGGGACACCACAACCAAAAAGAAGCAAACCTAAACTTTGATCCATCCCATAGCCAGCTGACACAATTTGGATCATGTTCAACCAGCCAAGCACTCAGATGGGCTCCCTGCGTCTCAATAAAGTACCTGACAATAAAATAGACAAAAAAAAAAAACCGGCTTTAACTGTCGTGTTGATGGGAGACAACAGGAATGGACACAACAAATCCCCTGAATTTTACGATTTCTGGAAGAGACACATCGTCGTTAAAAGAATCAATGAAAACCCACTTCCAATTCGGAAATGCCAGCGAAACTCATTCGACCGACCCGAGAATTTCAGTCAGACACTGCGGGCATTTGGTGTGCGGGAGAAACACACATGAGAACTCTAATTAAAACTACAAGAGGCATGTTTGGAAATATAGGAATAGATAAGCCATTCTGTTGCACACCCCTTATGGCTGCAGCCCACACATGCGATGAGCCCGCCCGAACACATGCCCCGCCGCCACCGCCACCAGTGGTGGCCACCGAATACGGGAATCAATGCTGTCAATGCAGCTGCTTGCAATTGATTTGTAGGGCGTTTAGCTCTCGCGGCGATGTGTTGCATTTTTAAAAATATACACCCAACCTCAAAGTTTATTCACTCCAGTGGTCTGGTCCGGCGGCGTTCGAGTGGGTGTGCTGTGATAAGGCCACCAGCGTTCAAAGTAAACTTAATTTATGAATCCCTAGATTAGCCGCCGATGAA
The DNA here is from genome assembly GCA_905231855.2 of Eristalis tenax. Taxonomy (NCBI): domain Eukaryota; kingdom Metazoa; phylum Arthropoda; class Insecta; order Diptera; family Syrphidae; genus Eristalis; species Eristalis tenax. The sequence goes on along the minus strand of HG993124.1, from coordinate 28,666,670 downwards.
GAAATGCGGCAATACGTTACCAAACGAAGTCACATCCAGCGCAGTCTTTCCATTTCGCCTCTCCTTCTCCGGCCTGCCGGAGGAGCGGACGACACGCAGGGAAGGGGAACTTTAAAGCTGAGCAGGAAGCATTGAAGCTATTTGTTGATATACCTACTCGTGCTCTGGTGGTGGCGGCGGTGTTATTGTTTACGAGTCGACCATTATCGACAAGCAATACGATTCTCCACGGTTGTAAATTAATTGGATGGGTTGGATTAAAAATAAATATTTAGAGAAGAACGGTGAGCGTTTGTCTGGAGTTTATCTTGAATTCGAATGCGATCGTTAGGCAAGACAGTTCAATAAACATCTCGGATGTTGTAGTTTGCCCCCAGACGGGGCTAGGGTATTTCATCAAAAAATCATATGGCGCTATGAAAACATAAATTATTCAAATCAGGCCAGTGTTCGGCTTCTATGGCCGAACATTTGGGTGCTTTTTTACGCTCCCATGTCTGGAATTTGTGTGAAATACGAGGTGAGTTACTTGATTTAAGGGAAATTAGTTTTTTTTTCTGGACACTACATAAAGTGGACGGAAAGATTCTTGGCGTCCTTCGTACAATCTGTGGCAACAAATAAAATTTAAATCATAAAATGACACGGCACGACACTTTTTCAACCCACTGTACACAGGTCCAAGTCAATTCCAACTCTTTTTGAATCTCCCGTTAGATTTCACTCACCTGGCATCACTCTATCTCATGGCTGTCACTTCAGAAAAAACTTACTACCAAATTGGAACAAAAAGTTATCAAACGAAGCGAGAATTTTTATGACATTAATATATGAAACAAAATGAGGGCTATGCTTCGGTGGCTTGGTCACGTGGCACGAATGTCCCCTTCATCACGACTTCCAAGGCGGGCGTTGTATGCTATTCCATCAGGTAGGCGACCGCCTGGCAGACCCAAGACGAGGTGGTTAAACCAAGTCCAAAAACTCGCCTGGTTACACCTTGGGCATTCTCCTAATGAGTTAGAGTCGATGGCCGAGAATCAAGTTGAATGGAGACCCCTCGTGAGTGGCTTATCCCCCCGGGACAACTTTAGTGGGTCAGTAGATGATGCTGATGATGATGAGGATCTCACAAATGAGACAATTTTTGCCAAGGAACCCCGTTCAACTGATTATTCGAACGGAAAACTTCGTTAAAAATAGGCTTTGTTGCCGGGAGATCTCTCTCAGATGATGATGATGTTATCCAAATCGCAAAGCCAAAACTGAACAGCAATGCAGCATCAAATCCATCTTTAGACGATGCTGCTGGGAGAGGGTGATGATCCCTGGAGGAAGGAGCTTAATAAAGAAGAAAAAAGAAACCCAAGAGGTATTGAAAACAATGAATCCGAAATGTAACAAAATTTAGCGACAAGCTCCAAGCGATTACAAATTCGCTTGCCACAAAAATGAGCAGTTTCCCCAATCGACTCAACCAGCTATCCTTTTGAGTGGACGAGAGAGTGCCCAACGATCGGGTGAATCGGAGAGGACTTACATTGGTAGTCGTCTTTGGATCGCCAAAGGCTACGGTCGTTGGTTTACTCGTGGTAGAAATTCGTGTCAATGTTTCTATCATTTCCAACAACAACACAAATACACACCTAGTCTCAAATGTCTACACACGATTTCAAAATAAACGTTTTTTATTGTTTTTTGTCCGAGGTGGGGTTAGGAAATAAAACAATTTATTGTTTGAGTGCTGGTGTTTGATTTTCAAAAAGGTTCACTTTCCAGAATAGTCAAGAAATTGTGACTGGGGGTGTATAACATTCTAAACTTGTGTGAATGTCAAAGTATCAACGAATATCTAGACTTTCAAAAACACTCACAGACCACGTAGACATGAACGGCAAATGCGGCCAAGTCAAAGACAAAACACACTCCATTTCTATTTCTATTTTCCTAAATCCCTAAATAAGCTTCTATTCACCAAAAAAATACAGTTCCTAATTACGCCATTTCTGTTTTAGGGTCATAGTCACTTTCCATGGTATAATTTTCTTATCAACTAACCCCGACGTCGGGTTCCCCTTCGATTTACTTTCTAGTGCACTTCCACTGAATAGCTATCCATTACCGAGCATAGGAGATAAATTCCTATCTGAACTGGCACGATATCTATTTTAGTGGAGCTAAATATTTACTCAGCTGCGAGGGCTGTATGCAGTCACGATTGGTTGTGCCTGCTTGCCAAGCTTTGCAGTGGTTACACTTTTATGACACGATCGAAAAGAGCAAGTGTGAAAATAACAGCGAGGCTAAGACAATGAAATTCAAATACAGTCGACTCGCAATAATTCGAACATGAAGGGTTTCACAAAAATTCGAATTATCGAGAGTCGACTATTTTATTTTTCGTTTTTCACACTTGCTGCTTTTGAAAGGAATCGTTTTTGATTTCAATTGTATGATTGAGTCTATAAATGTTCGTGCGGTTTGCTAAGAGATGGCGTAACTTGTATTATTCCATTGGAACATGCGTTGGAAAGCTACTGTCATTGTACGTCATTTCAGTATATGTCATTCATTTGAAGCGTAAACAACAATAATTTTTTTCACTCAAATATGTCGAACTTTGTGCCTGAAAAGATGTTTTTGCGGGGAGTTCTTCTTCATTACTTTAATAGGAAGAAAACTGCTGCCGAAAGTCATCGTATTTTGGGGGAAGTTTATGGTGAACACGCCCTAGCTGTGCGAACGTGCCAAAAGTGGTGATTTTGGCTTGGCCAACCAGCAAATCCGAACATCAATGGAGCGAAGGTAATGCTCTGTATTTGGTGGGATCAGAAGGGTGTGCTGTATTATGAGCTGCTAAAGCCGGGTGAAACCATCAATGGACAACGCTACCGAACACAATTAATCCGTTTGAAGAGGGCAGTAGCCGAAAAACGCCCGGAATATGCGAACAGACACGAGGCAATCATTTCCCATCATGACAACGCTCGGCCCCACGTTGCTATTCCGGTTAAGAAATATTTGGAAAACAGTGGATGGGAAGTTTTACACCACCCGCCTTATAGCCCAGACCTTGCCCCTTCTGACTACCATTTGTTCCGGTCGATGCAGAACGCCTTCACTGAAATACGGTTCACATCAGGGCAGAATGTCAAAAATTGGCTGCCAAGCCGGCGCAGTTCTTTTGAGATGGGATCCACAAATTACCAGAAGGATGGGAAAAAGTCATACCTTCAGATGGGCAATACTTTGATAATACTATTGTACAAGTTTTTCTTAAATAAACGTTCAAATTTTGGAAAAAAAAAAAACCGCACGACTTTTGTTATAGACCCAATACTTGAAAGCTGTGTTTGCGAACGCATCCCCATTCCCCATTTGCAGAAATCATTGCAATCAAGCAATTGTTATTATTATAAATTCTTTTGTTTCATATTTTCGGGTTTACAAAGCAATTTACAAGAATTATGACATGGCAAATACCTGCCGTCTGCCTGGAGAGACATTGAAACATAAAAAAAATAAACAATTTAAATTTAAAATGAAATTAATAGCTTGGACCCCGAACTAACTAGCAAACTGACATAAAGTGACAATTTTAATGATTTGACACACAAAATTAAGGAAGTTATAATGCAGTAACTGGGTGAATAACTGAGCTTATTACTGACAGCTATTCCGGTAGGCAGGCAGTAGTTATACAGGCTTAGCCATTCTTCTGTTCCAATCAGGATTTTGTAAAAACGCGGCAAAGATGTTTCACTTTCTTGGAAATAAACCCGCGAATTTCCTGTAAAATAGGACAAACGGCAAAGATGTGGCAGATATCTTCGTTTTCCCTCCTGTTGTATAGACTACATATTTTGGGCGTATCGTCTCGGTGCGCTATAAAAAGTTCAAGCTCAAAATTTCGACTCTGGTTGGATGTGCAATATTTACGAAAATAACTAGCATCAAAAAGCTGGTGGTTTGAGTCTTTGTTAAAATTGTTGGATGGAGACGAATTTGCTCTGGTTGCTATCAAATCTGAGAACATGCCTTGCTATAAATCAACATTAGACCTTCACAGAGAACTGTGTCGTGGGATGCTGCGATCAGGTTCCATTCTTTGAATGGCGTGGCATTAGTACGAAGAAGGTTCAGCAAGATGGATTTGTGACTTGTCTATTGTACTTATTCATTACCCTTGTTATAGAGTTCGCGTTAGCTTTCAAACTTTGTATGTAACTCGGCGCAATACCTGACTCGACAGGTATAGGGAGCCGGAACAAGTGCTTGAAAAATTGCCTGTGGACTACTTCGAAAGCATCGTAATCCGAAAACTTGAACACATGCAGGCATTAACAGTCGCATTGAATACTCGATATTTAGAAGTCAGGTCAATATATTGATTTGCGAAAAACTTAGGCCAAATCATGTTCAGAGCGAGTTTAGCCTCATTCCAAGAAGAATGGAACAGCTCATTTAAACATACACCCATATTCAAGGATGGTCGTCGGCAAAAAGTTGAGAACTTTAGAGGTATCTCCAAGCTGGCCGCTATTCCGAAATTGTTCGAATTAATTGTCACAAAAAACATTTTACAACCAAAGAAAGAACATGCTCATAACATCATGGATTTATGTCTGGAAGATCCACATGAACTAACCTGACTTCGTATCTTTTTGATTCTGTAGAGTCAGGACATCAGGTTGATGTGATTCTGACAGATTTCAGGAAAGCTTTTGACACAGTCTGCCATTCAGTTTTATTAAGTAAATTAGAGTCATTTGGTATCCACTCTACACTCCTCAAATGGATTTGGAGTTACCTTTCAAAAAGAACACAAACCGTTAAAATTGTAAATTGTAAATCTAGAGATCTACTAATCAAGGTGTTATCTGGGGTACCCCAAGGCAGTCACCTAGGACCAATACTATTTATTTAACTAGTTAATGATATTTCGGCAATTTTTAAATATGTTAATATATATATTTACAAGACTCGTTGTAAAACAAATGCGCTATAATCTTCTAATCTATGCCTCCGTATCAAATAAGATGTGCCCTAATAGGACCAGCCAGCATCAGCGGTTGAAGGCCGCAATTATTAGACTCGGACCCCCCATTGGTCGCCTGCCGGATAAGGAAGTCAAGCAGAATGAGTGTGTTTTCAACTCAAGGCTATGTCTGATAATCCAACGGATCTAGTAGCCATAACGCCTGGGCAATTAAATCTGTTCCTATATTCTAACGAGATGGAAGCAGCTACAAATACAACAGGACTTCTGGGGGCGCCCTCACGGACTCCTGGGAGAATTCACCTGAAAACAAGTGCATTGGAATCTGCGTGTCACATGTCCATGTGACAAATTTCTACTGCCATAATCACTTTATGTGACTACTTCAAAGTAACATGTCACACGAATAAGAGAATGGTGGTGTATTCTGGGGAACGAACAGGCTCTCCCAACTGAGGCCCCTGTGAAAAAACTCTTGATGTGCATTCTGGAAAGGACAATATTCACCATGTCACTGTGACAAAATTGTACATACAATTTGTCACCTAAATGTCAAATAAAGTGACTTAAACAGTACAAATTTGTGACAGCGACATGTGACACTACTAAGAGATTAAGGGGGATTCGTTGAGTGGCGAACAATAAGAGTGGATTCTCAGTCTACAAATGACCAGTGCTTAGTGGTTCTTCCAATCAGCCGCAAGGATCCAAATGGTGGACGGTGCATATGCACTGGTGTCCCGAAAGCTCAAGGGTTCACCACGTCTATAAGGTCTGATGTTTGATGCACCTGGTTTGACATTAGAACGCCATCTGTGATGTTTTGTTTAAATAATTCGATTGGTCTAATGACGCACACATGTTCCGGGAACTCAATAAATTCCCTGGTCTTTTGCAAACTATTACCTTCTTTTATCCAACGAACCTAAAGTATAACACTTCGGGAAACACTTTCTGAGCAAACCCAAGCGAATTTGACAGATCAACTGTGCTGAGCATGACGGAGTGCCAGATTGCAACGTAAATATGATTGGTTTCGCAATACGCGATCTGAGGCGATCAACTCCGTCGCCAGCTCTTGCAAGGCATATCAATACGAGTCGAGAATACTGGATCATTGTCTAACGTCGATGGCAATGTGATCAGTCTGGTCGACCGTTGATTGATGAGGGAAGCCCTAAGGTTGTGTGTTAAGGTGTGGAGCACCATATTTAAGAGTTGCCAGTCTCGTCGTCCTTGACCAAGGGGATGGTTTGGTCTCCTAACTCGCTCCTTAAAATGTGGGTTACCGTGAATGACAAAACATCCGATTTCTTCCATTCAGTCCGGAAACAGAAATAGAGAATCCAGTGGTCCAGGGCCTTTCTCCAGATGTTTACTCAGACTTTCACAATCGAAATTGAGTTCTTAACTGCAGGCGTTCGCCCAACTTCCAACTAAACACAAAACACAACCAAAGGCAATAAATCATCCCCGGTGCACAAATGTGTCCCCTTTTGCCTTCTTCACACCGTCACTCTTCTCTTCGTCGACTTTTTGAAGTCCATTCATATTCAGGATGCCGAATGGATTCCATTGATTCCATTATTCACCTTGAACCTAGTCGCCTCCCTTGTTGATGGATGTCTTCTTGCCATATTCACCGTGCTGTTGTGCTCCACTGGTCGACTTCAGAGAGCATGATTGATGGGCCAACGGACGACATCTGCAATGACCTTCTCGGGCAAATGACTTCTTAAGAAATCATTAATCCCATGCCGCCGCGCACTCACTGACTGGTCAGAAGGGGTGACAAGTGCTCACATTCTGTTCCCCCGGTGGACAGCAGCTGGAGCAGTAAGACCATGGCGCGCATGGAATCACCGCAATTACACCGAAATGGGGTCAAACTATTCTTCTTCTTCTCCGCTTCGCTCGAATGCGTTTTGATACCCTGCCTGCCCCCCATCAGGCAAAAACAACGAAATTCACTTGTAGTGTCATCGTTCCCGAAAAATCTCAAAAAAAGGCAAAAAACAAAAACAAAAACCAACGATTTCATTTTTCAATAAAAAACAATTACGAGTCCAAACAAAGCTGCAGAGCAGCTCCACATTAAAAGTTCTTTGTTTGCAATTGGAAGACCACAGGCGGGGAACATTAAACGGTCGACGGAAGTAGTCTTGGAGCCCGCGCGGACGGCTCATGTTGACTCTTGCACAATATTTCCACTAGTATTCGCGGCGGAAGGGGTGCCGCCAGCATCAGTCCAGAGAGGGGACACTTGTTTATTTTTCGTCTTTAAAGCGAACAGGGTGAATTTAATGAATTTACTTTGGAGCGTCGAGCGTGCGAATGGCAACAAATGAGAAGCCATTAGGTGGATCTTGTTTGAAATGAGGGGACTTCGAGACACTTAAGCCGGCTTTGTGTCGCTTAATTTTTCTACGCACATCGGAATTTACTTCCGCCGGGTATCGCGCGAACACATTGGACGTGGAATCCGATGCGTAGGCGATGGAATAGCTTGAATGGTGAATATCTGCTTCATCCACCGTATTTTGGGCAGATGTGAGATTGGTCAATCCAAGAAAGAAATCTTGCCTTCCTCCCTTGGCAACAGATCTATCAGCGGGTTTAGGTTAGATTAGGTTTATAGTGGCTGGCTGCAGACGGCAGTCACACTTCGGCCAAAGTTGGACCATTGTGATACCACGCGGATTGATTCCGGCTAACAATTGAAACCAGTTGGTGCTTGTGACAAAGCCAATTAGCTGGCTAAGACTGACGCTTTTTAGCTCATTGAGGTTGTCGAAGTAGTAGGCCCCTAGGTGTAAGTATCTACGACCTGCCAGCGCGCTACACGAGCAGAGTAGGTGATCTGTGGTTTCAACCTCCTCTTCATCCATGTAGATTCTACAGATGGCACCATAGTGGACTCCCAACCTACAGGCATTTGCGCCAATCTTCCTGAGTGAAGATCTGCTGAGTCTTAGCAGATTGAGTGACCGGGACCTCCAACCTGCGGGCATGGGTGCCAGCCCGCTGCTGCAAAAGAGCCATTGGGTGCAAATGGAGACCACAACCCCGAATGGTTAGTCAGACCAATACTTTTCCGAGGATAAAGATGGACAATCTGTGGTCCATCAAGCTCATTCGATAATCAAGACGAAAGCACGGTAATTTCGCTTCATCTACATAATGTCAAGATCGTGGCACAACCACCGCCACACATGTCATCATTTTCACGGCCCGCCTCTTTCGAGTCACTGACAATGCTCAAAGAGTACAACTGTCTGGAAAGGCTTCTCCAGACCTCTCTAGTTGCTGAAAGTGCTCAGGGGACTATCGCGAAGAAGGTTCTCAAACTTCGCCTTTGGAGTCGGCTTAGAACTGTAGGCGTATGTCTCCTCCATTGGTTGCAGAGAAGCTGGACTCCGGCACTCTACGGGCGCCACCCATAACACCAAGATAAAACATATAAGCGCTGTTTCTTTGGGTTCCATATGCAGTTTCCCTCCTTCTTGACCATCCCTGATCACCGGCGCAGAAACATGAACTGTTCCAAAAACAGATGAAAGACCATTGATCTCTTCGACAGAAAAGTTTCATGTGCGACGATGCTTTAACTTCAAACAGACAGAAGTTTAAAGTTAAAAAAGTTTAAAGTTAAAGCATTTGCAGAAGCAAATGTCATGAATCCAGTCACGCACTTTCAGATCCAATGGCTAAAATGGCTGGGCCATGTTAGGGAACGCAAAGGAAACTCGTGCTTAGTCCGTGGCTCAGATGTAAGCAAATCCACTTGGTGAGGGGGCATAGAATGTCTCTCTATGCAAATCACACAACAGCGTCGTCACCTTTTCAAAACTCGAAGTAGATCTGGAATAATTCCGAGGTCGTTGCTCCAAAAGATTGCAAATTTTCGAACCACAAAACCGGATTAGTTTACTATGGAATTCAAATTCGAGTGACGCCTTATGCGGACTAGCAGCATGCCTCCAGACGGAGGCGGCCTTGAAACTGACTAAACAGAAAGTGAGCGTTGACCTACATCTCGTCGGTACGAGGTGATGTATTCGCTGCCAAAATGACATTCGGAATCGCACTGGAAAGGGCGAGAATTTGGGGAAATGACTTGGTTCACAGAGGAACGAATCGGGAGACTGTACAATTTTCCACGGATGTGATTAAATCAGCAGCTGACCTTCCCGTGGTGGGGGCGGGCACGAGTTTGTATTCATACATCCCAACAGCCCAAGCTTGGCTAACGAGGGCGCAGCCCCCTCATGCCACGCAGAAGTAAGTTGGCCTCGGATAATGCCAACCCTCGTGTGCCTGGGCCCCATTTGGAGCCAGGGCTGAATGGTGGCAATATGCGAGCGGTTGGCCTGTCCCACTCGACAGCCAGTCGGGGTTAACCCGAAGGAGCATGAGCGAGTTAGTGATCTCAGTGCGTGCGGGGAGCAAAAGGCAACGGCATCGACTTAGGATAGGCACATGGAACGTCTCATCGCTTACAGGGAGGGATCTCGAGCTAGTTGAGGAAGCCACCAGGCATCGTTTGGATATTGTGGGTATCGCTTCGACGAAGGAAAGGGGATCTGGAACTGTAGACGGGACGGGAGTTGTACCTCAGATGTCTGCACAGCCGGGAGAGGGGATATTCACAAGTCCCAGGTTGGCAGGCAGGGTATTGGAGTGGATACCATTGGGAGGGAGAGTCGGGATCTTGTAGCTCAAGCTTGAAAGGTCTGCTTTGGGTCTAGTGCAGGAGCATGCACCAAATCTAGAGTCAGAGTACGCGGCTTTCCTGGATCCGGCTTTTCTATATCCCGATGGGTGATTTCAATGCTCACGTGGGAGTGGATGTAACGACGATGGGGGAGTGTGATTGGGAGGATCGGTGATCCTCACCAGAACGCGAACGGAGGGGAGTTGTTGGACTTTTGTTGTGCAAATGGCATGTCCACAATGAACACAAAGGCATCCATAACTACACATGGCACCGTCAGAGTCTTCAAAAGAAGTCGTTGCTTGATCTCTTTGTGGTACCATCGTGAGCGAAACAAATGGTTTGTGACGTTCGTCTGATGAGAGGGGCTGACCTGTCAAATGATCATCAGCAGGTATTGTGTCCGCTGTACCTCGTCAATAAAGTACCTCTCTTGTCAAGGCGGAAACCAAGGTTACACACATACGGTGGGAGAAACTACAGCGGCTAAAGGTTTGAGCGACTTCCAAGTGTTCCATCGCGTGAGGACTATTTTCAACAGCTGTCATTTCCTCTGCACGGGATGTTTGCTTGCAGTGGTAACAAAAGAACTTCGTCACTTAAAACGGAGTTCGAGAAGCAGTCAGAGCGAAGAAGAAGACCTACAAAGACTGGATTCTCTTGGCGGATTCTGCTTCTCGTGACCGGTACACTGAGGCGCAAATTGGTTGTGCGAGCAGCTAAAGACCAGTCTTGGAAGGAGTTTGGTGAGAAATTAGAAAGAAAGAGAGAGAGAAAGAGAGAGAGAGAGAGAGAGAGAGAGTGGTAGAGAAAGAGGGATAAGAGAGAGAGAGAGAGAGAGAGAGAGAGAGAGAGAGAGAGAGAGAGAGAGAGAGAGAGAAAGATCTACGAAAAAAGGTGTTCTGGCAAACAATTCGCCGGCTCAGAGGAAGGCAGTTCAACATCATCAAATCCAAAGATGGTGTGTTGCTTTCCAGTGAGGTGGACATCTTACGCAGATGGACCGAGCACTTTTCGGAGCTGCTCAGTCCCGAACAGGGCACTGCGGATGGCAGACCCGTAATCTTGAGTGCGGCGGTGGAGGAAGTCTTTTGGCGATAGAATCGCGAAAAGTTGGCCCATCCGGTGTGGATTAAATACGGCCAGAAATGCTCAATGGGTAAAGAGGGAGTTGTATGGTTCTGTCGTGTCATTAAAGTGGCCTGGGAACGTCTTGACACACCTGGCGATTGGCAAACCGAGGTGATTGTCCCACTTTTCAAGAAGGGCGACAAAAGAGGTTGCTAGGTTGCTCTTTTTGCCAAACGCGTGGTATTGGTCGCTGCGTTGTCCACATACGCACAACCCGCACTGTACCTTAGCAGTAACAGTAAATCGTTGACGTACATAATAAAGAGATGTGGACCTAACATTGATCCCTGCGGGACGCCATACTCTACTTTTGCTTCGACACTGACATTTACAATTGTTCTCCGAAATGATCCAAGCCATGCTAAAATGCGACTACGTACTTCAAATCATATCCAGCTATCTCAAGACATGGTTGTGGTTCAAAGTGTCGAAGGCCTTCTTAAAGTCTATGAATACAAGTACTGAGCTATGGTTTCTGTTCAGGCTTTGGTCCGTTTTATTTCCTGCCTCCAAGCATTCTATTAATACTTTTGTACCTGCGCCTACAAGATCCTGTTCACTACTGTGTTTCCGACCGTACTTATTGACATGTTCCAGCATGGCTTCCGACACATTGCATGAGTCTGATGTTTGGGACCTACTACCCCAATATTATGCACCATGAAAGGGTGCACCTCAACTGACTTTGGACCATATATTGACACTAAGGCAAATCCTGGAGATCTCTACCGTGCAAGTCGGTTCAAGAACCTCCGAATCTGGCCCCCCTGAGGTAAGCAAATGCGCTGTGCTGTGATTTCTTCAATCTGGTACTGGAGACAATAGTGCAGCGGGCAGAGTTAAACTCGGAAGGCACTATCCTACACAAGCGCGCGTACCCAACGTCCCGTAGTGGAGGCTTTCACGCCAATTGAAGAGAACGCGAAGCGAGCTGGTCTTAAGGTCAATGATGACACCACAAAATGCATGCTGTCTTCGTCACACACTATCTGGGAGAAAACAACGATCTTCGGGTACAATAAGTACAATGAGGTAGTTAAGGAATCTGGAGGTAGCCATGGCGAAGTGGGTATGTGCGTCGACTCCTACAAACTTGAACCTATGGTGTCTAGGTTCGATTTCTCGTATGACAAATAATGCACGGCGTACTAACAGCCACTGACAGTGCTCAAAGAGTAATAATTGTCTAGAAAATGCTTCTCACAACTTGGCCGTTCGAAGTCGTCATAAAACTGTGAATCTCCTCGACCAATAGCATGCACAACACAAGTGGCTGCTGTAGAAGACAGGCGCGGGCCCTCGGAGAAAACTGGACTTCACGATCGACATCGTAGCGGAAATCCGACGAGGAATCGCCCTTGGCAACCGGTGAAGAAGGAGGAAAATGATGATCTACAAAACCCTGATTTTGCTAGATCTGCAGCCGAACGATGGGCGACTAGCAGAACAGATGAGCTGACTATTGGTGCCTTCGAAAGAAGTGTCCCGTCTGCAAGGAAGGTAGAATTTCGCGAGGTGTACAATGATGTGGATGTAGTACGGAATGCAAAGACTTCAACAACCAACACTCCGGCTAAGGAGGCCTTCGAATCGGAGTCTCTTGTTCGGACAAGGAGCGGACGCCTTAGTTTGGCTCCTTGAAGCACACAATCGGCTCGCAACTGGCCAATGAATATGTTTGGTAACAGAAAGTGACAGAAACCCTTCCAAGCTCGTTCAATCGCCTCTGATCTTGAGTTCAAATGCAGTGAAGCCAAATCCAGTGATAAGATAATGAAGTCACCAACCGATGACAGACGCAATTTCAAGAAAAAAAAAGTCACACTTTTGCCCACGCAACCATAAATCACAACGAATGCAAAGTACGTAGTGGCGCGCACAAAGCCAGAGAGCATATAAAACCTCATAAATTGGATAGATAAGGCAGTAATTCATTTGTTCTGTAACAAACAAAGGGGCAGGTTCAGCAATACCTAACTTATCTGCCTTATCGTCCTTCCACTGCACTCAAAATAAGGTTAGGAACCCTTCAAATCGTTTATTTACACACAAAGAGGGGAAAAAACTGTTAAATTACAGATAAACATTTACCCGCTTTTGCTTTTATGACACCCCCATCTAATCAGTCAAAATTCCAGTGACAAGCTTGCCGTCATACAGGTTCAAACGAATTTAACGACAGTTCATCGACTCCTTTCTGCCGGAGTATTCAAGAAGACAAAAAAAATTCTGAAAGCGCAAGTACACCGAGAGGTTGACTCTGCTCCCATGCCAAGGCATGCAGTCCCCTCCCCCCCGTCTTAGTGCTAAATCTCATCTATCAGCAAATACCTCCATGTCGACTTTAATCGAACAAAGACCACATTGGCTGCGGTTCTCCAGTTCCTAGTCAGTGACTGCAAATCCCATTGTCTTCTAGCAATTTTCCACCTGATTGAGGGGAAATCTTGACCCATATCCCGGCGCTGGCCACTTGTGGGAAAGACAATAAAAGACACAGCCAACGTTTACGCCTCTCTCCGTCGCCGATACCGAGCACCGGGGTATCCATTGTTGCCACACGATCCTTGGAACTCACTCTGCACGTCACGTCACCCAGATGCATAGTGCTGTTGTGCTGCGATGATTATTTATGATAAAATTGATTTTTCCTGCTTTTGCTAGTCCTCGCTTTCCGATTTGCGATAAACATGGCATGTGACATTTGTTACGTTACGTGACACATAGCCTTGGCAACAAGCGGGAATATGACATCGATTTGGCGAGAATCAATAACAACGACGACCAGATGTGGGACGTCGGTTGCGTTTTTCCCTTGTGCGCTTTCGCGACTTATAACGGAACGCTAAAGTCAATTTATTGAATTTATGTTTGCGTTCATTATCACAATTTGCGCTTTTTCATGATAATAAACCAGCGGAGGTCAAGCCATGTGTGCGAGCGTGTCTGTGTATATGCCCCCCGCCGAAGCGCGATAATGCGTCGTTACTTGGGCAAATTTAATAAATCGACAAGAATTTTAAGCCAGGGATAATAATCGGGAAACAAACGATGGCTGACACTTCAATTGACAGCACAAGCCAATCCCGCGGCGGCGGCAAGCTGTGAAATCATGGCAAATTTTCGACGACGATACTAATTGATTGATGGAATTTCAGATGCAAACGAAAAAGCCATTTGGGCGCAGGGATTGAATGAGATTTGAACGAGATTCGAAGAGAAGGGTAATGTTTTCTCAGAATTGTGCCGGCACAATGTGCTGATGACATAATTCGCGTTGTCTTGTGACAAGTGTGACAGGAGGTCATCTGTCAAATGTGGAAGGAATTTCGTGTGTGCCTTTTAAAACAGATCGCGTACTCCGTGATCGTTGACATCAAACACAAATTGAAGTGGAGTTTAAGTGAGATCAACTTGAGATACAATGCTGTGTTGCTGCTGTCGTCGTTCCTCAAGACAAGCAATGCACAAAACACTGCTGATGAGAGAAATAAGAAGATCGTAATAAAACATCAAACGTAAGACAAACACAGTCTTTTTGCAACGTGTCAACAACATTTCCGTGAGGGAGAGCGTTCTGTTGACAGTTCTGTTATTTTTCTGTGTCAACCGACGTTTGAGAGGTGAAAACAGCTGATAAATTGAGTTGCCATGTCAACGCTCGACCACCGTAAGGCGAAGTCGGCAGGAACAACGTAGTGGATGTTGTGTTACAGCATTAATGCCGCTGTCTTTCTGAGCAATCAAATAAAGGCAAGGCGTTGGGTTACAATTCTTACGATTGTAAACAAAAAAACTATGTAAACTAGAGCAACGTTATACAACGTAAAACATGTCAACGTGTGAAAACATTTGCGAACACAGTGCATTCTGTTGACACATTCCTTACAATTAGCGAGACTTTCTTGTTTGTCCACTGACGACGCTACAATCAACGCACCAACGAGTCATGATTTGAAGACGTGCTTAGAGGAGACAGCTTCTCCTTTACCACTCTTGTGGATAAGTTTTATTGCAGGGACTATGTTTTATTTTCCGAATTCCGAAAAAAGCCGCATTGTTAATCAAAAATGTCTGTCATTTATACCTAAAGCAACGGTAAAACATCGACTGAATGGGTAAACGACGAGTTCATAAATCTCAAACTGCGGCAGACCTGCAAGAATTGCGTTCATAAATTAAACGAACTGCATTACCTACATATGCATGACAGATGTTAGCAAGCAACTGAGTTCATAAAATCAAACCAAGGTGACAGTCGAACTGCAATATTGACAGATAATGATGAATATACTCGTAGCAGCGTTTGTAATCGAGAACATTTTAGCAGGAGATGATATTGACGAAAGAAGCGAAAAAAAGGCAGCCAATTTGGGCGAAAGAAATTCAGAGGATGAGGAATGAATTTCCAATTGTTGAAAATTTGTTCTTATGATCGAATCTCTGAAAACCATCCGACAAGTTTGACAAACCCTCTTTTCTTGCGTTCACACGATCCGATTTGAAACTCTCAGACCATGTCTGCCCATGTGAACGCCCCCTTATGACAGCACAGTCAACACTGCACAGATGACGGAGGATAGAGAGATATCTCTTGCTCCTTGATTTCATCTGACAGGGGATGATTTTTGTCCCGTGTCTGTGAATACGTGTGAAATCTTGAGAACAGCTGATACCCTTCCCCAACCGTACGTGTGGGGTGAATTAGACTCGGTCGTGGCTTAAACGTTACTTCAAATATCGGTGTTAAATTTTCAACACAGTATGCAGGGGTAACCGGACGAACAATGTTGCGTTGTTTGTGAAGTCGATTCATGAAGTTTCCATTGAGCACGTTATAGAACAAAATTAATTAGTGCCCTGCGTAGTGTATGGTTACTAATAATGATCAAATTATGGAAACGTTTGCATGAATCACATAATTTTAAATGCATAATGAAGATGTTTATTGCTGCTTTCACCGTGGGCATTGGACTTCGCCAAGGGTGCGTCTTGTCACCTCTCCTTTTCATTGTATACATGGACCGGATGTTGCAGCGCATCAGTGGCGAGGCATGTTTCACATTGAGAGAGTTGAGGGTAAGTCATCTTCTTTAGTTATCCTCACATCCTCCCAGACAGAACTCCAGCGCACAATCGATTGGTTTGTGGCCGTATGTGCTGATACTGGCATTAAGGTTAACGTGGATGAATCGAAGGTTATGGTAATTTCCAGAATGCCTGTTCAATGCGCACTACATGTTAGTGGAGCCCCATTGAAACAGGTGGAGAAGCTTGAGCATCTTGGGGTCTTTTTCACGAGTGATGTGAGGAGCAGTGCTGAACTTTCCTGTGGGATTAGTCAAGCTGGGCAATTTTGAAACAGCTTGAAAGATCTGTTATCAGGATGGCTGAGCTTGGTGTCAGTCAGTATTTACATAAAACTCTCAGCTATGGTCATGAAATTTGGCTAATGACCGAAAGAGATCGCGAATACAAGCTCCTGAGATGAGATTTCTTCGTGATTTTGTGGAAATTACTCGCCGGGATAGTGAGAACCACGACCGTTCGAGAGGAACTCATCATAGAGCAGCTGCTTCTTCGAACGGAGGGGGCCATGCTTCGGTGGTTGGGTGACGTGGCACAAATGTCCCCATCTTCCGATTCAACGCCCGGAATGCGATTCCATCAGGTAGTCGACCGCTTGGCAGATCCAGGACGAGGTGGTTGGACCAAGTCCAAAAACTTGTTTGTTTACACCTTGGGCATAACTCCTGATGACTTAGAGTCGATGGCGGAGGATCGAGTTGCCTGAAGATCTCTCTCTCTCGCGTGGTTTACCCTCCCGAGACCCCTTTAGTCGAGCATGCGGGTCAGAAGATGATGATGACGAAGAACATTGTTACAACCATTTTTATGCATTAGTGCAATATCTAGCCATTGCATTATTCTTAACGAACTATGGTATAAAGTATACAGCTGGAGTCAGTTTTTGAGTTAATTTGTCAGGTATACTTTATGAAGAGGCTTTATAAACGTAGGTTTTAAATTGAAGAACATTTTTCCTGTGAATTGGGCGTGGCATCGCATTTTTATGCACCCAAGTCCATATTTCAAATTGAACACGCTCTTAAATAAAAAAAAAAATACGACCCGACTTCTGAACATACTCCGTACTGCAATACATGGATCGTGGGCAAATTCACGAATCAGCCGCCATTTTTTGCCGAATTCACGAATCGGCCGCCATTGTCCAACAAAATTCACGAATGCATCGCCATTTTCCACTCAAATTCACGAACTCTGATGGTTTCAGGGATTTTGCGAAAGTATGCGTGAAATACAAACGGTTACCACTGCAACTCCTATGCGGACTAGGAGTAAAAATGGCCGAAGTTGGATATCTCTATCCTCCATTATCTCTGCAACACTGACACCTCGAGCAACCGCCAATGTCAATGCATGACATCAGCAGTCTCTGCGTTTAGTGATTTCACCTAATTGCCGTATCGGCGGAAAACAATCTACTCAATAATTTGATCTCATTAAAAGGTCGACGAAAACGCCAGCCGTCAGGTTCATCATAAATCACCGGAACCATGCAATTTGTCAGTCCATACGTCAATCGGATGGCCGTAGGCGGCGCATAATTAGCGTTGGAAGGCATACACACCAGTACGCCGCAATATGGCCCGCACAGTTGAAATGGCTCGTACATACGATTACCAAGTCGGCTAGGCAGGGACGCCTGACGGCTTTCACTCGACAACAACAACAAATACGAGTCATCGATGGCAACTTACCCTAGAATAACTAATTCGCCGTATATAACTCGGGGCTTGTCGTGTCCATCAGCGTCTGGTTCGGCGAGGATGGGTGATTCTGTTCCATCAGTGCTGGAAGAAAAGCAAGAAAAGAAAGAAAAACGAACATTTTAGACACAAGAAATAAACAAGTTAACGAGTAAATGATCAAATTAAACAATAATGACAGTGCACCGCAAGATGGTAGTTTTGCGAGTTCAAGTGACCTTACGTAATGGCAGTGCTAACTTGGCGCAGGTATTTGACCTTCTTCTTCCGTCACAGACGGTGCCTGCCGTCGCACGCCCCGCAACGAAACGATAATCACTAACCATCCGCCCAACGATGACGGCTGCAATTATGCGCTCATTCCGTGGCGAACGCAACGAAATGGATTACAAAACAGAACTTTGGTTGACGGAGCGCATTCGACACCGTCATCGGCACACCAGAAGTCATAGAAATTCTCACCGCCGCCGCAGGGAGAGAGAAGAGAGAGAGAGAAGTCTTCTGCTCGCCTTGCGACCTATAAGTGGGGGGAAATTGTTGAAACAAAGAAGAAAATTAATACCAAGCCAAGACGACGGCTCGGCGGTGGTTAAGGGATGACGATTTGTCGCAGGACGGCCCGGGGAAGACCCGGGAGAAAATCCCTCGACGTTTGCGGCGGCGACGACGACGACGACTGTTATTACATTTGCGTTGCGTTTAAAGTTCAAAATGCTTAATGCCACATTAGGAAAATCGTTTTCAGCAGGCTTTTCCCTTGGTTCTTGTTTTCTTGACTTTTCTTTTTTGCAGTTGCT
The DNA here is from genome assembly GCA_905231855.2 of Eristalis tenax. Taxonomy (NCBI): domain Eukaryota; kingdom Metazoa; phylum Arthropoda; class Insecta; order Diptera; family Syrphidae; genus Eristalis; species Eristalis tenax. The sequence continues at coordinate 28,648,238 of HG993124.1, read as the reverse complement.
TTCGCTCGGCTTGCCAAACGGCAAGAGCGTGTCGTTGTCGTCTCTCTGCGCTGCTGAAAGGTGAGGGAAAAGGTATTAATTTACCAGCCACAACCAGTGGATGGTAATAACATGTGATCATGTCTGGGCGGAATGGGGTTGTGTGGCGCGAGTGTAAATTGGAATTTTCCGTATCCAGAGGAGACACCAACAACTGAACGCAATGGTGCATAGCAAATTAATTCTCAGACTGATGTAGAGATGGGATGCTGAATGGTCATGATGATTGATGTCTGGTTTCAAATTGAAGCTGAAAAGATTCCAGTTTTTCAATTATTCCGACTAGTTATTTATGACGTGTGTCCGCCTAAATTCTACAACGACAGTGCTGTTATTCATTAGAAGCAGAGGGAGACTTGAAATTGTATGACGATGAGAGAGATGTACAAATGAAAGCTACTGCAACCAGGATCAAGACACGAAGAATCGATTTACGTATCCACTAAGGCTGGCCGTCTTTAAGTAAAGTCAATTTTGGGAGACAAACACGTACATGGTGACCAGATGCACTAGACGAAATTAATATAGAGGCAATGCAATAACTGTGTGGCGACTGTGCCGTTGTGGAGTATATGCAGTTGAACATCGCAGCCTGGGTTCGATTCCCGGTATGACCAAAATAATTTTCACGTTTATACACATAATATAGGATATTCGCAGTATATTCGCAAATTTCAACCCCTTCAGAACGGACACCCTTTTATAAGGGACACCTCTCTTTCCTGACTATGCGCATGAAGATATTCGCATATTTAAACCCCTTTAGAACGGACACCCCTCTATAAGGGACACCTCTCTTTCCGGACTATGCGTCATGGTCCCGCCATGAAGATATTCGCAAATTTCAACCCCTTCAGAACGGACACCTCTCTTTCTGGACTATGCGTCATGGTCCCGGACACCCCTTCAGAACATACACTCATTATGGTCCCAATGATGTTCGCTATAGAGAAATTTTACGGTAATAGGCGAGAGACTGACAAAGTTCACATACTTGAGTGAAAAGAAATTGTTGTTGTTTACGCTTCAAATGACATGGCATATACAGAAATGACGTACGATGACAGCAGCTTTCCAACGCATGTTCCAATGGAATAATACAAGTAACGCCATCTCCTAGCAAAACGCACGAATTAAGTTATACACCAAGTCAAGCTGGCTTGTTTTGTGGTTCGATGTGGGTCTACATCCGTAGAAGAAATTGCAGCCAGATGGCCATAGACAACGCGGTGAGTTCGTTGAAAATGTTGGCAGGAGATCTGGATTTTGGCCAAAATATCATCGTCTTGGAAGAGGTCCCTTTTTCGCTCAGGGCTATGTCAACAAGACAATTGTGGGAACGAACACTATGCGCAAGTGCTCGACCCAGCCTCAGTGCATCCACAAGGATTGACGATTTATTTTTTGCTTATGGCATGGCGGCATCATTGTGGTGATTGTGAATAAAATTCCCCAAACTTTTTCAAAGCAAGACGAGAAGAAGTTTGGGGGAATTTTTTTTTTTTCGTAATTGGCATGTATTTCTTTCGAAATGACGAAGGAGACATCGATGCGTCCACTGCTCTCCAGTATAGAGCGACGTTAACCGACCTTCTGTGGTCAGACTTCGACAACATCGATATATCCGAGTTGTGGTTCCAACAAGATGCAAGCTCTACGCAATACTCAAAGACGTGGAGAAGAAGCACGACGACTAGGTCATTCCACGACGAGCGTTCACCAATTGCCCGCAGTGATCATGCAACATAACAACACTCCGCAAGAGAGTTCACCATGACGACACTCGATTTGTGTGTGAGTACAGTCTTTTGGGCCATGTCAAGTCCTTGGCTACGCCAACAAGTCAACCAGTTTGGGTGAACTGGAGGCCAACATTTGGGACACTGTTGTCGGAATAATGTCGCGCATATTGGACCGAGTCATCAAGTGTTTTGTCTCTAATCTCCAAGTTCTTCTGGACTCAGTACTCGTAATTGGCGCGGTGCTCAAAGAGATGGCAGCAATCCGTGTTGAAGCTTTGTTGGAACTCAACTGAAACCTGAAGAACTTGCCTATTGTCAGCAAAGGGAACATAACACAAGTAAACCACAACGAGAAACTCTTGGGTAAGAACAAATATAACTTCAACACCCTCTGCCGAAACACTGTCATTGTCTGGTTACTCTAAGCCAAAGCTTCATTCTGGTGCATCTTCCAGATGATTCCTTGTGAAGGTCACTTTCAACTCATTCTAACAACATCCGAACAGTCTCCACAAAAAAGGGACTTAACTCCGCATCAAGATGAACGACTTGATGAGTCAAAGAATTTAACGAGACCTACGAAGAGCTGATTACTGCTTGGCATCGTTCAGACATTTTCAACTCCCCACAGCTCAATCGCCGTCATTCATCAAGTGTCGTCGTCATATCTCCTCGTGGTTTATGAGTAATTAGGAAACCAATAAGACATCTGTGTGACCGCACAATGTTCTCCTTATCCAGTGCTTTAGAGTACATGGCATGGCCTCGCTACCAGCCGGGCACCCGTCCATTAGTCATGAAGCATTTTATTGCCGACCGCGACGACGTCTCGTCGATGTTTCACAATCACGACCCGCAGACATGTGGTTTAGTTGTTCACGTTGAAATTTAAAGCTTCAAAGATGTATCGCATGTCTGTCTGGGATCGAGTAAACAGAACAATTTCGGCCATGGACATGCGGTACGAAGAACATGTTCAAATATCGTTCCCCGCACACCCTGTTAAATGGAGCACCAAAACTCGATTTCACACGTGTGTAAGCACATCACTTTTGTTTGTGATTCCAAATGTAGATTGATTTCGGCCTTAGGCAGTATGAAATGAAGTAAGGTGCTTTGGGGTTTCTGGTGAACGTGCGTTGGTTTGCAATTTTCGGAATGACGGGCGACATCATGTGCCATTGACGGAGCGGGTATCAGTCGGCGTTGGACAGATCTCCGCCCGAATGATCTATGTTTTAAGGGGTAGGCAGGCGATGTGATCTCCTCTGACTAATTGTCATGAAGGAAGTACTGTAAATGCTAGATCTTTGGGACAACGCAACAGACGACACCCGCGTTTAAGGTCCAGGTGGAGAAGGACCTAAACCAACTGGTCGTGCGGCACTGGAGCCAGCTAGCCAGAGGTGAAGAGGCTTGTTGGTTGAGACCCAGGTGCCCCCCGAATTGTAGCGCCAAGTATAGAAGAAAAAAAATCGGCATTCGGCAACGTTGGACACTACACAGCAGTAGCTCATGTCGTCAAGCTATGTATTCCACCACACAACACACATTGTGGCAGTTGCAATGCAACAACAGAGTCTAGATCGAGGGAGAGGGGGAGAAGGAGAGAGAAAGAGAGGGAGGGGGGGGCGAGATAGAGAGAGAGTGAGAGGCGGGAAAGAGAGGGGAGTGAGAGGGGGAGAGGGAGAGAGAGAGAGAGAGAGAGAGATAGAGAGAGAGATAGAGAGAGAGGGAGAGGGAAAGGGAGAGGGAAAAGGAAAGGCAGAGAGAGAGAGAGAGAGAGAGAGAGGGAGGGAGAGGGAGAGGGAGAGAGAGAGAGAGAGAGAGAGAGAGAGAGAGAGAGGGAGAGGGAGAGGGAGAGGGAGGGGGAGAGATATCTCATTTTTCTTATAAAAGTAAAGAGGTAGCGATGAATGGCATGGAAACATTGTATTATGCACGTTGAAAACCGAGGCAACGCTGTCTGACTTTTTATTCCAACGACAATCTGATTGGATTCACAAACCTCAGTTAGTAAGCCTTATCAAACCTGAGGTATTTATAAAAGACTCCTCCGCATAGACCTCGTCAAGTGAGTTGGAGAAGGGTCTACATCGTCTACATGTCTTGTTCTAGCTAGAGCCGGTCGGGCACAAATATGAAGGTATCCCCCTGGTCACGTAGAGACCAATGTAGGGGTATCGAGTTGGTCGGGGGAGATCTCTTGTTTCAGATCGGTGGTACTCAATGCGTATTTTCCCTGATAGTACACAGCTTGTCAGCCTGGCTTATCCTAGGTTTCCCTTTTTTCAGGAAAATGCGTAGACATTCGTCTTGACTGCTTGTAGTGTGTGATGTGGAGTTTCTCCGCAAGCTGGCGAGAGAGATCGGAGATCCCAGCCAGTTCATTGAACCTTCTCATTTGCTGGGATGTCACTCTGTCCTGGAGCCGTTTTTACCGATGCTAGCTCAGCCTGACATTCCTATTCTAGTTTAGGTTATGAAACACAGAAGGCAATAGCTCTGATGACTGCTTCGCAATCAACGCATATGACAACCTTCTGCCTTGGCAAGATATTTGGGTGTAATTTGTACCAGGCCCTTCCCGAACTACAAATTAACCCGCCTGTAACACACCGGGATTATCCCGCAGTTTGTAGGCAGAAATTCAGAGAACTCACCCTCACCGACTCCGCCGTCCATTTTAGTGTCGTCGGTGTAGATTGTCCCATTCCGCTTTGTGTCAAATCCGTTTAATCGGCTAAGTCTAGGTACTGTGTAGTCTGTTGAGAATGACACGAGATCTCACGAGTACATACAACAAGACGATTCATACTCCACTCAGTAACTCCCGTGTAGTCGAGAGTTAAACAATAAATAAGTGCTCACATCAAAATGGTCATCGAGGCGAATCAGATTCAGTTTCTTTCCGCTTTATCTGAAGCGGAACAACTCTGCCGTTGTCGACAGACGCTGTGACTCATCTGAGACGCTTCGGTGATGCCCTCTTAACTTCCGCATGAATCACATGCAATTCAAACCACTTCCGTCATGCAAATTGTACACTCAGCACAACGTCGCATATGGGCAAGTAATTTTTTCTTCATATTTCACGGCGAGTCTCGAAGAAGTTATAGATCACACAGTCAAGCCGGCCGGTTAATCGATCTCACGACTCTGACTCCGAAGCCATTCATCACCTCGGAACAACACGGGCAAAGTCACGAAATTTTTGCGAGAATATCTGAAAGTTAATTATCCCACGGGTGGGCATTAACACATACACACACACCCCGAGGCCTCGACGAGCCCCAAATGACTCAACAGTGACACTCCTAATAACATTATCCAGCGCACCGAACTAGAGTGGTATCTTATCGCGAATCAGGTTCGGCTAATAACATGTCATGCGGTGCTATCTGCTGGCCTTGCGTGCATCATCCTTAACCTTGATACACATGTGTTCGGACAACTGCACCGATTAATTATTGTATCTGCGATGCTGGTTTGCAGCGCAGCCAGTCCCATGGGGGTTGCAGAGTGTCTGTTGTCCGATAGCGTGATGCATTCCACTCTATCCAGCCGGAGATCTGCTCATCTGTCAATTTATCGAACGTATGGCGTTTGGGAAAATTTATTTAATTTGTGGTTGGACATTTTAATTTCTGGAATGGAGGTTAACGCGCTGTATCTGTGCTGTTGGATGGGAGAATGGGTGTCTCATTTTCAACAGACACTCGGTTTTGCGGCATTCCAAGAGCTTTCGTTGAAACCCTGGAATAATGCACGTAGCCAGGCTAAGCTGTCAATCGAGACGACTTACGCGATTTTAAAACATATAGAGGCCGTTATAACGTTAATCGATTGATAAACTATCGGTGGCGATTGACGACCATAACGTAGACCGATGACGACAAAGACAGGTATAGGAGCGTCCAACCGTTCTCGCTTTTCCCTAGTATCCGAGATTGGGACTTACTTTCAACCATGTCTTTTCGAGGCCGTAAATATGGGAAAACTTCCATAGGCTCAAAGAGTTTTCGTCTGTGTTTGAAAGAAACATTGTATTTATTTTTCGCACTAAGCCCGCAAATTCTCTTATTACTGGATAATATACGACGAAGTGGCCGGCTACTAGCCAGCGTTGCCGATGTGGGACTATAGTACCATTATGGCACTGTGGCACTTAAAGTTCGCACTCTCGTAAAAAACAACTTAAGAATGTACATTTTTTTACTTCAATGTTGATAAAACAAGCGCGGCATTGCCTACTTTTTGAAAGAGTTGGACGCACTCGTTGAGATCAATTTCGAACACACCGCAGAATAAAACACAGCATGTTGGTTGTCATAACTTGTTTGCTTAGAAATTGGAACCTGCAGCCTAGTCATATAAACTTAGAAGGTCCTACGTTGCAATAACTAACGGTTGCAGCGATTTTTTTTTAAACCAGATGACAGCATAAACTTCTTTAGAACATTTATATTTCCAATCTGTTGGGTTATTAGTGTTCATTTAATTGTGCTGTGTGCTATTATTTAATAAAAAAATTACTTAATAAAGAACGCATCGTGCCGAATATTTGATACCCAATAAAGGCTTTTATTGGCAATTCAAATCGTCTTTTTTTCTTAATTACTTTACATAACTTAATTCGTTAATTTATGTAACTTAATTCGTGCGGTGTGCTAAGAGATGGCGTAACTTGCATTATTCCACTGGAACATGCGTTGGAAAGCTACTGTCATTGTACGTCATTTCAGTGCATGTCATTCATTTGAAGCGTAAACAACAATCATTTTTTTTTTTTTTTCGCTCAAATATGTTGAACTTTGTGTCTGAAAATGTTTTTTTGCAGGGAGTTCTTCTTCATTACTTTAATATGAAGAAAACTGCTACCGAAAGTCATCGTATTTTGGTGGAAGTTTATGGTGAACATGCGCTAGCTGAGCGAGCGTGCAAAAGTGATTTGCACGATTTAAAAGTGATTGGTGATTTTGGCTTGGAAGACGATGAACGTCCTGGACAGCCAAACAAGTTTGAAGATCAAAAACTGGAAGCATTACTATATGAAGATTGTTGCCAAACACAAAAAGAGCTCGCAGAATCTTTGGGATATATTCAAAGGCAAGGAAATTGGGTTTCACATGAACTCAAGCCGAGACACGCCGAAAGGCGGTTTTGCATGTCCGAAATGCTGCTGGAACGCCACAAAAGGAAGTCATTTTTGCATCGGATTGTGAAAGCCGCCAACGAGCCAAATATCCATGGCGCGAAGGGAATACTCTGTATTTGGTGGGATCAGAAGGGTGTGCTGTATTATGAACTGCTAAAACCGGGTGAAACCATCAATGGACAACGCTACGGAACACGATTAATTCGTTTAAAGAGGGCAGTAGCCGAAAAACGGAATATGAGACCAGGAACGAGGCAATCATTTCCCATCATGATAACGCTCGGCCCCACGTTGCTATTCCGGCTAAGAACTATTTGGAAAACAGTGGATGGGAAGTTTTACACCACCCGCCTTATAGCCCAGACCATTTGTTCCGGTCGATGCAGAACGCCATCACTGAAATACGGTTCACATCAGGGCAGAATGTCAAAAATTGGCTTGATTCATTCTTGGCTGCCAAGCCGGCGCAGTTCTTTTGGGATGCGATCCACAAATTGCTAGAAAGATGGGAAAATGTCATAGCTTGAGGGGGGCAAAACTTTGAATAATACTATTGTACATGTTTTTTTTTTAATAAATGTTAAAATTTTGAGAAAAAACCACACGAAGTCATAAAAAATTATATTCTAAGAAGTATTTATTTATCGTTAAGTTTTGATCGATATTTATTAACTTACATCTTTATTTGATCTATTTATGTATGTTTGTCTTTCTTCTTTCTATTGAAGTGTTTTTAGTTAAAACGAACAAGCATTTTTTTGTGTATTCACGTTTTTGGCACCTTGCGCCTTAAAATGGCACTTTTTGTTAGCAGTGGTGGCTATGAATGGTGGATATTTTCCGTCAACACTGACTAGCACTGACCGGCTACTAGTGCCTTTACCCCATATGACCAATCATATCGAAGAAAACATAATTTTCCCATTGAAACACAAAGAGCGTGTAGTGTCAAAAAGACATCAGGTCCATTTTGCTAGCGTTTAGATCCGCATGAAAAAATTCTTTTGATGCATTCTATCTCATCTCAAACCTGTCGGGCATCCGCAGTGGCAGATTTCAATGTAATTAGAAATTCTAAATCGCCTGGGCCCACAAACACCGATTCGTGCTACGAAACAATTGCAAAATGTCACTTACGCTCCAGAACAAAAAGACAAAATCGCAACAATAAGTTCAAATTGCTCTACGCCCTTTTGTGAGACCAAAGAACTAACTTTAGAAAGTTATTTTAAGTAATAATCTCAAAATTCCATTTTTGTTACTCTTAGTTATTCGGTTTGATGATGTTATAAGTAGAAGAGAGAAACGATCTTACGATAAATTATTTGATAAATGGTCTAAACTTATTGACAGACTATTAAAGTCCTTGGTTTTACTTGGTTTTGCGTGGACGATGTGTTTCGTCAAAACATGCCGTCAAAACCAGCAAGATATAGACTACGCGTGCCGTCTCGAAACACATTCGGTGCGAACTCGTGCGAATTTTGTGTGTGCACGTGATTTGTTCCTCCAGTCGTTCGAATGAATGCACCCATAGAACTTCTTCAAGACTGTGTTTTCTTCACACACTACGTACATTTGGTGCGAACTTGTGCGATTTTCGAGCTTGATTTATTTTCGGCGAACGACACTTTTCTTTGGCATCTAGAAAAATGCGGCGTTTTTTAGTGTTGTAAATTGGTTCGTGTTTGCAATAAAAGTACAATGAGTGAAGTGGAAGATCGAGTTAATTATTTATTAGAAAAAACATTCAGTTAATTGGGCTATAATTTGTCTTCTATTACAATCGAAACGGAGTCCTTGATTTTTTTGCAGTGAATCGCCTTTATAATGCGATTAAAGAATTCACAAAAAAATCGATGAATTGTCTAAATTATACACAAATATATTCATCTAACTCATTGTTGTTTTTTTTTAACGAAGAATATTTTTCTGAAAAATCAGTGAATATTATTTATAAAATTTTAGCAAAATTCAAGAGCTAATTTGTCGCACACCCATCTTAGTAAGCCACGTGACGCCACTGCATGTTGAATATCTTTGGAAGAATCAACGCTCGGTATAGTGAACTAAAAAACCGAGCTGATGTTTCCAACGTTGGACCGGTGCGGAAGAACTGAGAATGAATCGGGAAAGCGCGTTGAGTTCACTAAGAGCGAGTTCGCTCGTCAGTTTGTCAGCTGAGTTAGAAAGACTAAGTGAAACAGAAAATTAATAAAAGGAAAGATTAACACAAAGGACAGGAAGGAAGAAGTGGTAATCGATGAGTTGGCCGTCTCTGAATGTTGACAGTTTGGTAGCAAACGTTGATATGCGACGACAAGACATAATTTGCCCACAGATTGTGGTTGTGACTGTATGTCCTGTGGAGATGGATGCAGTTACCTAGGGCCAGTCTCCAGTCTGCAGTCGCTGGGGCGATGAGACGATGGGCGGCCCTCTTAATTCACTGAAGGCTTGTTGAATGGACTTTTTCTGTGTCATGGCATCCAAAGCAAAGGCGAATGTTGCACCACTCAGCTCTGCTCCCTTCCAGAGAAAGTTTGATATGCATTTTCAATTCGACGACATATCCGTGAAGATGCCCATACCACGCTCGGAAATTTCATTCCATTTAAGCCTTTGCGAATCGTCATGATCACCGCTATAAATTTCTGGGAGAACGCGCCACTCCCAAATTCTTTACACACGTGTCTAGATGTCTTTAACGGGGTATGGTCCCCAGAAGAGGCTATCTCAGATCAGCGTATCAAAGGCTTCATGTAATCGCAATGTTGTCGGGTAATTTGTCAAATTTTTCGTAGATTTTGGACTTAAATGGGTGACGCCGATGAGTCACTCTAGCCGCCATTTATCTTTCAAGCGGGAGTTCGAACGCAGATGGCCTCATGTGCATCTGGAGGAGAAGTTCTGAGTGCAACGTCGATACAAAGGCGGGCTTCCTCTGTTGATCTTCCTGGCCTGGCACTTGTACCGTACGACTGTGTAGAGTAACAGTGAGTCACATGCAGTAGCAGACCTCAAATTTCACAAAAATTAGATCAAGTAAGTCGAAAGTCGAAACTGAATCGAGGAACTCAAAGCTTTTTTTGAACAAACTTCCATCTGAGGACCTTGTCACTGTGCAAACACACCCATCCTGACGGACAACTGTCAAAACCCAAATGGCAACAAGACAAAATAAAAAGAAAACTCATAGTTACCCCATTGGTTGTCCTGGTATTTTTACGTACCTGCAAAGAAACAAAAACGAGGAAACGATTAACAAACGAAAGTCACTATACGCCAGTAAAAAATGCACAAATACATGTCAACACGTCGAGAACTGGAAGCGAACATGTCACATTTTCATTAACTTAACCAGTCACCGCTAGCAGTCCAAAGAAACGGCTGGCTCTTTACTTCCTCTTAATTTTATGCAAAGTTTTGTCTGACCTAAATTGCATGCTGATGTTTCGGCCGTTAGCGCCTTCCATTGAATGGCAACCGTAGTGCCTCCTGTCTGCCGTGCACCCACCCCGTTCAATGGGCGCACACAAACCCCGACCGGCAGCGACTACTTTAAAACTACACAGTTCTTCCATTTCTCAGCGAACACATTGTTGCGTCTATATTTGGATTTGGAAATTCGCACAACGCGAGTGCTGTGTCCTCGATTCCCAACGTGAAACAACACACTCACAGAGAACGCGATACACTGCGCCAGTCGGACCATCGCCACCATAGGAGTTCGGTGTGAATGCACAACGACAACGTCATAATCAAAGGCTTTAAAGGCGACGTTGCAGATATTTGTAGTTCACAATTGAAGTAGATACCACGACACCACCTTCGCCACACTGCACCATTCAACGTGCAGCGCAGCGAATTCAAAGGGATACTGCTGGAAGTGATGTAACCGCTCAGACACTGGAGGACGAGCGATGCGAACTCCCCAAGAGGAAGACGCACACAAACGGATTGTTGTTCTCTTGAAAGTAATCTGACTTGAGCAGCTGACTACATGTGAAGCTCTTGAGGTGTTCTGTCGTTTTCATTTTTTTTTTTATGTTTTTTTGTGCTGTGTTTCAGGTTTCTGGTCTGGTGCTTGAATCCACATCAGTGCTGCGGAGTGATACAGTATCCATTGAAAGTGCGGTTTGGGGTTTTATTGTGTTATTTAAAGGGGATTCCGTTTTATTGGGACACTTCGGACTAAATTACTTTGTCCTAATTGTACGAAGTGAGGAAAGAACGAAGAGAAAGGTTAAGCGATGCCCCATTGCACCATAATCCGCTGTATACCGGGGGGGTGTCCGTAAAGTTTTGGGTAAATGCGTTTTCGGAGTTAAGTCCTTGTTGCAACAGATTTACTCCTCTTGGATGTGGTTCAAGGCCAGGAGAGAATATCATCGATTCGGCAACATTGCACGATAAGTGTAAACGCAGAAACATTTGAGGGCATTTGACAGTTGTCGTTTCATCTCCATGGTTGACATTTCTATAAAGTGGGAATGTTAGAAATCAAACAAGACGATGATAAAATGAGTTTAATATTCCTTGTGCTGTTTGGAAATTCGATTTTAGTTCCTGTCCCGTCGGAAATAAAGCATTTGTCACAAGTGACAGCTGACCAACCTCCTTCATGACAGGTCGTCTAGCCCACTCATGGACCGTCGGAAATAAAACATTTGGCACAAGTGACAGCTGACCAATCTCCTTCATGACAGGTCGTCTAGCCAACTTAGGTACCGTCGGAAATAAAGCATTTGTCACAAGTGACAGCTGATCAACCTTCAACAGGGTGTAAGAGAAGAACAAATTGATGATGATGAACGAAACTTTCAGCACAGTTTGTCGTTTAGCCTTATGCGTATCATTCGACTCTCAGAACGAGAGATTATGAGGCGAAAGCTTCCAGAGGTAGTTTAAACTTGAGTTTTTTTTTTAGAAAATTTACTACTCTATAAATTTTATTTGACATTTCGTTTAAAATCGACTGCACACATCAGCCTGCCGCGCTCCGAATTTGGATGCGGTGCTCTTAAAATTGAATGGAGTTCAGTGGAATACCACGTTGAGGTTATTAAAAGGTAGATGGCGCTTATAATCTTCAACACAATAGATGGCGTTCGAAATGTTAAGTTTACAAAATTTAGGTTTATTAGTAAGTTAACAGTAAGCTCGCATTGCAAAATAGTTGAAGTCTTTCTTCGCTTGTCTTCGTCACATGACAACGTGTCGCGTTGTTTAACCATTTTTGCTATTGAAGGTCTCGGCGAATTCGAGCATACTTGCGCTTCATTTCTACACATGCATGCAATTCTAATTTCTCGAGCGCAAATGACTTGGAGAAAGAGTCAAAGCAGAGCATCTGTTGGTACAAACATATTTCCCCACAACGACGAGCACAACACTCTTCCTCAAGATCCAACGCTGCCACATTAGAAAGTATTCCGCTTGGGAGCATTTTGCAAAACCTACTGTGCGCCTCAAAGCATCCGTTGTTGGCCCTGTTGCCTGACTAATAAAGACTTGTTTATTGTTCGTATGAAAGGTGAAAGGTGAGTTCAGCGATCCCCACTTCCGTGACGCGCACATTACACGAAATTACCCGTAATAGTCATACGATTGTTGCCATAGATATGTATGCGTACGTTCCTCGAGGCCATCATCTCATCCACGAGGAGTATTGGGCTAGGATATATTTGTTTGCAGTTTGCCTCAATGCATCGTCCACAGATGTGCTTGTGAAGCAATTGTAACAAATTGTTGAGGAACCGAAGGAGATACCCTCTTGTACAGTTTGCACGAGGCGATAATTTATTGCTTTCCAAGAAATTCTACATCGTACAGATGCGGCTACAGTGAGGTCTGGGAAAATGTTGACACCCTAAGAAAAAAATTTGACTGAAGAGTGTTTAATAAAAAATTGTACATTTTGCACATGCTTTTCAAGAAGTACTACATTATACAGTGGGGTCAAGGAACATGTTGACACTCTAAGAAAAAAAAAAAATTGTACTGAAGAGTATTTAATAATATTTATGTACATTTTGAAGAATTGTACATTGCACAGATGTGGCTACAGTGAGGTCTGTGAAAATGTTGACACTCTAAGAAGAAAAAAAAAACATTTGCAAATTTTGCACTTACTTTTCAAGAAAATCGATATTGCACAGTGGGGTGTGGGATAATGTTGCCACTCCAAGAAAAAATTGTACTTAATAGTATTCAATAATACGAACATTTGTACATTTTGAACTTGATTTTCAAAGAATTCTACATTGTGCACAGATATGGCTACAGTGAGGTCTGGAAAAATGTTGTCACTAAGAAAAAGATATGGCTTTCAATTCAAGCTTCAATTGCCCTTAAGAGGAAGTAAGACTCTTAAAATTCTGTTACAGTGGATGTTGACAAATCATGAGTTTGGACATACATACTTGAAGCGGAATGCAATTTTTTGCGATTAAATTGCAATAGGAGATGATTATTTTAATAAGTTTAAGTTTCATCATGCAATAAAAAAAAAAAACATTTTCCATCTTGGCGTCCGAAAACTTTCGGTATTCACAGTAACCCGCAGCATCTGAGCACCACCGTCTTCGAAAGTATTAAACTGAAACATTTACTTACGGATTCACGTTCTGTTTCATTTCCTTTTTTATTGACAAACCGAAGAACGCAATCGAATACAGAACACATGGCGACATGGATCAAATTGCTTTCTGATTTGACGGTATTTCAGGAATGTCTCTGCGTCGAGCGAGAAAGGAAATGAGAAAGTGCTAAAGAATCCTAGAGCAGATGGATATTGGCTTCAGTTTCCCTTGACATCGATATTGGATTGCAATTCCAATGCTCTCTCCCTCTCTGGATGGTTGCTTATCCCTAAGGGAGTGTTGTGCACGGTTGTTGAACCGACGACGAGTTGTAAAAAGAACATTTTTAAGCAATTATCATTCGTTCATCGGACGGGGCAAGCTGTGAAATGGAATTTGCTCTGTGGCATTCAATTCAATTGACTTCTGATTTCGGCTGGCCCTTGACAGAGAACTCCAAAAGACGCCACTTAATCAAGCTTAGAGCTAAGTTAACTTTCATAAACCACGGCTGTGTGAGTGCTTAATTTTTTGGTAGAAGTTCATACGTCCCTGTGGGGTGTACATGTGAATCATAAGTTAAATTGTGACAGAGGCACTTTCACGAGACACAGTGGCTCACTTTCGACTTTCACAACTTTCTTGGGATAATCAGCAGCAGAGCACACTCCGAATGGGTCGGTTGATTTGGACGAATTATTTGTTCACGAGTTGAGGGGATTCGGCTTCCATGAGATGTAACGAAGAAGTCAAAGGTCAGACGCCAAAGTAAAGCATTGTCACATGTCAAGAGACGTGCGTGACCCTTACACGAGGTGCTCACAACCTTTCCAGTCTAATCTAATTATTAGCGACGCTTCTGGAGCTGTTCAGCAAAGTGGAATGGGAAAAGTTTGAATGTTCATCGCTGGGTAAGGGTCTTGCAGTTTGACAAGAAAGGGGATGAACGAGGGTGAACAGACGCAAGTGATGAGTTATTCTTCATAGCCTCACTTTCTTGTTGAATGCAGGTGTATTTCATTCACAACGACACATCAGCCAGACTCGTAATCTGCTGGCGTCATGTCCACACGAACGTGGACACATGTCGTTCGAAAATATAGCTGATGACTGCAAAGGTCGTGTCTGGTAAGCAACAAACCAACCAGACAAAGCAACGACTTGTGGCGGACAATTTGACATGACAAACGACACGATAAATCCATCAGCGAAAGCGGACATGAACACAGAGATGACGAATGTAGCGTCGTCCATGGAGTACTGCATTCTGAAAGTCAAACAGTGAAACGAGACTGCAAACCGGTTGTAATCATTTATCTAAACTTTATCCTTTCAACTGAGATGTCTTCATTTAATTGGTCTGGGAGTGGCTTCGAAATGCGTCTTAGTCAGCTTCTTGCTGGCATGGAATGCGGGAATGTGGGAAAGAATCAAATTTTTGTCCACAGGTGGACAACAAGCATCGTGTGGGAATACGGCGAACACAGGAGCTCCAAGAGAAACAAACGACGTGGGCAGTGGGTGTACTCCAGAATGGAAAACACCACCCCTCCCGTCGATCATCATGTACTGAACGCATGTCGGTTCAAGACAGTCGCAGCATCTAGTTAGAGATGAAAAGAAGGATCCAGAGAAATCCAACGGTTCCTTCGCATGTAGACGAAAAATTGCGTTTTCAAAAGCCTTCACTGCGCCTCTGCACGGGATGTTTGTGAAACATGGAGACAAGCGGTTTGGAGTGACGGCTGATGGTGAGATCAGTAAGCCATCAGAGAGAAGGAGAAGACCTACACAGACTGGGGGACTCTGCTTCTCGTGACCGGTACACTGAGGTGTGAAGAGCTTGTAAATTGGCGGCGCAAGAAGCTAAAGATCAGGATCCTGGAGGGTGTTCGGCGAGAATTTGAAAAAAAGTGTTCAACCATTCTCCTAATCAGAGGAAGCCAGTTCAACATCATCGAAGGAGTCAAATCCAGAGATGGTGTGTTTCTTTCCATTGAAGTGGACATTCTGCTCAAAGTGAAGCGAGCACTGCTCAATCCGGAACAGGCCACTGAGGGTGGCAGACTCATAGTCTTGTGTGGGGTGGAGAATATTGTCCAAAGTCATTTTGTCGGTTAGGCTAAAATGCAGACAGAAATGGTTAAAGAAATGGTTGGCGAGGGAGTGTGAGAGTGAGAGAGAACTCAGGCAAAAATCGGATCGCTCCAACTACAGGAGTCTACGCTGAGGTGTTGTTGAACCAATCCAACATGTGGGATGACCAGTGTGGCTTTCCCTCCGACAGAGCTACAACTGACCAGCTTTTCACTCTACGAGTGGTACTCGAGAAGGCTTGGGAGTGTGCCGAAATGATCTACAGCTGCTTTGAAGACATGGACACGACCGGTCGAGGTAAGCTCTGAAGTGTTTTGCAGGCGTACGGGATTGATGGTCTTTTTCGTCATATCTTCGATATTCAGTCTCTATACACCAACTGTACCAGCTGCGTTTGGTTTAAATCGGTGCCAAATTAACGCATTTCAAGGCGAGAGTTGGACTTCCAATGCTGCGTCTTGTCACCACTTCCTTTCAATGGACAGGATGTTGTAGCGCAGCCGGGGCGAGTATTGTATCAAACTGGGACAGTCACCTTCTCTTAAAAGAAATCTAGCACGCACTCGATATGCTTGTGGAGATGAAGGTTAACGTGGACAAATCCGAGGCTATGCTTCTTTCCCGAATGCCTGTTCAATGCCTTCTTAGTGGAGTCCCATGGAATCGAGTGGGGAAGTTCAAGTATCTCCTTGATCACGCTGTGCTGCGAAGACTGTGAAGAGTGAAGCGAGTCAGTCTGAGTCTGAGGCACATTCCTGGTAATGACGCTTACGAGTAGTCCTTGCCTTTAGAAAGCAGCCCTAGAGCTGAGGACCATTCCAGTCTTCTCTGTGTCGGGTCAATGAAGGCGAATTAAACTCCGACCACACACCTACTTCCAACCGACTTCCAAAATCAATTCCCCTCGTTGTCCAGTGACAGAGTACACTTAGTCAAAAGGAACCTAATCTCCAGATGCACACACAAACAAACGACGGTTGCGCAAATACACATCAAACGGCAATTGCGACTAATGCAGGTCCACTCAGGTCCGCTCAGCTACAACTGCGGGCGAATAAGGGTCAAGGTAGTTAACCCTACGTCTGCGATACGTTCCACACTCAACGGCAGATACTCCTCCCTCCCCCTCCTCCACTCACCGCCCACACGAGTGTGTGTCACAATGAGCGACGGCAAATCGTATTAACCCAGATAAGTTGTCGCGTCCATGCTCTGCGAATAAGCGTGCACCTCCCTCCGCCCCCTGCCGCCACTTGAATTACTCCAAGATTTTTCATTAATGAAACTCTCATCTAATGCCTTTCAGGAGTCACCACCGCGGCCCCGCCTGTTCTGCGGCTGCAATGGATGGCATTAGATGAGGAGGGCCAGCCACCGCAGTCATTCTTCGGGTGGAATCTTTGCTGGAATGCTTGAAAATTGTACACGTATCCGTGCGGTTTTTGTCTGTTGTGCTGCGCTGCTCGTACGCAACTCTTGAGAGTATTTCTCGCAGGCATTTGGAGATGAAGCAGATCATTAGGCTTGACAAAGGCAAGCAGCTGTACACGATGATGAGGATGAGGATGAGGATGACGAGAACGGGACATGAGTGTGTGCGAGGGAATGGCAAGTCTCCAGCACATCTTCGTCGTCCTCTTGCAGCAACGAAGGAGGAAGAAGAAGAGGCCTGATGGATGGATGGTTGCGATGCGAGGAAAACATTAGAGGAGGGAGTGTATTTAGTTTCAGGCGGGATTCTGTTGTATCCATGCATCCCTGCACTTGAGTCGGATGGAGCATGCAAATCGGCTGACGCTGCGGGTACCATTGCATAATTGCGGAAACCTCAAGTGAGCTGCTTTTTCAAGCCACCAAACCACCACCGTTCTCGTCACCACCATCGCCGCCAGCAGCATCAGGGGAGTGGAAATTAGAAGAAAATGAGGTTCGCAGTTCTCTCTTTCATTTCTGCCTGACTTATGCCACCGAAACACATTCGTCGTCGTTTTCGCTTCTCATGCCATGGCTGTGAGATTTATGCGCTGAACGCTCCTCTTGCGCTGTTGTTGTTTGCCAGCGAAACTGATGCCACCCAGCGTGCCGTTGAGAGGAAGTTGCACATGAAATCCGATAGAAACACACTCCGCTCGATGTATCTGACCACCACGGCATCTCCGACATGACATGAAGATACCCGTCGCGCCGCACCGAGACGGGTACATTTCTGTCGAAAGATTATGATTTAATGGAGAGAAGAATTGTTTACGTGCGGGTTAAGTGGAAATTGTGGCCGTAAAACTTCATTAAGGGCCGCCTCGCGTGATGGGAGACACCGCAATCGGAAATCATGTATCACAGGTCGCCGGAGATGAGATTTGTGAGGACTGAGTTCCGAAAGTGAGGAGTCACTTACGTCGCGGCCAAAGGTCGCCACGTGGAATGCGGTGTCAGTTGTACGTGACGAAACGAGAATCTCTGCTGGGAATCTTTGCTGCAAACTGAATTCAAGGGGCATTTGGGACTGAACGTGATATTGGCTGTTTGCGCATACTCCTGCGTTCTCCTTCGACATTCATTAAGCTGTTTTTGATGCCTTCAACTTTTAGGACTCGTGTGGAACTTGATAAATAATATAAACGGAGACGGAGACATCACGTCAACTGCACGACAGAACAAATGTCTGGAATCTTGAAATTGCAGGTAGTGCATGCGATGATCGATCAGAAACAGACGTGACCGATCATCATCAAAGGAAGGATCTCAAAACAGGAGAATCAGAAAGAAAACACAAACTGGGCGAAGTTTGTAGGTGAATTAAGGAGACACCTGACTGCAGAAGTCATGTCCTATGCAGACGTCCTCAAATAAAAGACCCCGACCATGGTGGTGTAAGGATCTCCTTGAACTAAGATCTCTCTTCAATGAAGCCACAGCCCCTAGGCCATCGGATAACTGGGTTGCCACCAAAGACAGCTTACAGTGGTTCAAAAAAGGGGTTTAAAAAAAAAGTTCTGAAAAGAATTGGGTCAATAATTTTTTTTTTTTCAAAATTTGAACGTTTATTTAAGAGAAACTTGTACAATGGTATTATTCAAAGTTGTCATCTTTCTGGCCGGACCGGAATAGGCGCCGAGCGTTGTCATGATGGGGAATTATTGCCTCGTTCCTGGTCGCATATTCCGGGCGTTTTTTACTGCTCTCTTCAAACGGATGATCCAACCAAATACAGAGCATTTCCTTCGCACCATGGATATTCGGCTTTGCGTTGATTTGGCTGGTTGGCCAAATCAGTGTGCGATATCCCTATGCCTATGGGGCGCGGAGCGGATTTTCCATTTCCCACAAATTTCTTCTTCTTTCCTTCCACCACCATTATCAGAGTGTCGAGGTTACTTTGGTGTATTGAAAAAACACCTCATTTGTTGACTAAAAGCTAACCCCATCAAAACGTTCATCTCGACAGCTTAATCCTAAGCATAAGCAGAATTCCTCTATCAATCGCACTCAATTCCCCAGATATCCAACGAAGATCTTCGGCAAATCCATTTCCTTTATTGAGACCGAGGGCATGCCATAACTATCTCTTAAGCCTTCTGATACAATCCACAGGCAGATTGCCAGATAATTGACACATCGACACCCGAGCGTCTGCACTGTGACACAATCAACTCGGGCCCTTCATTCAATCTTAAGTGTGCAATCGATGAAGACCCAAAGGAAAATCACAAATCACATGTCCATACACTCAATCGGAATCTATCGATTCACCGAGTCACCCAACCGTCACTAGACACAAACGTCAAAGTCGCCCTCAATGCGAACGGCCCAACCCGTCCAGGATTATTCAATTTCAATTAGTGTAAAATGCTTTCGTATCAGATGGTACCCGGCAGCCCCCGCACGCACACCCCGAAACTATCGATTTGAATATTTAATGTGAATCCGGATTATATTTACGGCGAAGCCTGAAGAGTGCCAGAGATGGGTGGGGATGGGGGGCTGACATAAGAAATGTCATCCCACATCAAGTGGGACTGCTTAGAGCGGCACAAATGCGATTTCCAATAGGAGATTATTTTTGGATCTGTGCGCTTTGTGATTTCGCATCAAAGTTAATTGAATTACGAAATGTGCAGGTGTCGGTGGTGTGCCGTTACTGTTCGATTGTAGTTTTTCAAAAAACCACACTGTTCTTCCACCCTTACAAAAATATGGATGTTTTACTTCATGCGGGTTCCAAGTTTGTGCAAGGCAGTGTGTATCTGAGTTCGGTTTTTTAGCGACTCCAGTTGAATGAAGTTTGGAAAGAGTTCACCCTTCGTTATCCATTGTCTCTCATCACCCCTCCATTCTACTGAATTTACTTTTGCAAATCGAAATACCGTACCTTTCCTTGTTATCATGTTCTTGCATATAAATAAAAATAATAATAGTTGGATCAATAGGCTCATTTTAGAACTGAACGAAAAGTAGCCATGGGCACATTTTCAAAGTGTCCATAATTGCGCCTGGGAACACAAAATGTCATTTACCCAAATAGGGAGCGATTAATTTCACTCTCATTTAAGTGGGCACAACTTAACGAAACTTAACGAAGTGGTAATTTTCCGGTATATACAATAATGCGACAATAACTGCCATTTACCCGCGTAGAGAGCGATTAATTTCACTTCCATTTGAGCGGGCACAACTTAACGAAACTTAACGAAGTGGCTATTTTGCGGTATATACAATACTGCGACACCAACTGGCATTGACCCACGTAGAGAGCGATTAATTTCACTCTGATTTAAGTGGGCACAACTTAACGAAACTTAACAATGTCGTTATTTTCTGGCATGTACAATACTACGACACCAACAGTCAGTTACCCGCGTAGAGAGCGATTAATTTCACTCTCATTTAAGTGGGCACAATTTAACGAATCTTAACGAAGTGGTTATTATCCGGTATATACAATAATGCGTTGAGAGCAATTCATTTCGCTGCCACATAAGTTAGAACATTTTTTAACGAAACTCAACGAAACTGGAAGAACTAATTATTTTGTAAGCACCAACAGAACTGCATTTGTGCTACGGATTTCACGTTACGCAAAATTTTTAAATGATATTCCAGATTGATCAGAATTTCAAAAGTGTGAATTCGTACGCAGATTTTTCCATGGATGTTAATTATATATATAATATGGGTGGCTGCAACGCGAAGGGGGCAGGGCTTAGCTTGCCAACAATCACTCGTGTTGTGCGCACTATTGCTATCTCACGAGTGGAAGCCACTTACACTTGTACGCCGACAACGAACGGCCAATTTGAGAAGAATTTCCTAGACATTTATACTCTTTGAGCATTGTCAGTGACTTCAAAGAGAATCTGGGACCTGGGCTACGTAGGCTCAAGTGCGAAGGGATCAGCCATGACGGTTAACATGGGCAAATTCGACGACATGGGTACTTCCAGAACACCTGTTCATAGCATTCTCAACGTTAGAGGAGAGCCATTAAAGCAGGTGGAGAAGTCTAAGTGGTTTGGAGTATTTTCACGAATGATGGGAGGAGTTATGCTGAACTTTCCTGTATGATTGGCACTTGGTACGAATGTGCCAATCAACACAACTTCCAGAGCACACCCTGAAATGTGATCACATCCGGTATGCGGGCGGCTTGGCAGAGAAAGGACGATGTTGTTATATTAAGTCCAAAAACTCGCCTAGTTGCACTTGGGCATAACTTGTGATTAGTTTGAGTCGATGGCGGAAGATCGGGTTGCCAGGAGATCTCGCTCCGGGACCGGTCCCCTTTAATATTTACATTTCTCAATTGCAGAGGGATATGGGATGTTCCTAAAGCAGAGGGATATGGATGCTCCTTCCTTGACCAAGAGTTCAAGCTCTGCTTAGAATAGAAAGAGAACTACAATCTCTCCTAAAAAAAATACTCCTATTTGCATTTGATGTTGTTATATGATGGACCATATTCCTCGATCGTAGCTGGACAAAGGCTATGTACAGAGCTTGCTGATGCTGTTCACTCTGGACGTCCACCCACCACAAACGATGGCTAAATCTGGGCTGCAGTTGGCATGGACATGCATTTGACATGACGAGAGATAGTTCACCGGTTTAACATCGGCCATAGAGAGACTAAAAGCCTAGGAATGTTGAAAATGTGTACGGTTCTGTACTGTCCAGAGCCTGCGCTTTCTCTAGCCTAGGAATGTTGAAAATGTGAACGGTTCCCCACGTAATCAGTGAATGGACACTAGACTGGGACGTTATGCAGCGCCCACTGTACTGTCCAGAGCCTGCGCTTTCTCTAAAACAATGGACGGAATGCAATTCAATTCCGAAGATGACATCACAACGACCTGGAAAACTTCTTTGCCCATAAGTGTGCTGACTTTTTCAAGCGATAATCACAATGATTCTCTATGTCGTCTGTCGTTTTACACGACAGTCTTTTTTTAACGGCAGTCCGAAACTTACACGACGCGCAAGTACGCAGTCGATTTCCACACTTCTATAACGAATTTTTCCCCATGATCTTGTCCAACTTTGAGGACAGTCGGACGTGGTTTGAGAATGGACTGCTGTGCTACTAAGGAAACCCATTAGGTTGGGTTGGGCTAAGGTTATTGTCACTTAGATCTTACGCATTATTTTCAAACGATATCAATACGCTCATATGCCCTTGTTTCATTCGTCATAAAATGCATCCACCAGCGATCGTATAGAAAACCAGTCAGTGTCAGGCCGCCAAGTACGCCGTGTGTGTTCCTGTTCTATTTATTATGCGCAAGAAATCAATGAAGTTCCATCAATCAATTGGAACGCATTCCGCACACGGTTATAAACATAAACACTTCGCTTGTTTGCTAATAATTAACACAACCTACCCTCGCCCAAGGGGCGGCGATGGGTGGCGATGCGCAGAAGGAGAGGGAAAAAGAAAATCGAAATGCGTTCAAGGTTGCTCATTGTTCTTCCCCACAGAAATTATCTATAAACTTGCCGCACACAAGCCCACTGACGCGAGCGGTTATATAAAAATAAAAACGGTCTGCCAACACTTAGAGGACTCCGTGGGCTGCGTTGGGGGCGGCGGCAATGAAAAATCGATGAGATTATTTTTATGTAATTTCAAGTGGGCACTACCGTTTTGCTCATGCCGCAGACACACGCCAGAGCACGCATGAAAGTGCCTAGAGCCACACACCTCCCTGGCGCCTCTTTAAAGAGACAGCGCACCGGCAGGAGCAAACGCCTGCAAGAAGTGGTGCCTTGGGGACAAGAAAATCGATGAACGAATTTTGAAAAAAAAAAAAACACAAAAATGTTGGCCGCACGACACAAGTGTCTGTTCGTGTTTCTGCGAAAGAAGAGAGTGTACCCGTGCTGCGCTTGTGATACAAGCGAAGAGCACAGCACGCGGATGAGTTTCGATGCGGAATTGGCATGCAAATCACGGTAACAATCGGTTTGGTTTCCTTTTTTTGCTGAAATTATTATGCAAATGAATTGTTTCCTTTTAGGACACAACATCGTTGTGATTTAACGCTGTCAGGTTTGTTATTTATTAGCTGTTGGTTAGCTGCTATGTTTTGAGTTGTCAGCGAAGGACAACAGTGGGGAGTTGACACAGCTCATCGCTGGTTTTTTTCGAATTTCCTTCAGAAAATTATCAGTAAGGTCGAAGTTGTGAGCATTTCTGATGAAGAGTATTATACTTCGCAACCACAGGTTGTTAGCATTTGGTGTGTCACAGTAACGACATCGTCGGACGTCGTTACTTTGCGTTACACATACAAAGCGCGATGTTAAACGTCTTTCTATCGTTTACATTTCAACAACGATCGGCCACAACATCGATATGTGTACATATCCGAGCTGTGGTCCAAAAAGACGCAGTTACATGCTTCACAAGCGACGAAGCGCTCGAAGTTGAGAATGAGAAATTTGTCGACTGTGACATCTCACGGGTTATTGGCTATCCATCAATAGAGGCTTTCAGTGCAAAAGTGGCGTAACTCACAAAACCTGAAAATTACCAAAAATAAGTATTTTTGAGATCCTCAGAGCCTTCTAGTGACGATCATCATAATTTTAATTTTTGTGGGTTACGCCACTTTTGCACGGATAGCCTCAATTGTTCGCCGAGATCATGCGGCTCGACTATTTTTTCTGTGGTTACGACGAGACTACGCCTGAATGTTGGTCTCGAACTCGTGACGTTTTAACGAGTTCGACCACGAGTTCGAGACCAACATTCGAGACGCTATTGTCAGTCATCAAAAATTTAAGCGACTGTTGGAGCTGGAAGTACTTACGAGGCGGTCAACTATGTGCCCAATAATATGTGTCACCTTGACAAATTTGTATTTTCTCAGTCACTTAATGTGACATTTGTCACTCGTACGACGATCGTGTGCATTCCCTTAGTCACATTTCTTGGAAAGGTGAGATAGAAAGGGCGATAGTTTGTCACTTGCATTTTTATGGGTGACGTCGAACGACGTATAAAAAAAAGTGTTGACCCAAATTTTGTATTGATAGAAATAAGAGTTAATTAATGAGTTCACGTTCACGTGGCGTTGTAAGTTGGTGCGTCGACCCCTACGCGGCCCATGTTCGATTCTCGGTACGAGCAAAACACTTTTCACGGCCAAGTCACTGACAATGCTCAACGAGTAGGAAAACCTTCTCAAATTGGCCGTTCGAAGGCGGCTTACACCAGCAGGTTCCTTCCATTCGTGAAAGGACAATAGCAAGCCCAACACGAGTGGTTGCTGCGAAGCTACGTCTTGCCACTCTACGGGCTGTAGCGCCACCTATATTATATCATTATTAGTTTAATGAGTTCACGTTCACACGAAAATAACAACAAATCAAGTCTCTTTAATGAAGGATAATTTAACTTTTGCATTCGACATCAAATTGCATTCGAAATCCGTTTTTTAAGTTCAGTTCTGTCACAGAAATACAGTCCACCTTCAAATTACAGCATGGATGCGATCCAATACTCCCGAGATCTGGAACATTTAGCAAATGCAACCACCCAATGACAATTGATCCTATTTGAAGACACAATTTGCCGCATGTGTTGCCAACTAGTTAATTTTTTAGGAATTTTAATGTTTTTTTTTTTTTTTTGTTCAAGAATACAGATTTTTATGCGAGGTGACAGAGAAATGTGAGGCGAGAATTTATGATGCAGGGAATTAAGTCCACTGATGGGTATTAGGTCCCATTGAGTGGGAACTAAGTCCACATTGGTAAAGTGGGCTTATTTTCCATGCAGGATGTGAAAGCACTACATTTTCTTATGGGAACTAAGTACACGCTCAAAAGTCTGCAGTGGGAACTAACACTCAACAACAATAATTAAACAAAGACCACGAAACTGCATCAGGCATTCAGTTAGTTATCACTCGTCACAGAACCTAGCACCTACCCCAGATCATATAGTGACCCAAGCAGGTGGACATTTTTTCTATACATAGACTACCACATAGGAAGCGTTATTCTAAAGCAGGAAATTCTGGTGTATTCAAAGTATGAGTGGCCCCTGCACCAGAGTTTATCACCTCGTCTATGAGAATAAGGAGGAATGTAAAAAGCCAGACACCGTTTTTTTCTGTCTTTAAATTTCACTTCTTATCCGATCACCCAGAGGTCCAGTGCAAATTTCACAATCGAATTCATTCGAAAAAGTCCATCGAATTCATGGACCCCCCTCGGTCTCCAGACCTCACTCTTCTTGTAGGCTTGCAAGTTTACAAAATCATAAAATGCGAATGCTTCAAACGACCGCGTCGATCAATAATTCATGCGGTTCCCCCTTCAACGCTGTAGGCTGTGGCGAGCACCCGTGCGTCACCCATTTCAATATCAATTCATTCAGAGTGACAAACAGATGCACTCCACCGCTAAAAGGCATACACTGTACTCTGACGCCGGCAGCCATGTAGACCCTTTCCTGATCAGCATATGGAAGCCACAGTGCGCATTGCCAACGAACTTCCTTCCGCTGGAAACCCCCATTTCATAATACGAGTGTGTTCAGCATTCATCGATAACGCGTGTGCAATACAAAGGGCGCTATTGCTCCATTCGCGCCCTATTACCATCAATTTACTGCTCCCGCTAACCTCCACCCCCTCCCACCCGTCGGCACAGCACAGCATCATCAAAACTATGTCAGCACATTACAGCAACACACCCAATTACACTTAATTGAGTTAATAAGAACGGGCTAACTGCGTGGGAGAGCTAATCTGAAAAAAAAAATCGATCGAAACTCACCGTTAGGCAATTGGCTCACACAAAACTCTGACCCACATCCTGAGCGCACAAAAAAAGCACACACAAGCACGCACACAGCCAACTCTTTGTGATCATCCAGCTAACAACAAGGTGGAGTCGCTTCTACACCGCGAACGCGTCGGTTATCCATATTTAGCGCGCGTCCAAATGAGCCATGTATTCTCAATTTAGACACAGGCAGACAGAGGGGTCTAGTGCTTTGAAATTTGACAGATAAACAACACGTTTCATTCCGCGCGTAGCTCAAAACCCAAGACATTTGCGACGCTCGCAATTCACTTCGCGGATAATTGCGTTGCGACGCCGATGGTGTGCCTCATCGGCGTCCATCGCACTGAACCCCGCTCCGCGACAAGGAAGACGCGAGGTGGAGGCCAGCGAACGGGCAAAGTATCACGATCGAGTACGCGATTTGGTTTATTTATTGATGATTGGAGCGCTAGTCAATGGGTTCACTTTGTGGCTATATGTGCGCGCATCCGTCAGAATGGCCACTTCAAATTGAAATTCAGCCGCATTTCGTGCGAAATGCGGAAACACTTCGCTGCTGCTGGTGCCGATTCTGGTGATGGTGGTGCTGCTGTGGTGTGTAGGTGCGATTCGGGTTTGGATGGGCACAGTGCGCTGGTTTGCTGGCGGTGGCACGACGTTGAGTAATCAGTGCGGAAAAGCGGATTGCTTTGCGCGCTGTATTGGGGCCGATTAAGATGTGTGTGCTCTTGCGAGAAGAGACGTTACGGTCTGAAGGTGCGATTGAGTGACTTGACTTTATCGCATGCGATCTTATGTAAGATTACACAGCGTAAGTGGCGCATGCGGAAAGGGAATGTTTTGCAGAATTGTGGTTCCGCAAATGGTTGCAGTGGAAAACTAATCAGTTGACAAGTAATGGGAGCACAGATTGACTTCTTGATAGCTTGCAGCAAATAACATAAAGTGCTTGCTAATGCATCTTCAGAGTTTCGTCTGCTTTTGCGCAAGGTCTTTGGCCAAGTAGAATAGCCAGAGAGAGTCAGAAAAAACACCGAATTGGTCGATTATTGATGGATTCACTGTTCATGTCAATAGTAAGGTGTATGGAGTAGCACTTATATGCACATGACTCAATACATCTGTCCATTGAAAACTGTCATAAGCGAGTAGTTTTTAGTAGGGCACTCGTTAGAAGGATGATACTTCGAACGCAACGATGTCCAGATCAGTCGACAAACGAATTCGAAGACTACCCCATTGTCTTCGAAATGGTTTCCCGGGGAAACAAGCGCGCATCGCACAAGCCAAGTGCCCAAGCGGCCTGCACAGCGGTTCGACTTAAGAAAATTCCGATGTGGACAGAATACCGCTACAGGTACTTTGCTATTCCCCATAAATTTGGATTAATCTTCAGGTCATCGACATCCCACTACCCCCAATCACTCACCGAAAAGAACTGTCAACTAACATTCTTAAGCGGGCCATACACGGTCAACATGTCGTGAAGCTTTATTTCCTTTTTGCTCAACACGATGCAATAATTCATTTGATCTCATTCTGGGTGGATGAGCATGAGCGTTTTTTGTTCCCATCTGTCAGGACACAGAGGAAGGGATAGTGTGCAATATCGGCCATCAATGTTGCACAATAAATGTGAAAACTGTTTGAATCTTCGCAATATACCGAACAACGTTGAAATATAAGACTCACTCACACTCTCAATGTGCTGTTGTTGCCACCTTAAAGAAAGCAGTGCTGCCATTACTCGCTGGTCATTAAAGGCTAGCGGCGCTCGAGGAGCGGCCATAATTTTGTTGGCGGTAAACGTCAAAAAGACGTGCTTTTTTGACTTAGCAATGGCGTGGGCGTGAATTTTGGGGAAAAACTCGAATTTTTTAAAGCAGCTTGAAGCTATTAAACTTTGAGTTTCATTCTTAATTCTTTAATTACTTTCGAAAGGTTTCCGAGAAGCGGAATATGTGCAATAGCAAATAACATACAATGATATCCGCCGTGTATGGGCCGCTTTAATTGATTTTTATTCGTGAACCCGGAAAATGGACCTTACTTGGGACATGAGGCGCAGTCTTCAGGCAATAAAACGTACACTTACATTTAGGATCAAAAACAAATACCGAGGAAGTGTGGATCGACACTCATCAACCATTTGTCGATTTCTGCGCTGCATACGATAGAGTGCATAGGCACGAGCTCTACAAAGCCATGCCTAGTTCTGACATTCCTGTCAGATTGGGCAGGACGTTACGTTGGACAATTATCGATGATCCATCAAGGTCGGTAATAAACTCACCGAGCCCTTCATACGAGTAGAAAATGATTTAATGTCAACAAATGTTTTAGACTTTACGACACGCTGTTATGTGATTTTTTCCACATAATTCTTGAGAATGTCGAGTAAAACGCAAGAGACACGATCTCTTGCTAGCATACGCGGACGATATTGTCGTCAGTTCTGCCATTCGATCTGCCAAAGCATAAGCGGTGAAAACGATGTATATGCTGTCTTTAAGGAAATATACACCATTGACGACTGGACCACAACGTCACCACGAGGATTTACTTTTAAGTTGGCTACCAAGTGTACAGTGTAAGGCCGACTAGTGAGATGTAACAGAGAATAACTCTTGCCAATCAAATCTTGAAGGTCCTAAAGGTGTAAACCTAGATCATCCCTGGCCTGCTCTGTGGCGCGGTTATTTCCAGACAATCTCAAAAGCGGGCGAAAATGTGCTTGGTCTGTTCGAGAGAAAAGTTCTGCTTGCGATGTCTGGTCCGGAGACGATTCAAGCACTATCTGTCGACATGGGGGCATCCTTCTACGGATTCAATGAAGAGCGCATGGGCAACACTGCTCCATCTCAACACTGTCCATCAAGCAACAGTGTGACAACGCAATAGAGTACGCGCAGGAAATTGGAGGCGCGGCCTTGTTAAAGATCGCGCCAGCTGGGAAGGCTGATTGGCTGTGGCTCAGGACTATGTCCATCCTGGACTCTAGCTCTAGAAGGAAACATTTAGATATAATTTAGGGGTAATTATAATTTTTATAATAATAATAATATGAGTGGCGCTACAGCCCGGCCTAACGTCGCAGCAACCTCTCATGTCGTGCCTGCTATTGTTCTTTCACGAGTGAAAGGGACCTATAGTGTAATGTCGACTCCGATGGCCCAAGTTTGAGAACAGTTATTACTCCTTGAGCACTGTCAGTGACTCCAAAGACGCGAAAAGTAGTATTATTTGTATTGGGTCTATAACTTAATTCGTACGGTTTGCTAAGAGATGGCGGAACTTGTATCATTCCATTGGAACATGCGTTGGAAAGCTACTGTCATTGTACATCATTTCAATATATGTCGTTCATTTGAAGCGTAAGCAACAAAAACTTTTTTTCACTCAAATATGTCGAACATTGTGCCTGAAAAAGTGTTTTTGTGGGGACATCTTCTTCATTACTTTAATATGAAGAAAACTGCTGCCGAAAGTCATCGTATTTTGGTGGAAGCTTATGGCGAACATGCGCTAGCTGAGAGAACATGCCAAAAGTTGTGATTTTGGATTGGCCAGCCAGCTAAATCAACGGCAAAGCCGAATATCCATGGCTCGAAGATAACGCTCTGTATTTGGAGGGATCAGAAGGGTGTGCTGTCTTATGAGCTGCTAAAACCGGGTGAAACCATCAACGGACAACGCTACCGAACACAATTAATCCGTTTGGAGAGAACAGTAGCCGAAAAACGCCCGTAATATGCGACCAGACACGAGGCAATAATTTTCCATCATGAAAACGCTCGGCCCCACGTTGCTATTCCGGTTAAGCACTATTAGGAAAACAGTGGTTGGGAAGTTTTACCCCATCCGCCTTATAGCCCAGACCTTGCCCCTTCTGACTACCATTTGTTCCTTTCGATGCAGAGCGCCCTCACTGAAAAAAACCGCGCGAATTAAGTTATAGACCCAATACTTTTCATAGAACTAGTTCGTGCCCACGCTGGTCCTAACTCACAACAAACTTTTCGTTCGAGTGCCTGTGGGCATTTGAGGGTTAATTCAAATCTTTCGTTGATTTTGGGACACCCTTTAGGTACAGAATGGCGGTAAGTGGGCACACTCTTGAATGCTCATGCTGTCTGAATTATACTAGACCTCCAGTTAAATGCCTGTCTCTTGCGTCCATCCACAACACCGGACTTCAGGCTCTAGAGAAAAGCGAGTTTTATCTGTCAGCAAATCGCTGTCGCAAAACATCTTCAATCAGCTTAATCATGCGATCAACAAAAAGCAACGACATCAGAAAGAACAA
Organism: Eristalis tenax; assembly: GCA_905231855.2. Taxonomy (NCBI): domain Eukaryota; kingdom Metazoa; phylum Arthropoda; class Insecta; order Diptera; family Syrphidae; genus Eristalis; species Eristalis tenax. The sequence goes on along the minus strand of HG993124.1, from coordinate 28,618,019 downwards.
AAAACACATAATAATCTGGAACAATGTAACGCACCGTCTCTATACATTATGGCGGCTATTCCTTGGGTGCTCTTTGATTTATTCCACAGTAACCCAATCAGGGATGCCATTTATTTGAATGTCCTTCAACTTGCTGTCCACTGTGACAACAATTTTCGTTGTTTCACAGCCACCCCGACAACCACCAAGCCGTGTTTAGACAGCACCACAAGCAACCAATTTGCCCAGAGGAAAACGAAGAAAAAGTGTCCATTAAATCAAATCTCGAAAAAGCAAATCCCACAAGAGACGGCACAATGTCAGCAAAAGCGCTTGTGGAACATTGCCAGAGGGCGTCGTTCTTGGCTCCCTTCCTCCAACAACATTCGACGAAGATGTAATTGCCATTTGCTTCCAAGGAAAATTGTCTCCAAAAATATGTGTAGTCCATCTTTCCGCCGATGATTGTTGTGCTTTTTTCTTTTTTGTCTTCGCCAACAGTGAACATCATTTCGCACGAACAACTCGCAAGTGCACACTCGACACTGCATAGAGGCGAACAAAAATTTCACGCGGTGAATTATGGAATACGGCCGTGCCTCCATGCGGCGCACTGGATAACTGCGCACAGTTTGGACTTTGCATGCCAATTGCCGACTGCAGTGACATTCGCTAAATTGCGCTGCAATTTTAATTTTCAAAAATAATCATGACAAAGTTACGCGCACTCGAACGCAGACATGGTCTCGCGACGATGAAGGAATTCTTCAAGAATCAGTCGACACACACAAATTCCTCGGCCATGAGGCAATAATAAATCCCCGGGGAATAAACACAACGATTGGAATGACCAGCCTCGGACGGTCGAGACGCCTGGACGAGCGTACACACACGGCGTCAACACAGCGACCGAACTCCTTGTACCAAGTGACGGCCATAGACCCGAGGGAACGAATTTAATTTGTATGTGCGCGCGCGTGCGTACAAAAAACTTGCACGCCAACAATTTTAATCAATGGCTGGCTTCTTTGCTGAGGCAAGGAAAGTTGAGCCCAGCTGCTGGCAGAGATAACCGCAAAGTGGATCTCCGAAGTGAACACGAAAAATGTTCGGTCCGAGGGAACGACGACGTCGTTGTCGCTGACAATGCGCTTCGGCGCAACGCTGGCAGAGGGGGTGAAAAGCGCAGTGACGGCCTAAATAATTCTTCGAGCAGAACATCGCAACGATCGGTAATCGGCGGTGATGAAGGCAGGACCGCAATGGATGACTGCAGCTGGAGGTGGAATCGAGTGATGGCGGCTGATGTCATCTTGGATACGGTTCACTTGGCATCCTTGGCAGACCTCAGACCTCAGGCCAGTGAGTGCATTGGGATGTGATGAGGTCATTGGAAAGAGTGCAGAATATGCTCCGCCGGAAGCGGACGTCCTGGGGAATGATTTTTACAACGAAGTGCCAAGCATTTTATATTTCCCGATTCAGTTCGGTCAGTGTTCCCAGAGAGGTACACAGGACTTTCACTTAGTGACCTTATTAACCACTTTCGTTAAGTTTCGATTAATTTTGTGAAATTATGTGGGAATGGTCTTTACAATGGAGGACTAAGTAGAAGTATGTGATGAAACCTCTCGGACAGTGTTAGCGTAAGGAGAATACACACAAATCTTACACTTAGCCCTCATTAATCATTTCGTTCAGTTTCGACAAATTTTTGGTAAATCATGTGGGAATGCGATCAATCGCTCTCTACACATGTGACAGTGGGTAGTGAAGCATTTATGGGCGGCAATTTTAAAATTGATGCTTAGTTTCGTTAAAAATCGTACACTTTGACATCATTAACCATTTCGTTCAGTTTCGTTAAGTTTCGATAACTTTTCCTAAATTATATGGGAATGAATCAGGAAGCGATTAGTGCAAGAATTTATGCTCCTGTATAATTTTTATTCGATGTATATTTAATACCAAACCTACCTGATTATGATTACTTGACGGATGAGGCCAACGACAAATGTTCAACAACGCATTCAGGGACAACAACATGCTCTAAAAATGAATCACATACTCGCAGTTTTGGATCACAATTAGCGAGTGTTTGTATTTTTTTTAACGAAACAAACCTTGACCATACTTCGTCACTTGCACGCTCTCATCTCCAGGCCAACAAAATAAATAACCATGTCAAAATATCTCTCAGCAGAGACGTATTACTACATCATGTATGCAAAGGCGACGCCGCTGCATTGTCGATTTGTCTATGAAATGTCAACAGTGTCAGTTGTGAACTAAACTACTGACATGTGCACCAATACCACCCGCGCTGGCAGGCCTTGGCCCATCACGTAAACTGGTGCATAGTAAGTAAAAAGAGGAATTATGCAAATGATTCGCTGACTTGGATGCATTAGGTCATTTCATTTTGCATAAATAATTGCAGGGCTTTGTGGCTTTAAGCTGCCATTGTGTGAGCAGTTCGTAGCGGTAAGCACCATAACGAGATGCGATTACAATTATAATGAAACTGGGTGGCATTTTGAGGGGATGGGGGAAAATGGAAAAGTTTAAACCACCCTTTTGGCTGGCGTATCTTGGTTCCGTGTGTTGTAGTTGATCTCGGTGAAGTTGAGTACATTTATTGTTTATCGATTTCGAGAAGGCCAGGGTCGGCCTTGCGCTGGGGAGGCACTCGGGAAAAACTATGACATGAAGGTGGAAATAGACACTTATGTGTAATGTGGAATTGACAGAAGTGTGGTCCAAGTTTTGTTCGAAAGCGGAGCTCTTCACGCCACCACTATTGTTTCTCGTGGTTATGCAGGATGTACTCCACTCCGGGCAGCAATGACGGAAGAAATTAATAGGACTATTATGCTGACGACGTTAGTCTACTTTCGCATCGGATTAGAGGTCTGGATGGTGCAGTTGGTTAAGTGTCTGCCCTTCATTAGTGGAGTCCCCTTTGTTCGAATCCCAGTGAAAGCAAAGTTAAAAAGCTTTTATCTGGTTTTTAAATCTTTCCCAGTCACCATTTGCACTTGAGATCAAAATACTGGAGCGGTCGGTCGGTGGAAGTAGTCTGACTATGGGTATCACCATGGACTAAGATGGTCTAAGTGTGCTGGTGAATTCACTAGTAGCCCCCTTCCCCATACATAGACTATGGGCCTTCACTTGATGGCCCATAATCTTGCAGCTCAGGCAAACTGAGTGGTTCTCCTAATAAATGCAGCGAAAACTAAAGAACTTAGTATTGTTTATTTAATAGTCGAGCAATTTAACAAATTGCTCTCGGCTATCCTAGGAGACGCCGAACTGGACGTGTGCAATGTAATCGGGAACACTGCCAGGAAAACAATATCATCAGGTTGACAGCCAAACAAGCGCCTCTGCCTTATAGATGCACTACCTGGACACCATTTCCAAACGAAAGCTGCAATCTTTCGAAAGCAGATATTTTAGAAACATCCTTAGGATGTTTGGTCGGACCGTATCTCCAATGGGTAATTGCACCTGAGAAAGGGCCAAGGACACAGTACGGAGTGAAGACAACTCATTTGCGAAGTACGCCCTGCAGTGGAATGCGCTTACCTAGGCAGGATTGAAGAGGAATCGAGCTCGTGGCAGAACTCCGAATGAGATCTCGCGCAAGCGTGGCTGACGCAATATGCCCCCGAGCGAGGAGCCTATGGTCCAAGGCTATAGAATACGCAAATGTTCTCACACAAAAAGTGCATGTGAATGCATGCGATTACGTTTGAATGCAATGTGATTCACCATGAATACGTACAGGAAATATCAGCTCTCATAGGAGTCGAATAAGATGGATGATTTTTCTCATTCTTGAACCAGGAGGCTCGGATTCGAAGACCATCATTGCGAGAACTGATCATGCGCTCGAAGTAGCCGAGCCCGCGCAGTCGACGGACTCTTGCCTTCCACACCACATCCTTTATCTTGGTACACCTCGTAGAGTCCGCGGTTATGCCTTCGTCGCCATTCAGCTTCCTCGCAGACGGCACCATAGAATTTTTCTTCTGAAGGCGCCAAGAGTCAGCTAAGTTGCTTTGCTTTGCTTTCGACCTCATGACTGGCAAAATTAGTATTTTTAAGAGCATGAGTATGGTCCTGCGAGTCAGGAGTGTTGACAGGAGTTGCTCAGACATACAGACGCAGCACCGGTTGCCCAGGTCCATTCTATGTCGGCACTCCAATGATGTCGTTTGTTGCCTCGTAGTAGGCAAACTCCTTAGCTATCTCAAAATGGTAGCTGCGATCGCGATATTTTGCCCTAGAAGGTGTGCGACGGAACGCTTCTTTCTCGACAGCATATCGACCGATTCATCCTCATTGACCTTAAGAGCAGCTCGTTTCGCCTGTTTTTGGAAACGTGCGATGCCATCTGCATTAACCATCATTTGGACTGGCTTGCAGAATATTGTGTCATGCGCGTTGACAGCTCCCCGCCACACAACCTTTTCCAGTACCAGCAGCACATCTCCCTGCCAGAATCTGGTGCAGTCTTCAAACGGCTCGAATGACCTCCTGCCGAACAACTCGGTGCATCGCGTGTTGCGACACCACCCGATCAGATTTCCCGGGATTCCGGATTCGGCCATCGCATCGAATAGAGCTCCTTGCGATGAATGCTGTCATATCACTGGAAAGGCGACGCGCATCGATTTGAAACGCGCTCGTCTGCTCCAGGATTTATCCCAATGTGACAATTTGGTTTACAGTCGATTGCAGAGCCTGAAGCCGTTCTGGGTTCGTGCCGATTAGTGTTCACACACTACGCCGGGCAGACTATTGAACTCCCGTCTTCGTCGCCTTTTTTTGTGGATGGCACCATAATGGAGCTGATAATCCAAATTCTGCGCACGATCTGCTCTGTCAGAACATCGCCACCGCCCTTCAAGAGCTTTGATAGTAAACCATCTGCGCCTGCGGCTTTGCGTCTTAATGGCTGTGCCCAATTCTCCAAAGCTGGGTAGGCAGACTACGTGCTCGGCTGGAGGTGGGTTTTCTTGGTTCCCTGCCATCCTGGTCGCAGCTGGTGGAAGCTGTACACCCGCTTTCCCTGTAGATCAGTAACAGGCCGCTCATCACCAGCTATTATTGAAGATCTTTTTTCTGAGAAACGTCATGCCACCACGTCTCTCTGAATGTCTTGAGTCTCATTAAGAATCACTTCTTGCGAGTTGACTACCCCCAAATGACGTGCACGCCATTAGGGCATCTCTCAACGGAAGCCCATAGACAAAGCTTAGACTTAATCGGAACACACGTCCTTAAGGGCTTTTAAAACTACCCCTAGCCATCCTCCTCATAAGCAGTCAAGGTCTTTAGAAATTGAGCTGAAAGCATTCGAAATTTCCATGTGCCTCTAAGTAACACTTACCCCCTGCCAACTGCTCTGGGACTGCCGACACACTCCGTGAACATGCTGCTGCGCCAGTAAAACAACTTACTAAAGTCCTTATTAAATTTTAAATTCTATTAAGTCGACCGACGTCCTCGGCACCAGCACCAGCCTTTCGCCAAGCACAACATACTGCGCGGCGCATGGACCTTAAAGGGAGCACAGAAACCCAAGCGGAAAAAAAACGACACAACTTCGGGAACTAGGTTAATGTTACCTACTTACACAAAGGACTCACCCGTTTGCCTTCGCAAACAGACGGTGGCACTGCGCGCTGTGACAAGTCCAAGAAGAGAGCTGCGCCCGCCCGAGAGCTGTGCCTGCCGTCACCGTCGTCGTCGTCTACCTGGGCGGATGGTTTTCCCATCCTACCTCCGTCCGTTAATATTTACGACATTGACAACTTGTTCTGACAACCCTACACGCTATCGTCGCCTCCATCTAAGGGGCTTCGTCTTCAGCTGTTCAAATTTGAATTCTTCTTTTTTCGCTTCACTTTTTTGTTTTTGTTCGTCCTCCGTTTGTTCTCTTCGGTGCACCACTTCGCATTCGCATTCCTCGGACGACCTGATTTCTCGGCTGGTCTGCTGGGGTTCGCATGCGAAGGAGCTGCGGAAATTCTTCACCGCCTGCTTGCCGAATGAAAGCAAAATTTTGAGAAACACCTGCTCCTTTACGGCGACGGCGAGGACGATAATTGTCGTCGTGCCTTGGCTTGCATGAGAAACTTCTTGGGAATCGTTTGCCTTTCGCACAAACAACAAGCAATGACGCCGAACTAATCTTTTGTGTGTCGAACGAAGGCAAACATTTTTGTTAATGGCCCCGTCGACCACGTCGAAGTTACCGGAAAATAATGAAATTTAATTCGACTTTTGTCTTTCACGCTGCTGGCGTTGCTGCTCTGCCGCCGACGACGACGCACTACAGCAACAACATCAAACACAACGGCAGCGACAAGACGGCGATGCTAGAGGACACTTGTCTTCGATCCCGAAAATTCTTTGGCAGGAGAACTATTTTTGGAGCGTCGTCGCTCGCTGGTATTCGTTTTCTGTTTTCGCCGTCGCGTCTCCAGCATTCTGTTTTCGACGAAAATCTAATTAGACGTCTCTTTCGGATCGGCCCAATAACTCCGTCCGGTTCAGTGAACCCCATTGCCAGAGGCGGAGACCAGGCGGGGGAAATGGCTCCTGTAATTTGAACGGAAATTAGAAATGTCGGCGAAGTGAATTACGACTTCGAGCTGACTGCGGATTCGGAGGTGGGTTGTGGAACGTCGTCAATTGATTGCACAAAACAAGGTTGTGAAGGATTTTCATTTGTCATTTCGAAGACGTCCTCAAATACGACACGAGTCTGAATGTGAGGACAATGGTTGTTTAAATCGATTAGATTCTCGTTGATAAGACTGTCGACCATGGAGAGTGCGTTGTGTTGACTCGCTCAGACCGTGAAGAGCGGGTCCCATTAAGTGGCCAGTCTTTGATTTGAAAGACATAATTCGATTGCAGATGACAAAGTCGATTGAGGATGAATTCTGCATTGCACACCGATTTTAGACATCAAGGGGATACATTTTGTGTCGATCAGGGAAGAGTGAGGAGGTCTGGAAACGCATGGCGCCACTATCCAGGTCGGACATGAACCCTAGCCCGTCCAGTGACACGAGATAATTGCTTTCAATTTGGTACACCAAGCGAGTTGAGATCCATCTCCACTTGAGTGTGACACCTAAGAGGTGACCAGTCCCCGGATGCGTTGTGTCATAGGCTTGGAGACTTCCTGGGCAGGAGCCGCTCTACGTGACCCTACCACCTTCAACGTTGGATCAGTAGCCGTCTGGCAAGACTCGTGTTATTGTGCGGCGAATTATCGTAACTCAGATGCCAAGTAAGACTACAAATTTGCAAACGACAGCGACAATCTGACAAAAGCAAACGACAATTTCCAACGGAATTTCTACATCTGAACACGATATGAAAAAGAAAATCTTCATCAAAATATTGGTAAAATATAATGCCATGATTTCATCAAATTTCTCCAAACTTCCGAGGTTTCGCATTACATTTGTGTGGTTTCCAGACCTCGCGCTTTCGCCGAAAGCTGGTTAAAGACCCTTTCGACTTCTTCTTTCCGTGAGAGGTTGTCAAACCGAGCAATCCTGCAGCACTTTGGCATTTTCTCCCTTTTCTGGCGTTGTCAACACTTTTGTTTCCTTTCAACAGTTGGGCTGTTTGACCAGGAGAGGGATGTGATTTTGCTAAATTTTTCCTCTTTTTTGGTTATAAGGAAGATTTTTTTTTTGTCGAAGATTCAACTCAAACTCAAAAACTGTTGCATTGTACTGCCAGGCAGCAGCCTACTTTTGCGCTCCTGTGATGAGGCGCCTGCATCATCAGCACCAAACACCTGTCACCTGACCAGAGAGCAAAAACGGGACAGTGACAGGAAATAGGAAGTGCTCTGCAGCGTCTTCGTCTTCTCCACAGGCGTCTCAGAGGTATTCTTCGCTTAGGCCAGGCATACTTAGATGTTTGGCGAAGGTGTATTATCCAGTTTGTACGCCTGTAAGGCAACAGCGGCCTTTTCTGCCAACAAGGATGTCTCGGATTTCTCACAGACTTTTGAGAGCATGCGCTTGGTCTGTCTGCATCCTGGAGAGCCACCTCCGATTGTGTTCTTGAGAAGCCCATCGATGGAAGCTCTAACCAAGGACGCAAGAAGACCCAGCACAGGTTCAGGTCCTGAGAATGTTTCCTCTGATCCTTGACTAGCAAGTTCATCGGCGATCTCATTTCGCGCGATGCCGTGGTGACCCATGACCCAGACAGGTCTTAGTGAATTATAACTGCCGATCAAATTCAGAGAGGACTTGCATTCCTGAACTATCCTGAAAGTGGTTAAAGGGTTGAGTAAGGCCTTAAGTACAGCTTGGCTGGCACTACAGACACAGACACTTTTCCCCTTCCATATCTTCTTTACAATATAGCTAGTGGCCATTGGGATCGCATAAGTTTCCGCATAGGATGGTCATTTAGCTCATTAAAGGCGCTTCTAAGGGACAGTCGGAGAAGATCATTACCAGAAATATTTCAAAAAGTTCTCGTTGGTCCATGTTACTACAGTACAACCTCGGTAATTGCAACGCTCCATTGATTCGTTCGCCAAATTTTGTCCGTAAAGCATTTTAATATTTTTTTTACATTTATATCGTTTGTTTCTTTTTCCGAAAACATTTGTTGATTAAATTTATTAATTTTGCTGTTAAAAGCTGTTCAAACCAAATATTTGATGCAAAGTACTGTCAACGAAAATGGTATCCAGTCATTAGGTTTCTAATTTTCGAGGTAGTACTGCATAACTAGACACGCATTTACGTTGTTTTTCGTATTATTTTATGAATCAATTTTTTAAGCGTTCGTCGTTTTTACCTTTTAACTTTCTTAGGGCAACAACATCCAAACCCTGCTAATGACATTTGAAAACAGTTCAAACTCGGTGGGAACAACCTATTGAGGTTTCAATAAAAGTTCATCCACATCTCGTGGTTTCGGTTCGGTGGGAACATAGCATAAGACTTTCTTACAATTTTCATCGAGTTCAAGGCAACGTATACGTAAGTCAAACTGGTGAGAAACCTCAGATAGACCACGCCACAGATCAGAGATAAGACTCATCGGTCACCATTCCCAAGGAATCCATTGCAAGCTGTTGCTAACGACACTTACCTGAAATGAAAGAAAATGAGAAGTCATTAGAATAGTAACTTAGGGCAAAATTTTAAGGTTTGGAGAAATATAAAGGATTCCAGAAGAACCATTCTAGGGGACGAAAACCTGACACTGACTCCAAACCCTTTGAAAATTTGAACTATAAAAAAATAATTTGAAACTTTTGAAAAGTGTGGGTTTACACTAAAACTTCTTTTTACGGATACCCCTCTATAAGGGACACCTCTCTTAACGGGCAACTCGTCATGGTATTTCTATGTGCGTATACCCTTCTATAAGGGACACCTCTCTTAACGGGCAACTCGTCATAGTATTTCTGTGTACGTATACCCCTCTATAAGGGACACCTCTCTTAACGGGCAACTCGTCTTGGTGGCGGCCTGCATATATAAGGGGCACCTTTCTTAACGGGCAACTCGTCATAGTATTTCTGTGTACGTATACCCCTCTATAAGTGACACCTCTCTTAACGGGCAACTCCTCATGGTTGTGGCGTGTATATAGTCGTGTATTTAACGGGCAACTCGTCATGGTTGCAACGTGCATATAGTCGTGTATTTCTATTTACGGACACCCTTCTATAAGGGACACCTCTCTTACGGGTAAATCGTCATGGTGGCGGCGTGCATATAGTCGTGTTTTTTAAACCCTTTCAGAACGGACACCCCTACTTAACGGACAATAATGATGTGTGTGGCCCGCGTATGAGTTTTGTACTTCGTAATATTGAATTTTTTATTACCAATAAAAGTGGTAGAAAAGTAATTAAAATATGAACCATCAGTGGCCCACCAAAAATGTCTTAATCGGCCATTTGGCCCGTAAAAGTGGAGCAGCTTTGCTCTTCACTCTAGATTTAGAAGGGATATACCTCTGTACATACTTGAAGCGATTTGTTTTGTCCCCCAATTAACTCCACAAAACTCTCTCTGTACCCATTACCCTTAGCATTCCTTGTCGGATTTCTTCGGACTATTCTCTGGCCCCATTATTGCCCTATTCGGGATTGAGCAGCTCCGAAAAGTGCTCTTTCATTTTCATTGCCAGAACACCTCAAGCCTAACTTATTCCAGGACTGCTCTTTAGCAGCTCACAGAGCCGATTTCCAGGTTCTTCGTGCCTCAGTGCACAGGTCACCAGAAGCAGAGTTCCCCCAAAAGAATCCCTTCTGTGTAAGCTTATTTTCCTCTCTTTGATGGCTTCTTGAACTCCGGGTTTTAATATTATTTAAAACATAATAATGGTGAATCTACAGCTCTTGGAGGGCCAGAGTGGAAGAGACCTGCCGTTTTATGCCGATTCCGAACGGCCAATTTAAGAAGCAATTTTCTAGACCGTTACTCTTTGAGCATTGTCAGTGAGAGATAGGGATGTGAAAAGTACTTTGCTCGTACCGGGAATCGAACCTGGGCTGCGTATGCTCAAGTGCGTAGGGGACGACACACCAACCCACAACCCCACGACAAGTGCTTTAAACCAAGCAAGTTATTTCTTCCAAAGTTACAAAGAACACACTTCATCACCGCTCATCCACCGCAGACACATGCCAAATTTTCTGTGTGCCACAAATGTCTTCACCTGTGTCTCTAAATCTAATTCAACCGTTCCGCAATACCGTTAGAATGGGACTCTGCTGGTATTTGTACGAGCATGAAATTAACATAATCCAAGTCTAATCGCTCAGCAGAGAGTATCCGCCGTTCGGTTAGCTTCAATCCACTGCCCGGCAATTTGCATAAATGTGAAACAGAATTATCATACTGACTGTATTCACTGGCAGTGCACTGTCACCAGCAGACATGTGTGGTTCAAGGTTATTCGATGGATTTTGGGATGAATTAGTCTCATTTCTTCTTTTCGATTTCCAATGAATTCAATTCGGAGCGAAATTTCAAACGAAACAGCGCCAAGGTTTCGGATGAAACCATTTCTTTTTTCCATTTTTTTTCCTTTTGTCTCTGCGTTTCAGAGAACACAGAAGGATACGGAGAAGGTGTGGTTACATGATTTAACACGAAATGCGAACACATGGTGGATGAAGAAGACTTTATACATTTTGTATACACAGGATATCCTTTCACAGCCATCACAATAGAATCGAGTTTCTCACGCACAAGCTGCAGAGGGAAAAGGTGGCAGCAAAAAAAAATGTACACATATTCACACACACCCGTACGATGTGATGCACGCCAAACGCGTTTGCACATGAATATCGTTCAAAGGAAAACTGACGAGTCAAGGGTTGTGGGGAACATTCATGTGGAACTTGCGTTTTTCTTTTTCTCGTGGTTTGCGGATTGAAATTCATCATCAGAAAAACACATATCACACACTGTGGATGAATATTAGATGAAAACCGGCTCGTCCCAGTGACGAGGGTGACTGGTGGCTGGAAGCACCTTTTTGGTACAAATTAATTCTAATGACTCCTCAAGAGTAGTGATGCGCTCATTTCGAAGGATTATGCGAATGTTAATCGAATCCCGAGAACATTTCGATCCTCAAAACCATTCGAACTAACACAAGAGAACTCAACTACTCATGTCTCATTTGAGTGCAAGAATGAGTACAAGAAGTGTTCATCGAGAACTACTAATCGAGAGCCTTAAGCTAAAGTGTCCCATACACAGCACACTTGTGTCGGTGTTCCTAAAAGTGTGATGTGCGTGGGCTAGTTCGTGCACTTTCATACCAAATGTCACTCGCTTTCCGATCGTTGGCGAGTGACGAGCTCTGATATTGTAAAGTGGAGTTTTGAATTTTTGATGCTATCCGATTGCTGAACGGTTCATGAAACATGCACGCAGGAGAAGTAAACAGACCCTGTTGAAAATGAATAGCCTCCCGGAGCGTGACATCACATCGATCGGGTAGATGGCGTTGCGATGAAACTACAAATTTCAAAGACACACGCTAATTGGCCAGAAGATAAAACGGATATTTTTTGGGGATGAAATTTGGGAGTTGAATTGGAAAGATCGAGGCGATTACCCTTTTTTTTAAGCGCAACTGAAGATTAAACGCAAATTTTATTAATTTTTTCTTTGTTTCTGTTTCTAAATAAAGTTTGTTTTGTTAAATTGAATGACGACTGAAGTTGTTAAGTAAGAAGCTCTACAGACCCACTGTCCATAGCACTAGTCCGTCGTCGTCAAAGACCAATGAAACATTAATTTGTACAAATTTGTGCGACGTGCGTGGGGCACTTAAGAAAAAAAAAAAAATACGCGGAGATTCTTTGATTCTCAGTTTAGTCTCGGTTTCGGCTAATGGTGGCATAAACGGTGTCGGACACAGAATTAGCCCACTTGAACAAATCAATACAACAAAAGTGTGTATGCCGCTTTTTATAGAGTAGCGAGGACTACCCTTCTGCTGCGGTGGGCACCAAACATGACGTTCCCCATCTGATCCGAAGCGATTCAATTTCGATTCGTCACTTCACAAGGCATTCTGCTTAGAGGATTATTCAAACAGGTTCTTGCAAACGGCAACCTCGCTAAAATATAATTTTTTTTTTTTAAGTAGTGCCTTGTTCTGGGCTACGTATCCGATTAAGGAGTCTTCAAAGAGCCTTCTTCGGATTGTTCGACTGCTACTGTATTCACTTCCTCTCTTATCTCTGCTGAAGTGATACATAAATGAATTTTTAGCGACAAGACGTGATAATTCGGTCTTCAGCGGCACTTGTCTTTCAAGGAGCGGCCTTCCTTTGGATCGCTTCAGTCGAAATCTGTTGAAGTCGTCGAAAAGTATTTCCAGAAGGATATTTGGTAAAAAAAACTGTGTTTTTTTCTTTATTGAGACTCTAATTATAAGTACAGTGAAACTTCTCTGCAGCGGACATCACAATTGTCCGCCTCAAATGACGTCATGTCTGTCTCCTCTCTGTTCGTTTTTGGCTTTGAATGTCGGCTTTGCATCTGCTCAAAAGGTGTTGAACTGCATGCCTGTGTCGGCGAGGACGTCCATTGCAAAGCGTGATAGCGAAACCATGCCGAATTGTCCGTCAGAAGAGGTGTCCCTGATAGAGGGGTGACAATAAAGAAAAGTTTCCTGTATCTAAAGGGTCCTTCATTAAGTGCTTTATATCTTTAAATTTAAATACATCATCGAACTCATAAATCAGACTGAATTTGACCGATGGCAGGGGGTTTTGTTGGACCGCTGTGGTTTCTAACTTACTCGCATGGACACGCGACTTCAGAAAACCCCAGGCTAACGGCATCAAATCGCACGATCACGGTGGCCAGTTCACATCAGCCCCATGTCAGATGACCGTGGTCTCGACTCGTTCGAAGTTCCAATACGACGTGAGCCGTTCGGCACACAGCACCGTCCTTTTGAAACCACATGTGGTTGGTGTCTATACCATGCCAATTAAGGCCGAAATAAGTTGGTAATCACCGAACTATAGCTCTCGTCGTTGACGGTGATGGCCTGGCCAACGTCGTTCCCACAGAAATGTACCAATGACGCCCGAAATCCACACCAAACAGGCACCCCTATTGCGAGTGTCAAAAAACAAACGATGCTTATCAAAAAAACGCGTTGGTATTACAATTGTCAATGGACGATTGTTCACTTGTGAATGGAGCCAAAGTGGTATTGTGAGCTTAAATTGAGATTTTTTGATACGTGTCAATTTTAGTCAATCGCATTTATGAAGATGATAGAGCAAGCCGCTACTAAGGAAAATGTAAATATTTGTAATATTTTAATGCTTTTATAATTTTTCATTTAACGTTTATGGTTCTAGGGTAAAAGAAGTAGGCCACACATAACAATTAGAATGACTTTTCTAATTGACAAATCACAAAATGAGTTTGCCCTAAAATCATTTTGGATCAAAAGTGCGAAAGTTTTTCATTGGAAACTTCCGCACAAACGCCTTAACTACCTTCTTCTAAGTGTTTACAAAAAACTAAAGAATGTTCATCTTTGTAAAACCGCAGAGTTCAGTGGAAACCCCGTTCTAATTTTATTCCTTTTGTTAAATTTGAAAAGAAACTACGGAACACAAATGAAATTTTCAAGTATACTGTCAAATATCATGCCTCATTCACAGCAGACAATTTATTCACAATTGTCATAAATTTTATCAAATTAGTTACACAATACCGAAGCTTTTTTTTACTGACAAATTTATCAATCATCAATAGGGGTGAGGGTCTTTTTCGTGGATAGTAAACAGAGCACTGTGAGTTCTTCTATGTGGAAGTAGCTGACGATAAATAAGAGGATCTTCCTTCAACGTAAGCTCCCACAAGACTACAATTTTTCGACAATTTTAATGCACTTAAAATTAAATTAGAGCAGTGCGAAAAATTCAGTCTTGAAATTCTCATTATGTGTGGATTTTTACACTTGTTCTGCTTCCTCTACTGACACTACAGTCCGGGGTGGACCAGGGCCTCAGCCAAAATGTGTGCGTACGCATTAAATGTAACCCAAACTACATTTCCAGCCGTTTGAAGCTTGTTTTTTGACATTTCTGCTTTTGCCTTTTGAATTTTAGATGCGAAAAAATTAATTGTCACACGGGCTTTATGCCTAGTTATCGAAAATTTGATGATTTGGCAGGTTCTTCTGTTTTAGTCCTTCCATGACAAAATTACAATTCTAATTCAACATGCTTGACTTTGACACGTGACACAAATGGCTGTCAACAAATGGAGAATTGAAAAATACAATCACCAACAAAAACATTCGTTAATCTTTGTACACGACTAGAAAGACTGCGGTAGGCAACTTTTATTTAAGCACTATCCACCACTCGCTCGCCCTTGACACCAAAGCACATGTATGGAAATGATCCTCATGTCAAAGCCGATATTGTCTGCACGGATACTGTAGTTGAATCACATTTTTCTCAAGAAATACTGATTAGCAGCAGACATCGATCTTTGAATCACTTTGAATGGCATCTTTCACATCAGCTAACATTTCAGTGGCAGCGCCTCCACAAACCCCTCTCCTTCTGCTGTTCGACACATTTAACAAAATTGGAACGACATTGACAAGAGGTTAGTAACCGCATTCTGTGACAAGTGAATCATTTGGCGAGGCTCTGCCACCTCTGAGGCTCTGACACCGAAATCGAAAAACTTACACTTGAGACTACAAGCAGCTATTTACATAAAAAAAATCATAAACAAATCGTAAATAAAACGTGCGTCATTAGTCTAATTTCCTTCGGAAGTCGCTTCATCTCACACTCGATCTAGGTATGTTTACGTATGAAACAACGGCTCCAGATGTATCTGTGTTTTGTTTACCTCTCGACTAAGGGTCGACAACGTCGTTTTGCAAGTCACACTTCATGGCGGTTCGGGGGTAAACACCATTTACCCTGGACCCGGGCCAATGTTCGGTTCCGTAACGGATATCTAAGCCTAAAGTGGAAAACACACAATCTTCCATTATTGCAAGTGAAGAGATATGCACTTCTATTCAAAGACAAGATCATGTCGGCCAGCGGGAGCGGAAGCCCTCTTAAGCCGCTCGAGTTAGGTAATCACAACTGCACAACGCAACATTTTCCAGTGAAGAAAGTCCAGAGAATGGTTATTTAACCGATGGCCCGTAAGAGTGTCTGTTCGATTGATTTATCGATTTTGAGTGTTCCATTCCAGTGCAATTCACAGACAACACAGACATGCCTGACTGAATGGTCATACCCCGGCTCGCTTTCTATCCATCGATCGGTGGGCCCTTGATTAATTGTTGCTCTTCATTCGAGTTCATTATTCCTTAATGAAACGAAGAAGAGGGGGAAGAGAATCGGCTAAATTCAGACACACGAGGGAAAACGAAATTTTCTTCTGCGGAAATAGTTCAACGAACGACGACGATGGTGGTGGTGAAGTGACTCATTTCGGTTATGAGGGTCAATAAACTACAGAGCACCCGCTCGAGCTGATCCATGATAATACCTCTGCGCTGTAAGTTTATTTCTAACAATTTTGTTAGAACGTGGGGGTGAATCGTATTAGTAGGTTTCACGGGACTCAATGGTGAAACTGTGTGTAATGCGAGAAGCACGTAAATGGGATGGGGATCCATTCGCAATGGATGACAGATGAGTAAACAAGAGCGTAATTTATTTTGGGGTTCTAGAAAATATGTATAGTCGCTGGCTAACGTCAATGTAAAGAGAAGATGCTTCCTGCTTTTTGTGTTTGGTCATCATTCGATTCGCGTGTGGAATAACATTTGGTCGTGTTGTCCGCAGCAAATTTGTAAAAATTACGGTTGACTGATTTCGGTTCATCTTGGCCACAGTCGAATATTGAAAAATTCCAAAAGAAGATGAGTAAAATATAATCCAGTGGCATATTATCGACATTCAACGAGCACTGCGTTGCCGACACCAATGGATCTAGTACATTTGTGCTGAAGCTCAACATGTGCATGAGTATTTAAATGAAAATGGAAATATTAGGCGCGGAAGAGCATTCCATATTCATGTTCGTTTCTTTGAGGACGCAAAGAACTAACAAAACAACACCGTAACGCGTATAAAACGTATGACGGCAAAAAACACAGAAAACCGCACATATAGAGCAGACAAGACAATCAAAAACAAGTAATTTAAGGAACAACGAGGAACAACGAGGAACAAACAGACGTGCTACGAACCTGTTATTGTTTTTATTATTTTGTAACCCTATGCCTCTGAGATAGGCCTAATCCTGACTATCATTTGATTTTACGGAATCTATGTTGCTTTTGCTTTGAAGGAGCCATAGCTTTATAGTTTTACGGAAGCTATAAAAAATTCCATACAGCACAAGGCACAAAAGATATACCAGAAAAAACGACCATGAATGAGTAACGAACAATGATTCTTCTCTGGAATAGCGCCATATTCAAAACCTATTATTTATTCAAAACCCTACTATAGTTGGCCCTAAAATCGGAAGGTGTTAAAAAATATTAAATTGTCATATTTTGATTGCTGTCTGTCGACGAAAACTTCATATAACTTTGGCATAGACTGAGTGGGTGCTTTCAGGAATTCAGTTACAGTCACAGACTCAAGCTTCAGACCCAAACTGAAGGTCAACTCAAGCAATCGATCTAGTACACGGATAAGTATGATAAACTGTGGCCACAATAGGTAGGGTAGGTCGGTAGCGCTGCTAGTGAATTCATTAGTACACTTCGACCATCGATACCCAGTCAGACTACTTCCACCGCTCGATCCCAACAGCATATGGTGACTGAACTAGATTTGAAAGCCAGATAAAAGCGTATTAAATTAGTTTTCCATGGAATTCGAAGGGGGACCCCACTAACCAAAGGTAGGCACTTAACCAACTGCGCATTCCAGTCTTTACCACAATAACCACTTCGTTCAGTTTAGTTGAATGTTGTTCAATTTCGTTCAGTTTCGCTGAATTTTGTTCGATTTCGTTGAATTTTGTTCAATTTCGTTGAATTTTGTTCAATTTCGTTGAATTTTCTTCAGTTTCATTGAATTTTTTTCAGTATCGTTGAATTTCGTTCAGTTTCGCTGATTTTTGTTCAGTTTCGCTGATTTTTGTTCAGTTTCGTTGAATTTGGTTTAGTTTTGTTGAATTTTGTTCAGTTTCGTTGAATTTTGTTCAATTTCGTTGAATTTCGTTCAGTTTCGTTGAATTTTGTTCGATTTCGTTGAATTTTGTTCAATTTCGTTGAATTTTCTTCAGTTTCGTTGAACTTTGTTCAATTTCATTGAATTTTGTTCAATTTCGTTGAATTTTGTTCAATTTCGTTGAATTTTGTTCAATTTCGTTGAATTTTCTTCAGTTTCATTGAATTTTTTTCAGTATCGTTGAATTTCGTTCAGTTTCGCTGATTTTTGTTCAGTTTCGTTGAATTTTGTTCAATTTCGTTGAATTTTGTTCAATTTCGTTGAATTTTGTTCAGTTTCGTTGAATTTGGTTCAGTTTCATTAATTTTCGTTCACTTACGTTGGCCCACAGTGTATCGGACGTAAAGACAATTCGCGTTGAGATTTTATTCCCAGTGAGAATTATGAGCACTTTGGGGTTTGTTTCTGGTCTGATACAAGTTTTGGTAGGCAGGCAATTACGTTTGGGCCTTAACAACTCACGTCACTGCATTCTGAACAAGAACTGATACACAAAATAAGCCTCAGAGCAAGGAAAAAATTAAAAATATTATATTTTACTGTTGAATGCGTCGAATAGTTCGACACACTTTTGTAGAACCTGCAGGGACGAGTAAGAAGAGCGCACCAGGGATTCCATCCATCACCCCCAGGATCCTGCCTAAACAACTCATGCCTTTGAGAAGTTGCACGAGTAGAAATATACCGCTGTTAGGTCTGCAATTCCTGTGGTACCACAATGGGCCTAAATGGACACAAGTGATACATCTCCAGAACATAACCCACCGCCAACCTGAGACAAGATGGCCATCAGTGGGTTCAGCCTACTTCGGCTAACCTTGCGTCATGAATCACAGGAAAAAATACCGTCCTTCCGGCAGTTGTTTAGCACTTTCATCCAAAACCGGTTCGACTTGATTTGATTGCGACTTCCTCTGCTGCAACGACCCACACAGTGGCACATTCGTTTTCGTTTCCCTAAACGTCACGAGTGAAATGTACCGAGATAAAGCCTTCAACTGAAATCTCGTTCTCAATCCGCTCTCTGTCAGTCTGCACTCGATAATTAAATCACGATCGCCTTGCATTCACTGCATCAAACGTTCGCTCCGTCTATCCGGCGAGGCGTGCCACCAGAAAGTACTACGATCGCCAAGTACGTTTCTCCTCGCGTCTCCGCCGACCACTGCGCCACGACAACGACTGATCCAATCTATGACTTAATCGATGGAACTGCTGCTGCAGCACACACTCACTGAGGATGGTTAATTGCGTGCAACGCACCACGAGAAGCCGGCTTGATGTCGCCCCACCCATACGCGCGTAGACGCAGCAAGGTGTGCCTCACTACATGCAGCCACTAGACCAGCGCAATGTTGTCCATTACAATATGTAAATCTCAGGGACCGAACAATAACGACGTAATTCGAAAGAGAATCTTTTTGAAAATTACCATAATTGCCGCTAAAACCCACTTAACAGCTCGGTCATTACAGGCGGCCAATTCATGAGCAATTGAGGAACTAATTGCTGCCCGAGATTGAGTCGCTGTCGAAGACGTTTCACCCGGAGTTCGCCTGTTTGTCGGCTCTGCTTGCGTCATGAACTTTCTTTTCAAGGCCACTTTGGAGACTGTGAACACTTTCACCGAGTGGGTCTCTTCCACTCTTCCACAGCGATTGCCATTCAACCGTGGAAATGGATAACGAATCAATCCGCCAGATACACACGAGTGTTCGGCAAATGAGCTGAATCCAATCAACGTCATCGCTGTGAAGAAACACACACAATTGACGGCATGATTGAAGAACGAAATCGTACGTAATGTGGTCTTCAAGTGCATGCCATGTACGTGCTCGAGACAGGCGCGGGGGCGAGTAGTCTCCGTCATTGCTTCACCGAGTCCCCCACTCGATGTTGGGACACGAATCGAATGCTCTGCAGAAACGGTAGCAACAAGTGCATGCAGTGGATCTGGATTTTCTCATGACGATAGTGAACGTATCTAGGAGAATTTAATCGTCGACAGACGCAGTATCTTTACGGTCGATCGTCATCAACATCAGATTGAGCGGGCGACTTTTTATGGCAAAACATCGACTTGACTACATTAGCGGAGGTTGTGGAGTACCCGCTGCTGTTGTTCAACGGAAGGTGGGTGAACTTTGGAACGTTTAAGCCGTGGGAGCACAATTAGCGACCGGGAGAATGTGCTGAAATTCGTTTTTGCATTGTGAACAATTAAGGCCGAGTTGGCTGATGGTGGGGGGAGGGGGAGAGAGAAAAGATTGCAAAATGACTATTTCCACGGGGGCGGTGAGGTGGGAACTCGCATTGTTTTCCATTCCTTCGCCTGAACGACGATAACAAAACGCTGGCAAGAAGATTCGTGTGATTGCGCGTGGCAAGTGGTTTCTTTCTTTCACTTAATGAGTGAACTCGGGCTCGGTGGTTAGGAGTTCTCGTCAGCTTCGCAATTACTTAGAATGTCATTGTGGTGCTACAGTCTGGAGCAGGACTTGGGCCTAACAATCACTCATGGTGCGCGGGCTATTGTTTTGCCACGACAAGCAGTGGTTTTGCCTGAGTGTTGGTGAATCGAGAGTGGAAGCCCATACCCAAGTCCAGCCAGGAAGGAGCCTCCGACCAAGCAGGCAGGACTAAGCGGGGTCAAACCGATGCCCATACCCAAGTCCAGACAGGAAGGAGTCTCCAGGGAAGCAGGAATGACGGCGTGAATATGGAAGTTGGTGTCCCGGGGATCGAACCTGAACCTTAAACAAAGTCGATGCCTTCACCGTTTGCCGGGGATCGAACCTGGACCTTCAAAAAGAACGAGGCGATGCCCATACCCACAGTGTTCGACATCAGCCAGGAAGACGCTTCTAGCCATGCGATGAAAACCAGCTGCAAGAACGACGACACGAATATTGAAGTTGGTGCACCGGGGATCGAACCTGACCCTTGGCCAAAGAGTGGAAGCCCGTACCCAAGTCCACGCGCATACGAATGTTGGTTTGCTGGGGATCGAACCTGGACCTTCAAAAAGAACGAGCCGATGCTCATACCCACAGTGTTCGACATCAGCCAGGAAGACGCTTCTAGCCATGCGATGATAACCAGGTGCAAGAACGACGACACGAATATTGAAGTTGGTGCACCGGGGATCGAACCTGACCCTTGGCCAAAGAGTGGAAGCCCGTACCCAAGTCCACGCGCATACGAATGTTGGTTTGCTGGGGATCGAACCTGGACCTTCAAAAAGAACGAGCCGATGCTCATACCCACAGTGTTCGACATCAGCCAGGAAGACGCTTCTAGCCATGCGATGATAACCAGGTGCAAGAACGACGACACGAATATTGAAGTTTGTGCACCGGGGATCGAACCTGGACCCTCAACAGAGGACTGACGAGCGCGATCATAAATTGTAAGCAAGTTATTTCGGCAAAAGCGATTACTTTTACAAACCCAGTGAGACATTGGAAATCTCAATGAATTTCAAACGCCCCATAATCCATCCCATCTTTTCACTTGTCACATTCAGTCATCCAGAAGTTATTAATGGTCTGAAGCAAACTCCCTTTCATTCCCTGGGATCACGTACAAAAACAGAGTCCCATTGTCACGAGGACCCCTCCGGAGCAGGCTCCTTTTGTCAATTCAATTAGAAGGACTGCACAAAGCCATCCCAAGTGCAATAAACAAATGCATTGTGTCCCGAGTGTCGCCAGGGATTCGGGGAATTCAGCACACGACGAATATCAAAAATTAAATCTCTGAACCCGCACAAAAGAGGGGGTCACATCATCATTTCATTTTGTTTGTTCCGAGCACCAGCGCTGGATGGCGTCGACGGTACTCTAATGACGAGTATATTCGTGTTAAACGATCTTCTTATGGGATTAGTGTCCGAAAAAGCGGAAGGGTTTCACCGGAGGCACTGGAGGAGGACTGGCCAGCTGAGCATTCAGCTCAATTCCCAAGTAACTCGAGGCGACATCACCCAGATGGAATGACAACACCAGTGTGACCCAGCGTCAGTGCTGTTGTGGTGGTTGGTGGCGGCGATGACGACGACAATGACGCCAGCAAAAGGAGTCAAATGTGCAGAGGGGAACAAAACGAAACCGGTAACGTGCGCTTCAACCCGTGAATACGTGTTCTTGAGTTCGCATCTCTTCACTGGAAGGAGACTGTAACAATGGCTGGCGCTGGGTGCCGGGTGTACACTGTACACTCTTGTTTCGAGTGGCGTTTCTTTTTTACATATTCATGATGTCATGCAGAAAACTGTGTTGTGACTGTGGAGTCAGTTTGGTGGGTGCATGATTTTAATCGCACCCCAACATGCAATTGAGTGATAGAACGCCCGACGGACTAAGGGTGGCGGGGTGGAAGCACGAATTAATGCGCCATATGCACACGGAAGGGGCAGAGTACAGGCCGATGCCAGCAGTGCAGCAGTTGCTCGTGCGGTGGTTGCTGTAATTCCATCCCCCTCCGCCGAGGCCGAGAGGTTCAGTTTTAGTAATTTATGATGAAGTTTGCTAGCCGCTCTCGCTAGTGATGCATATGTCATGCGAGCTTGTTGTTTTTCGTTTCAGTGGTTCGTTTATTCCTTACGTGTTCGAATAGTTAATGCACGCCTGTTTTGGATAAATAATCGTAAATATTGCTGGAATATATTTTCAACGGACTCGCCGTTAGTAGGTACTCCCATCGTGCATGCACACGACTGGGGCGTGTCCGGTTGTTGTTACTAGGTGAAAGAAGTCGGTAATCAGCTTCTGGGTTGGACAACAAAAAAAAACTGGGTTTTCTCTTGCCGGTGGCAACAGGCCGGATGTTCATTCGTTTCTCCCAATGCTGCTGCGGAACTGTCAACTTCAATAATCGGTGCTATCCTGATTTTGTGGCTGAATTCGATGGAATGGGGGACCGAAATTGGGAGGAAATGATTGCCTCAATAGGAGCTGTAGTCTTCCTTGCTCTTAAGAGTGAAAATGGCTTACTTTCGAACTGCACTCTCCGAGACGGCACGCGGGGAAAGGAGCAAGAAATATAATTGAATGCGGCAAATAGTAACCGAACCGATGGTTTCGATTCCCGGATTCTCGGCTAGAATAATTTCCACGGTCCCTCCTCTTTCTTTGGTCACACTGTCTGGAGAAAGCTTCTCAAAACTTGTCGGTTTGGAGTCACCATAAAACTGTAGGCCCCTTCCACTAGTAGACGAACAACATGCGTGGTTGCTGAAGAAGCTAGGCCCCCACCATCTGCGGGCTGTAGCGCCACCTATTTATTGGTATAAAAAGTACTCCAGAGTCATTGGAATCTCATAAGTAAATCTGGGTAAATAGAGCACTGAGGGAAGCAGTGTATCAAGAAGCCGTAGTTTTTGAAGACAGCTTCAAACAAGTGGTCGCCTCTATTGACAAAATCGAAATGTCTTCTTTTTGCTGCGGTTACCACCATTTTTGCCATCATCCCGAGCTATGTTTTCGGCATGAGTGTTTGCTTTCCTTGTTAAATAACCCGCACAAGTCCGGAAGGATCAAATCTGGAGGCCTGGGTAGCCAGCCAGTCTAGGGAATTTATGTTACGGAAATTGAATTTCTTTGATTTGCCATGCAAAGCACCAATGTATTTCACACATTTCCATCCACATAGACTGCCATCGACTATTTCGTCTTCTCCGCTGAAAATCCACCGAAAAATGGCTTGAATAATGGATTAGGCGCAAACTCCCGACCAAAGTGTCACTTTTTGGTCAAGCAACGATGGTTCATAGATCTCGTTTGGATTATCTGTTCCCCAAGTGTGGCCATTTTCCTTGCTAACAACAGCAAAGAGTGTGTAACGGACTTCCCCTTTTTAAGGTGGTGCTACAGTCCGGGGTTAATCTGGGCCTTAACCAACAAGCGTCTCCAAGCATTACGATCTTTAGGTAGGCCTGGTTGAGGTACCTTTCCACTTCCCTGAGTCGCGGTCTTCCTCTGCCGTGCCGCGCCTCGGGGTGCTTTCGACTTTCCGGCTTCCATCCGCTCTTCATGACTTAGCCATTAAATCGTTTTATCTTTAGTCTTCTGGCTACGTCGATGCCGCTCTCGTACAGATACAGTTCGTCGTTATATCTCCTCCTTCACTAGCCGAAAGTCACCAGAAGAAACTTCGTATCAAAGCAACCAAGAGCAAATTCATCCCCGTCATTCCTCTGCACCATATACCAGGACTGAGCCGATCTAGGTCTTATAAAGGGTTACTTTTGTTGATCGAAAGAGGGTTTTGTTTATCAATTGCTTTCTCAGCCTGCTGGTGTCAGTGTCTAAATTGATACCAGTTCGTTGGTAGACTGAGTGTGACTCCCTCAAAGCTATACCTGTCTATCGTGACGCTGACGTTAGGTGTCCTTTCGCGTTAACAGCATAAACTTGGTCTTGTCCTCATTTACCGTTCCGTTGCAATACTCACAACTGTGCCATTGACACCACGCTGCATTCTTCCGATAATGTCGATATCGTCGAAATATGCGAGTAGTTGGGCGGACTTCTGAAAGATTGCTCCTCTTGTGTTGGTGTGCGGGTTCTGGACAATTCTTTCAAGAACGATGTTGAGAAGTCACAAGGGCTTCCGCGGTTATCAAAGTTTGCGTCCAGTCTGGTTCAGTGCCAACCATTCGAGCTGAGGATACTGAAATGAAGGTTAACGTGGACAAATCGGAGGTTATGGTCATTTCTAGAACGCCTGCTCAATGCACTCTACATGTTAGTGGAGACCCATTGAAGCAGGTGGAGAAGTTTAAGAATCTCGGGGTCTTTTTCAAGAGTGATGAGAGGAGCAATACTGAACTTTCCTGAAGGATTGGTCAATCTGGGCAATTTTGAATCCGATTGGAAGATCTGTAATCAGGATGGCCGAGCTTAGTGTCAAAGCTAAGTTTCAACTCAGTACTCATTCCACCTGTGTCATGAAATTTGGGTAATGACCGAAGGAATAAGATCGCGAGCACAAGGTGCTGAGATGAGATTTATTGGTGCTGTTGTGGGAACTACTCACCGGGATAAGGTGAGAAACACGGCAGTTCGCGAGGAACTCAACATTGAGGAGCTGCTTCTTCGCCCGAAGAGATCTATGCTTCGGTGGTTTGGTCACGTGGCACAAATGTCCCCTTCATCACGACTTCCGAGGCGGGCGGTGAATGCGATTCCATCAGGTAAGTTACCGCTTGGCAGACGCAGGACGAGGATGTTGGACTAAGTCCAAGAACTCGTCGGGTTAGGCTACTCCTGATGAGTTACGAGTCGATGGCGGAGGATCGAGTTGCCTGGAGATCTCTCGTGTCTGGGTTAACCCCGCGTCCCCTTTAGTGGAGCATAAGGGTCAGATTATGATGATGACAGCATGGACACAGAGATGTCTCCACTCAGTCTTTGATCTCCTTAAATAGTGCGACCTGACTAAAATTGTCTTTCTTTTAGAAAATGCAAAAAATGATCTCAAAATCGTGAGGGTACCCCCTTAAGTTAGTTGCAGGTTTGTTTCTTAAGCCCTTGGAATGTATTATTTTTGTGCGATTTTTGGTGGATGCGTTGTCTTCCTTGATGATATAATATTCCTTATTTTATAAATATTGTTTTGTTTTTTAGTGACTACAAAGAAACATCATTCTTTTCCATTTTTCAGTAATTGTACGTTAAACAGAACACATTTTGGTGAAATTTACTTCAAGGAGTTGACGCTCCTTACAGTGAACAATCTTGTCACAGTGAACAGACCCGGTTGTTATGAGTTCACTTCATCGAGCGTCTACTGCACTTAGCACAGCTCTAGTCACTATATAAAGAGTGATTTTTTTTTTACCCGGAATATTCCTCAAAATTCTGTGTCTTCGAAGAAATAAAACTGCATGCAGACAGAACAAATACAACACCTTCGGAAGCAAACGAAACTTCCTTCCCAGGCAGCTAAAAATAATTCGGATCAATTATTGATTTTCAAATGTACAGAATACACATGCAATGCCCCCTGAGCTCTGACGTTTCTCGACTATTTTTAAAACCGAATGCGAACACTGTCTAAGTTACTAGATGTTTGAACATCAGCATAGCATGCATAAATAATACCATCGAAGTGTTGTTCTGAGCTAATTAGTTTGGAAGGAGCATAGCCGAAGAGCTGGCTTAAAGGATCAGGTGTAGAGGAAAGTCTGAAAGTGGACATTTATACTCGTGGGAGGGAGTCGCTTGAGAAATGATTTTATAGCAGGCGGAATGTTCAAAAATGTGGTTCGGTTTATGAAGTTTAGAGCGCCTACTTCATTGCAATTTTTAAATTGGTTCTTTGTACGGGCAATTTTGATCCTAATTTTGAGGGAATTTGCAGAAATTACTAAAATTCGTCTAGTGGGCGGATTGATTTTGGTTCGTTCACGATAAAATTATACGACATAAAACAATGCAAAGTAAGTCAAGGAATGACACATGTCATATTTTTTCCAGAACTGTTTATCGCCCGGAATGAATGTACCAGATAAAAAAAAAACAGTGCACGGTGGTGCGAGTTCTGGTCTCATTTGATAAATGGAGATGATAAATAAATATGGTAACGTGGTCATAGTTTAGCTCCATGTTCCTCGTGGCAAAGATTTGTCTCACTCTGCGCATTTGCAGGTTGGTTTATTCGTAAGTCCGTTGGGGATAAACTACGGCGAGTATATAACTCTCGAAATAAGCATTAATTCGAACAAAAAGCACTTATGTTGCAGTGAATAGTTTCCCGTCAAGATAATGGCATAACGTCGGTTATCATAATTTCAACGGCGACGATTCGGCATGCGGCATGGATAAATGAAAGAATTCTATTCAAATATTCAAACAGTATCTTATCAGTGCCTCATTTAGTTACTCGTCAGATAGGTCGCATACCAGGGTACTGATTAGAGCACGAAGAGACCATATCTGTGATAATCATTCACATGTGGTTAATTAAATTGGTGAATGGCTGCTATTCTGCCACAGGGCCGGCAAGGTTTCAATGAAGCTTGAGGTTGCTTCAGTGCATCTGCCACTCTCTTATTTTCTACCGAATGATGTGGTAACCGTATCCCAAGCCGGAATAAAGCTCCTGGACTTCTGGTTTAACTTAATTTATGCTGGCAACAAAAGGCTTTACTGACTTAACCTCTAAACTGGCGCTAATATAATGCGTCTTAATTTGTTGAACAGTCCTAAATAAGGCTGTCAACTGTAACACACTCATTCGGGTTAATGGCAGGCCTGCATGTGTATCAGCGGAGCATTGAGAAGCACTCCAAGTGCCGTGCTTAACATACCACACCTCCTACCTTACGACTCAGGACACTTGGACAGTGGCCGGAACTTAGCAAAGGACACGATTGTCTTTAACAGCATTCTTGCCAGATTGGATATGAAGTCTGACAAACAAACGCCGACGGATGGCAGAAACAACTCCGATTTTTCCAATTTTCCAGTTTATCAACGAGATGCCTGGACACTCCTTATGCGTTTGCCGGGGCACTGCCGGGCGGTTGCAAAGCCGATGCTTCTCTCTAGAAGGCACTAATTGCCATAAAAGTGACAGGTACGGCCACTCTGTCTGCTCAGACCAAGCTGGCCTGCCACCTGAACCCTCATCGTCGCCATAATAGCGCACTGTCCACTTGACACTCATGCCCGCAGAATGGTTGGCCCGTGTAATGAAGCTACAAAGAGGAGCAGGAGAAGAACCACACAACACCACTTCTGGTCGTGCAGTCCCCATAATCTGATTAATCTGAACGACATTAGCGTTACCCAGCTAACCCGTTTTGTAGCACGGATTCGGTTCCATTTATATTTGTTGAGTTTGTCCAAACTGACGTAAGTAAGACTTAACGAAACTTAACGAAGTCACAGTGAAGTGGTTTTTATGGTCACAGTGTATCATTTTGGTATCCGCTTGATTGCTCAAGCTCTAAAGTCGTCTTATGCTCAGTATGGTTGCATTAAATTTGCAGCTTTGACAGTAACTTTAACTTTGAAGTCTCATGCAAATTTTCGTCATTTCTCCATTTACCCCCTTTTTTTTGTAAAATAAGATGACCAAGCCTTGGCTTAATTTATTCAAGCGTTTATTTTAAGACGACCTACAAATTTGTTTACCTCGACTCGAGTATTAACAACACCATCTGTCAGTCTTCAGTGCTGCTTTAAGTGTTACAGTGACGTTCCAATTTGAAGAAGCTTTTGCGCTGACTGACATCGTTTCCACACTCGTTTCCACTACAAAATGATGATGATCATCATCTTCTGACCTGCATGGTCCACTTAAGGGCCCGCGGGTGTAATGTAATGAACGCACGAGGGATCTGCAGGCAACTGGATCCTCCGCCCAGACGACTTCTTGGACTTGGTCCAACCACCTAGTCCTGAGTCTGGCAAGCGGTCGATGGAATCGCATTCGTTCCAAACCATCAAATCGTAGCCCTTTCCTTTCAAAGAAGCAGTTGCTAATAATGGTATTTGACAGCTGTCAAGTAAATAGTTCAAGTCAGTTTCGAACTGCCTTTGTAGGCATTTTGGTTTGGAAATGAATTCTACTGCAAACTCACTGTACGTTGATAAGGCTGCATAAAAACGTAAATCATACCGCCGAAAGACGTCACAATGACATTCATTCAGACGAAATGAAAATAAAAAAAGAAACGCCGTTTCATTTCATCTTTAACAAAGCTCTTTGTTGTTCTGTGTAAATGTTTTCCTAGCTAATCATCGCATCATTCCGACGAATGAATACGGAATGCAATCATGTATTTGTCCAGTCGTATCTGACATCACCTGTCAACAACATTAAGTCTGACTCAAAAGTACACTCTACCGCACGAGATATCAAATGAAAACAGCTTACGCTTATTCAGACACTTGTTTTGCCAGCAACAGTCGAAAGAACATATTAATTTAAAATCAAAATTGTCGATGTCAAAATCCCAACAACAACAGACTCCGATTAATTTTGAGCGATTTCACGCGCCGAACGGAGGAGGCTAATACAAACACAGGCAAATAAATAACTTGCTACTTTATATTCATCTTATCAGTGCGCAGCGCAGATGAAGATGAATAAAATCAGCAAAACACTTGACACATTCAACCACCTCTCCACAAATTAAGGCCAGGCGAGTGGCTGCTCGATCCAACATCTCCGTCTGGGAGGCTTAAAGCAATTTCAATGCAGACTGAAACGCATTTAGCCACAATTAGCTTATTGTTGTGACTTGTGTCTACAGAACACTGATACTTGTGTGTCTTTCAAAAAATAAATAAACTGACATGATTTTTTGTCGCATACACATCACGTCGTCCTCGCTTGACGTTTTATCAATTGTCACTACATGACAAGTGACAGTGACACACAACAAAAGCATTTACGTGTGTATGCGTACGAGTCTTATGGGAATTAACAACATTCCACTTAAGACATCTACGGACTATCATCAAAAGAAACTGTCAACGATGACAGATGAAATGACATCTATTATTGTTCGACTCCACCCACATACTTTTGTCATCTAATGTACATACATTGTTAATTTCCATATCGCGATGATAATCTCGCTCTCTCTCATCTCGGTGGTGACAAGGCTTAGGAGTCATTGAACAGCATCTTCGACGAAGTGAATGCTATTAAATTTAACGACAGTGACATATGCAAACAGAGTGTGTATCGTCGCTAGATTTCCATTCGCCGGACAGTAGTACACAATTGTATTGGAGAACAAGCCCGCCAAACGTATTGTCAGCAGAAAACCGAATTAACTATATCTGTTCTTATCACTTCATGGGGAAAAATCAATTTCTGTTTATATTTCTTATGTGATTGAAAAGTTCATCGTCGGACGCAGCACGAACATAAAAACAAACAGTGCGCGACATAATGATGTTTTTTGTTGTCTTTTTTTGCGCTCATTAAATATTTGTTTATTCTCAGAACTTGTTCAGTGCAGGCGAAGGGGAACCAGAATTATTATTCGTTATCTAGCAGAATGTAATTATTGTGTTTTTTCAGACACAGACATTACACGGTTTTTTCCTCGCAGACAACAACTTATGAGCTGACAATGTCAGTAAGAACATGGCCGATTTACAGTTGTTCCTTGGTGTTTCATCGGTGACAGTTTGCGGTTTTTGATTGATTTAGTAGACACGTGTGTTGCATATTTCAATGCACTTTTCAATCATCTGTCGAGAACACTGTGATCAGAATCACTTGACAGTTGTGAACGTCATCGAACTGACATGTTCAATTAATGAGACCTGATCTGACAAGTGTTTATGAAACCCGGGCATGCAAGCAGTAAAATAGTGCTTTAAACAAAAACATTTACGAATATCGTGGTCGATGCTCAAACAAAGTGTGATGCATGAAGGCCTATGATTGACAGAACAGATAAGTGGGTCGCTTTCGGTTAGTGGCTTGGTGAGTCGACTAGATTGTGCTTGGTCCCGAATTTAGCAACTTTATCTCGAAAAATCTTCTCAAACTTTGCCGTTCAGAGTCGGCATTAAGCTGCAGGTACCATCCACTCGTGAAATGACAATAGCGCGCAGAACACATGAGGCTGTTGTACATTTCGTGACCGGTTCAAGACGCACTTTTTTTTTTAGGGCAATCTTTGGCAGACTTGCATTAATTTCTACCGAAATCACTCACGCTACCTTATTCTGCTACCAGCTGAGAGGACTGCACATCGTCATGTCGTTTGGAAAATTGTAAATTCGAATACAAAATGCGCATTGTGAGTGACTCGGGGGAAAGTGTTCTCGTGTCCGACGATTGACAGCTTCGAGATTGTTTCATCGAGACAAACGTGAATTCCACAAATGACATCCTAGTGGAGATCCGACGTAGAATCGCTCTTGGCAGCCGCTGCTTCGGGGTGACGATACAACTCGGCTCAAAACTCATGACCAAACCAAAATGACGAAGAACCAAAATCATGATTTATACAACACTTATCTTGGCCGTCCTTCTATATGGAGCCGAAAACTGGACGCGGAGTTGATTCTTTGTTCCTTCGAAAGAAAATATCTGCGAGGAAGTGAATGGAGGAGAATACACTATCGCAAACTCTACGAGCTGTACCAGGATGTAGGCGTAGTTCGGAAGACAAAAATCCGTCGACTGCACTGGCTCGGTCACAATGAGCGAATGGACACCAACGCTCCAGCTAAGAGGGTCTTCGAATCCGAGCTTCCTGGTTCGAGAAGGAGAGGCAGAGAAGTAATCGCAGACGCAAGACAACTTGGTCTTGATGACAGGAAGCAGCGTGCCCAGGACCGTCAACTATGGAAGGCAGCAATTGCTCAGGCTCAGACCTTCCACGGCTCGTTTGGGATGGGCCGTCGGTCTGATAAGTAAGTAAGAGCTTCCATGGCTCATTTGCAAGTGTTTGACACCCTCTTGGCTGTTCCAAAACTGGATCATCTCTTTAGTGATCCATTTGTGTAGATGGAGATTTGTGTCCATAAAGGGGAGAGGGTCCAATGTAAGGTATTTGAGCACCGTTCTTGGCTTATATGTTCGCCTTTTCATGGTCTTGATGACCCGACACCCACAAGGGTTTCAGTTTGTTATTTATTCCCAGATAGTCTTAGAGTTAATTATGTAGCTCGTTAGTGCTTTGTGCACCGCTTGGCTATGTCTGTCATTATATTTATAGGATTTATGTTGATAATGCATAATGTACAGCTTTGTTGAAAGCGAAAATGTCTGCTTGGAAGATAGGTTTCTTCTTGCAGAGAGGAAAGTGTAAGCCACATCTTGACCCTACCCCTCCAGCCCCTACTTTGGTTGAGTTGAAACCGCATGTCTTGGCTACGAGCTGTTTTATTGACCAAAGAGCTTTGATAGCATTTGAATAAGAACTGATGTCTTCTTGGCTGTAAAGCCATCACTGTTAAGAACATTGAGATGTTCATCTACTAGAATTGGGGATATGACACCCCCCTGCGGACAACCTCTAGTAATTTTGATACCCATGTCTGATGAAACTTATTTGGATATTATGTGTCTTTCTTTTAGCCTGCCCCACATTGATGAGTGATTAGCAATCTTAAATGCACCTTCTATACCCATGAAGACCTCAATTACTACTTCATTCGCTTTCAGAGATTTTTCTACTGTCCGTAACTTTATGACGAACGGTTGGGATGTGAATTGTAGCTGGTAAAGTAGTGCCGTCGCCAGTGTTGAACTTATGACCAGTTCTATAAGCTTCTCTGTCATTTTTAACAGTACTGAAGATGGACTGGTTAGGAGATTTCTTACATCCTTTTGGTAACGTGTCTGTCAATTGGGCGGCTTCTTCCTGACTTTCACATACATAGCTACGTTATATGTAACGTAGAACAAAAGTTGTTCAGAATGGCCTCCTATACAGCATATAATTTGTCCCCCAAGCAAATCACTTCGGCATTAAAGGGTTAAAGTCTTGGAATTGATTTACTTTTTTCGGTGGAATTGGGTCTAGAACTTTATTCATGCTGTTTGCTAATAGATGGCGTAACTTGTATTATTCCATTGGAAAGCTACTGTCATTGTACGTCATTTCAGTATATGTCATTCATTTGAAGAGTAAACAAAAATAATTTTTTTCCGGCGAAGAACTATTTGGCAAACAGTGGATGGGAAATTTTACCCAGTTTCCCTAATACATCTAATCAGTTGAGTGTTACATTTTTAACGAAATAAAACATGTTTATATTTGTTATTGTATTTAACAAATAAATGGGTGTATCTTTATCTTGTTTTTTCGGTCTCACAGCCCATTGCGCGGGTACAGGAAGCTTAATAGATGACAGTTGACAGAAGCGCAGTGTCACATTTCAAATAACTGCGCTGGAAATACAAAATGTCGGCGACTTATCCGACGATCCTCATACAATCCGAAGTAGCAACGGTTGCCAATTGCGATTCCCCACGGAGATGTCAGTTGTGACATTGTGAGGAATTCTGCCACACTTTAGAGAGATGTGGACAAATAATTTACAGGAATTCAGATTGCAGGAAAGACGGCGTGTTTAAAGAATAAGATTGAAGCAATTTATAGAAGGTGATGTGTTTAAAGGTGTTGTTTACTTTGCCAAGCTACCTTTTTGTTAAGGCCCACTCCATAACGTTAATAATCTCTCTACCGAAGATTTATGAAATCGTCAGTCATTCTATTTGCAGCCGCAGGAATTTTTAAAGTGTGACACAAATAATTGCCACAAACTCAGTGACTAATCGTGGGAATTCCGGACAAAAAATTCACAAATGTGAAAGAATCTCGAGAGAACCAAATACGAACAGTTTGCACAATCAAATGTGAACCAGCAGTTCTTTGTGGGGTCGCTTTAGTTGTTTTGAGCGATGGCCGTTGAAATACTGAATGTCTCTAATCAACTCGAGACGCACGGAAAATTCACATTTTTACTCAATGTCCACAGATCCTACGAAGGACCATAAAGTTGAGCTGTAGAAAGAATGAGCATTGTGCAACCACTTATCCGTCGAGATTGAAACAAGCAATCGCCTTTTAATTGGCTACGTCCGCCAGAATCCCATGACCCAATAAATACAAGAAGAAAAACCATATCGTCTCAAATTTCAAACAAACGACATACCATTGAGAATCTGATAATTTAATTTACACGTTTCCGATACAATTTGAAATAGATTTTCACCGCGGGACACAAATAATCGGCCAGTGTGACAGATTTGAGTAGCAAGACCAAGACGGTGAAAATGATTGACCATCCATAGTGGACCGACAACGATTGGTTGTACAATTTATCGATGCTTTCACTTTTTCTTTGTTTCGGAGCTTATAAATGCAAATGCTGCAGTCTGCTGTGGGCTGGGCAACTTCATACGTGGAAGACGTGAATGGGAAGAGATATGTGGATCACAATGGAGAGACGGTAGCTTTTGAAAATTATTGAAGTGTTCGTCATTTGTTTTCTTTTGTAAAAGGTCTTCAAAGGCAGGGATTCGTCTGCACGTCATAGGCAATTGCATGAAACTTGAATAGGGAGATATATGTAAATGCGGTGTGGTCCGAGTTGTTGATTGAGGCAGAGGGAAATTTAGATAAAGAAAATCTCTTCTTCTTTGGATTAGGAACTAGATTTCGTTTCATTCAAGTTGGTACAGTTGGGTGGTTTCAAGTAACCGACCAATAAATGCCGGTGTTCCCCAAGGTTCTGTTCTGTCTCCAATAATTTTTCTCTTTTTTATAAAGACGAGACTACTTCACATCCAATCAACTCCTTCGCTGATAACCGCACTCCCAGCTTATCCTATTCGTTCCTGCTCCTCAGCTCCTCCCGAATACAGGTCTTGACAATATTCTCAACTTGGGTAGGAACAACGGAGTGGAACTCAATATTTCGACGCTGTCTGAAGTCAGATAAGCGAGCCCCTGATAGTCAGCCAGTATCCCTGACGGTATGTGTACCAAAACAACACATATTTGGATCGCTAACAAAGTGGATGTCGTCAAAAATCCTACGAAATGTCTAGACTTCCTTAATCCATGCAAGAAATATTCTACCGGCTCTGATTTGACTTTAGTATAAAAGGCTTATAATTAAATCTTGGGGACACTGCTCGAGTGCTCCCAAGACCACCCTGTACCCAACCCACTACATAGAATCCAAAAGCAAGCGCTTAAGTTTTTAGAGAACCAACGTACCGTCAGCACCGAACCTGCTACCCTGTGTAGGAGGAGACGTAACAACAAACCAATGTCAGCACAATATTTCTGCAAACTACAATCCGCAGATATTTAAGATCAATATGCACAAGTACCTCCACTCATCAAGCGACCTTGCTAGACCCTGTCTCGAAAGAACAAGTCGACATTTGGCAGAACGCAGAGAGCCGTCAATGAGGCGTTAGTTTGCATTGCAACGGAAGCGACTAAAGTGGGTCTATGCTGAACGCACAACATCGATGACTCGGCCAGAACGTCACGGTAGGCAGCTATAAATTCGAGGAAGTCAAGGGATTCGTATTCCTCGGCTCCGCGGTAAACAACACAAACTACATTAGTACCGAGCTCAGACGGAGGATAACTCTTGCCAACCGCTGTTTCTATGGCTCAAGAGGCAATTGAGTAATAGACCCTCTCTCGGAAGACAAAGTTGACACCGTATAAGACATTGGTCGTTTGGAGAAGAAGGTTAAACCACATGGGCTATACTGCGACATGAGTCTAGCCTGGCGTCTACAGATCCCACGCCTGGATTGTTAGACCCTAAGCTCCGACTCCAGCTTGTAGGGCGAAACTGGAGACAGCTGGAGAGATGGCCCTGGTCCTGGACAAAGGTGCAATAAGAAGAAAAAGAAGAGCCTCACGACTGAGCGTGGAAAAGATCGTATCTGAAACTTGGCCATCCAAACGCTGATGTTCAAGCATCCAATCGACGCATTTTCTACACACTTCCTAATCAGCTGACATTAATGATCAAGCAAATTGTATAAGGGTGGAGATGCAAATCCAACGTACAGCCAGGAGTGTGTGTACCCCAGGAGACTACCGCTGCTAAGGTGCTGCACACAAGTTCAAGAAGATCGACTATGCTTGGGCAGGAGGATGGAGCCAACAAACAAGACAACACTAAGAAAGTGTTCGTTGAGAAAGACGACCTCCATAGAGTGTATAATAATTTATGAAGTGAGACGCACGATTTTTTGAAGACTAGTCGGTTGGATGTCCGTTTTAAAAGATCATGCATTCGCGTCATATATCACCTTTCCAGATTCAACTCGGAAATTCGAATTGAAGTCTGATATATATTTGTGCATGCAGTGGCTTAGATTTGGCATCACTTAATATAAAATGACATTCGATACACTTGACATTATTCTTCTCTCACATGTTCCGCTGTCACTCATTGTAAGACATTCATTTTAAATGCTCCTCCAGTCACACATTCAGTGAAATTCAGTGAAATAAGCAATAAGAAATATGAATACCAATCAACTAGAGCTTTTCAAATTATCCACATGGTATCAAAAAAAAAAACAGATCAATCACCAAAAGTTAAGTGCGACAAGGATGACTCCAGATGAGCCAGAGAAGAAGAAAGTGCGATGAAATGAATCGATGGTCACCGTTTTCTTCGATTCCAAGGGCATTATTCATACGGTATTCGACCCACAAGATTCGCTGTATTATTTAGGTATTCTTGAGATTGTGGACCAGATGTAGTGATCTTCGACCGGAGTGCAAGTCTCTTGTGTTTTTGTTGCGTGGCAATGCCCCTCGCACAGTTTTTGCAAAACACAGCATAATAACGCCGGAATAAGCGCCGTGACTGTCTGAGGTCTCAACTCAAACTAGGGATCACCTAGAGAAAGATTCCTATCGTTCAAAAGGATTCGACCTCCTTCCACGAGCCTATTCCGGTCCTCGAGTACTAAACACGACACAACAAGTCTGTCTTACTTTGGCATCGAAGTAAGACAGACCGATTTCCTGTGTTCTATAACGTTCTTCAATGGCTTCATTAACGGCAGCTGCAATATTTTGTGTACAGCGTGCAATGATAAAACAGATGATCATTCCAATTTCGCTTTGATTGCGCAATTTCAAATACACTAAGAAACAAAGTTATAGTTGAAGAATGTACATAAATATGGACGTAATAGCAACCATCGCAATCAAAGTAAATAACAACGATACATTTTTTCACACGCTGCAAGCCCCAGACCGTCATTTTGTGTGCTCCATGGAATAAAGAAAGCTCATTTTCAGGTCAAACTACACTGAATTTGAACATTTCTGCACAGCATGTGCAGACAAGGTGCGAGAATGTCAAATGAGTCTAACCGCTAATAAACCGGTTCTAGACCGGTTTTTTTCTTTTGGGTGGCGCTACAGTGGCAGTAGACTTGAACTAATTATAGCGGCAATTAGTCTTATTATGCTTGCTTCATTATTCTACTACTAGTTCAGAGGAGCTGTAGTCTCATGTCGTACGGGACTGACAAAGCTAAGGCTATCCTTGCAAAGTGAGCATTGTCGGCAGGTGGTTCTATACAGATTCGTGATTGATCCATTGATCCTCAGCATTACCCAAGGACACGCTATAAATGTGTTCCACCCTTAATGGTACCGGGCATACTACACCTAGTCATGAAGTCCAAACTGTCTTGCGATCAATTAGTTTTACTGCCAGGCGATTCTTTTCCTCGCCTTCTTGAACGAGAAAGCTCAGGTTCAATTGTGCTCTTAGCTGGAGCATTGCAAGCCGTGCCATTGCAATCGATGAACTTTCTCGGAAACATCATCTTTTTTCAGTTCGTCGTATCCTCCTTCAATTTCCTCACAAACTGAACAAATATGTGACGCAGATTTTTTGCCTTTCGAAGGCACCAGGATGCAGACCTGCGTCCTGCTTATCCTTCCAGTTTTCAAATCTATAAAACAGAACTGTAGACATTAAGGGTTATGATTAGAGTATGATTTTTTGTGGCCCTCCCACTGAAGTAGCAACTGTAGCCAAGAGCGATTCAGATCCAGATCTCCACTGGGATGTAATCTGCTGGGCCTATAATCTATTAAAAATATGTCTGCAAGGTTAGAGTGACGTAGAAGAAAAGGAAAGGTTTGTTTAACTTCAACTAAACCAGCAAGTCGGCATGCGTCTATTTAGCTTCTGATGAAGAAGTTAATTGTTTTCAAATTACATGCACATATATTTCTATGGCAGAATGCATTAACTCGCCACGCACATCATCAACCAAGCAACAGACATTTTCAATAAAGACGAAGCACCTACAAGGTTTGCGCAAGTTGTTGAATTCCTAGCCGATCATCCAGAAAATGATTTGAAAAAAAGAAAATTGTGCCCGCCACGAAAAGTGGAGTCCACAACCCCGCTGAATTCGTGTAAATCAAAAATGAGAGCTCAATTTTTCGTGTTATCTCTCACTTCTCAGCAGGAAGCAAAGTCAAAACTTCGTCATGAATCATCACTGACACATCACAACTGAGATAGGGGAGAACACTCAACAGAGCGGATAAAGCTGCACAAAAACCATAAATAAATCGATTCCATCAGTTCCCGTGTCCCTGGAGTATTGGTGAATGTTTTCATATTCCATGTCCGACATGTTCCGCATGAATCGTCGTCGCCGTCGTCTCCCCCATCCACAAGCAATCTCCGCAATTTTCCACCCCCAGCAACAGACTTAAATTTGCGCAGATGAAATCACACACACACACACACGTCCACACTTACACCACCAAGCGAAGAATCCTTGATGTCACTGGATACTGCAATCCTTGCAGACACACTATGATTCACCTTCACATGGAGTTCAGTGGAAGTGGATGGTGCACCAACAACAAACCATCAGGGGAGACGACGACAACGTCAGACACCCCAACCAAGCATACGGAAGGATGTAAACAAAGCTCTCTCTTTCTCTTCATCCCCTCCATCGACCATTGTCCCTTCTTTTTGGAGAATTCATCCCCCAATCAAGGGTCGAGAAATCGAAAATC
The DNA here is from genome assembly GCA_905231855.2 of Eristalis tenax. NCBI lineage: Eukaryota > Metazoa > Arthropoda > Insecta > Diptera > Syrphidae > Eristalis > Eristalis tenax. Next base: position 28,579,710 of record HG993124.1, on the reverse strand, counting down.
CAAAAAGCAAAAAACAGGGAATCAGAAAGTAATTTTAAAGCGCTTCACTTACCGTTTGACCATTTTGTTGGTCACTCCGGAATTGTTTTCCTGCAGAGATCCTATGTCTTCCGATTTGAAATAATCCAGCTTTGGGATGTTGCACACGCGATTGCTACTTATGATGGATGCTTCCAATCGATACGAATCAACAGAAAAAAAGAATAACAAACAATCAATTCAAAAATACATCGGCCACACGAAAACTCGAGGAAGAACACAACAGAGAGAATCCCAACGCGAGCCTAGATTGTAGATGCGCGGCTTAAACCGTGTTAGAAGCGTGCAGCTAGATATCTCACCAGCTCAGTGCAACGACGGGGGCGAAAGAGACGAGGATGACCCACGCACTTCCATGTAAAACAAACAAAACACTGGAGAAAAATAAAAAACGTCTCTTTTTTGCTTCTCTTTTGGGCAAAAACAATATTTTTCCTTTTTTCCGAAAGAACGACGACACCAAACAACGTTGTTGTGCACGCTGTTCCCCCTTCGATCCCCTTCTCGGCGGCGTGTGTGGGAGATAATTTAATTGCTGCTCCTTCCTTTGCCGATTCTCTCCGTATCTTGGAAGTCTACTTCCTTTACTTTTTCATGTGTTTTTAAATTTTCCAAATGAAACGCAATTTTGTTTTGATATCGCTTGCGAAGGCAAAATTAACGATAGATTCCTTTTTTTTTAAAGATTTTTTCCACTCGGCGGGGGGTTGTGGACCGTGGTCACGGAGAAAGACGGTAAGTAACGTGGAATGGGGGAAATAGAAAATAACACACAGAGCACTCTATTTTTCCTCTTTTTATCGCTGAAGGAATTTTCTTGGCTTCTTTTGCTTTCCTTTTTCTTTTATTCTCAGATATTTTCTCACACACTAATTACATGCACTGAACTGAAGTGAAGAATTTTATTTTCAGACACCACTGTTGTACTGAGAGAAGGGAATGGGTTCTGTTGAGGCACTTTACTTTCTGGCGGGGGGACGCGAAATTCTTTAGATTTTTCGATCGCGAAATGGACACCAAGGAATGTCGGCTCGTTCGGACAAACAAAAAACCAACAAAAAGGGAATATTTTTGATTTTATTTGACTGAGATGCTCTTTTTGAATTTTCCGATAGAAATACGACTCTCTCGCTCGAACTCCGCATTTGAATGAAAAGAATCCGTATTCAACGACGGAGAATGTGCATAGAAGATAGCAGGGTTCAGTTGTGTGTGTGTGTGTGCGTGCGTTGTGCGAAGAGTGTAATCATTTGCACTTGTGTTGTGTTTGGAAAAGCGAAAGGGATGGACAGTGTCTTAGGGCACTGACAGTTGTGGCGTGTAAAGTCTTTCTAACGATGGTGGCGACACTGCTGATGGAAGACTTTACTTCAGCACAGGGTGATTGCAAGAATTTTTTGAAGAAAGCCACATTCTCCGCATTTGACAAAATTTAATTGTAGTTTTTTGTGACTACGGATTAGGTTAGGATAGGTTAGATTGACTGTCATAACTGAAGCTGTTGTGACCCTCGCTGCCCGGTAATAGATGCACCTGTTCATCCGGCACGCCTGAGAGATACCTATTGACATCCTAGTGGCATATTCTTGATGATCGCCCCTTTGCTGGGTTACAGCCAGTTTGTTTTCTTGATGCATTTTGCTGTGTCCCAAATCTTTATGTCTGACATTTCTTCTATGCTGTTGAATGAATAGTTGCCTAGCGTGCTTTTCCGTGTTCCTGAAAAGTCGGGGCGAGTGTCGTGGTAGTAAAGCGTAGTTTCTCCTTCCTTCACGTTGAAGCAGCTCCAGCAGAAGTAGTTGAGGGGGGCGCCTATTCTTTTGACGGGTGTTTCGAATAGGCAATGTGTGATAATAATCATTTCATTCCTCATTAATTTTGTTAGTTTACTTGTATTCTTTGGATATATTGAAGGACAAATAGTCCTCGAAGTCCTGCAAGTTTCTAATTCCATCCATCTCGTGTCCTGATTATTTGCCAGTGGCGGGACTTTGGAAGTATACACGAATGGATAAAAACCGGATGAAGACTGTCCTGATTATTTGCCAGTGGCGAGATCTTGGAAGTATACACGGACGGATAAAAAATGGATGAAGGCTAGCTAACTTGTCGGCTCTCTCATTATATCACTATGCCCAGGTGTATCCAAAGCCTTGAAGGTAGCCTGACTGCCTATGTAGGTATATAGGGATAGATAGCCATTCCATCTGACCGGCAGCCGCTTGTATAGCTTTTCTTCTGTCGGGAATACAGTCGAAGGGACAGGAGAAGATCTCTCTCGATATCGGGGATACTCCTAGGTCAGTGTCTTCATCCGTTTTTGAGATACTTCCAGAGTCGCACATTTCCTGACTAAATCATTTGCCTAGTCTTTCCTGTCTGGGATCAGTGTTTTATACCCGAAAATTCAAATATTTCCATGTTCGCGGGTAATAGTTGCATTCTATCAGTCTAATCGCTGCTTTGGTAGCTGCCATCCGTAATGTCCACGGGAGCTGTGGCACTCCGTCGGAATTGTTTTTCCCCAGCCCTCACACTGCAACTGATTACTCAAATGCATAAATCATTAATCACAGGCATTTACAATGGACGGCTTTTTGCGATAGCTAGGTGGAGGTTTAGTTTTATAATGAAATAATCAGTGGACATTGTGAATCCTCCGCCTGCAAAGTGTGTACGGAAAGCACAGTTTTAGCTTTTAGAAAACATCAAATTTGGGTACTTGGGCGAGACCCCTAGGAGTGGCGCTGAACTGCTCTAATCTAAACCTTCCCATTTCCCTGATAGATTATCGACAATGCAAGACGATTGTCGCCATACCCAGGTTTTTCAAACCTCATGCCTAACAGAGCAGGGTGCAAAAATCGAATGGAAAAGCATTTCAAGTGACTATAACTGCTATCCTCTGTCGCGTCCGTTCGTTGTAGTGAGTCCCATCTTGTAAGTCACAATTCGCACATGCCGACCAAAAACACACGCGCACCCAATTTTCTGACAAACAATTTATTCTAAACTTTTAATCATACACCCCTCTTCTCTATTACATCGTTCTAAATCTAAAAGAATAAACTGCAATATGAATGCACTTTGGAAACTATCGATACAATAGGCCAAGAAGAACAAAAAAATTAAATAAATAAAAAAGCATCCTGAAGTGACGGCGGATATACAATCAATACACTCCAGGATCTCGTCCTCTTGTAACACAATTCGCTTATGTGGCAAATTCACTGCTTTTACCATCACAAGCGACTATTTTCACTTTGTCCACTTTGGCGAACTCGTGCACTTCCCGGAATTCAACATCGTTGAGCATCAGTGTCCAGACATTGTCACAAAAACGGTACGTGTTCAATTTGTTTGCTTTGAAGGTCACGCGAGCTTTAACACGCTGATTGAGCGCAGTATTGATGCATTTGTCGAACTGTAGGAGCACCTTAAATGCTAGTCCAGGTGTGATTTGTCCAAACTGTTCAAAGTAAACATATTTTATTAATAAATTTGAACAGCAACAAGTGTGAGAAGTTAATTTTTTTGCTTTTTTTGTTCGTCTAGTACCTGAATCAATTCGTCAAGACTCTCCTGGAGTGTGTTCCCAATGGTGGTATTTCTGTATAATTGATATGACATATTTTCAACAAGGAGTTTAAAGTGAAATTATGAAAGTTACACTACAGAAGTTTGCCGTAATTCAGATAAAATTCAACCTGTTTACAGGAATTGAGTTTAACTGGATGCGAATGCAATTGTCAAATTTATGATGAATTAATTCCCACGGCAATTGAAGTTGGCGCCGATTTGAAAATGTCCCATCGCTATTAATGCCCCCACGAAAAAGTCCCGTCTTAAGGCGCTGTCACATTGAACCGATTGTGGTTTCTCAAACATGTTATTTTTTTTTTGATTTTAAAATTTTAAATCAATTGAAAATCGGATACTTGCAATCGGTTAGCCTTAGACTTGAAAAGGAAAGGATAGGATTATCACTCCTTCGTGGGAGGATGTATTCTAATTTTGTCCAAAACTGGCAATGGGATATATTTTATGCAGCTCCAGAGCAGGCTAATTTGTTAACGTCTATATCCACTTCAGAAGCCACTATTTTTTCGATTAAGACCTTAACACAGTTGACAAACTGCCTAAATTTTAATGACACATTAAGTGCTATACGCTTATTTTTACGGCAATTTTTCAGCAAATGCTTAAAAATAGCGTACTTCTACGTATGCTAAGAGTTGTGCATTTAATAATATTTTTTTTAAACTACAAGAATCTTTATACGAAGGTTTTTTTGGCAATTTAAACTTTAAATCCATTTTTTGTGAATAAATCCTTGGTGACATTAAAACGCATTTTTCGTGAATAAATCCTTTCCCTGGTGACATGAAGACGCAATCCACAAAGTCAAAGTCGTAGTCCACAAATTGACGACTAAAAACCTGCGTCTCTATTCACGAAAAATTTAAATGTTTCAAACGGCAGAACAGTTTGAAATAAGATACAAAAAAACTCAACGACGTTGAATTCAAAATACAAAACTTCTTTATTTTTCTATTCAACAAAACTACGCTCTTGAAGGATGCCTATCCACTATTGACGATATCTACCCTCTTCTCGAACTTCCTTCAGTTTTTCGGTGCTACCAATTCAGAGGACCCTTCTCGTCGTCATCATCGCCCATAGATGGCGTGACTGTATGTTTATAAATGTGAATATTTGATTCGGTACATAGATAGAGATGGCCAACTTCACAGCTGATTGTCCTCTTGCCCATCGGCGAATTAAAGTGCACTTTTGACGGTTATTCACGAAATAATGAAAATGCCGTCATTGCACGGCGCGACTCGAGAAACCGATATAAAATATTTTATTGTGTGAGAAAGGTAGGGGGACATAACCGGCAATGAAGTAGCAGCTGACCTTGTCAGGAAAGGGGCCGCAACCGACCCATTCCAAGCAATACCATGCATTGAAGCACCTCTGGCAAAGGTCAAGAAGAAAGTGGACACCCTTCACTACCCTTGTCAGTGCCCCAGAATTCTTCTTGCAAGATCTCTAGGAACTTTCAGAAATTTCACTAGCGTCTATTTGCAGGTGCGTCAGGATTTCTGGATGGCTCAACTAAATGAGTTCAGTGAAATTCGGTCGCAACATGTAGCATCGCAAGTCGCTGCTCATGTGCACATAATTTTTCGCCGATGAACAGCTTCAAGTGGCTAAAAGGCAAATCATAACGTCATAATGTCAGCGACTTTTCGTGACGAGACGTGCTATAGGTAGACCGTGTCTCGTGTGCTCGCAGTTCCGCCGCAGTTCCGCCCGAACTACTGAATTATGGGAGAAGTAGTCTTACGAGGCATTAAATGATTAACTAGAGCAAAGTTGTCAATGGGTGATGGCGGATGTGTCCAGCTACCAGATTATGACGACAAACACCGACCGAATGTGAGCTCGCGGTATATTGCTGTCGGGTGACCATGAATTCATTTCTGATTATTCTTCTTTGTGTGGCTCTACAGTTTGAGTGGGCCTGAGCATCAACCAAAAAGTCTCTCCAGCCAGTGCGATCTCTGGCTAGTTGCCTCCAGTTATGCGCACCAAGTTGGTTGATGTCCTTTTCCACTTGTATGCAACACTTTAGATGCGAGCGTCCTCTCTTGAGTTGTCACACAGGCTTCGGGATAAAATATGGAGCCATGCGCTCTACCAGACGCAGCCACCTTAGGAATTCGATCTGTAGACGATCGGCTATGCTAGGCACAGCAATCGTGTTACAACTGAACTGACTTCTGGGAAATTCTGTCTCGAGTGTAGGGTTGTGAGCCCGGTCTTCTCAAGAAAGATGTTGAAGAAGTTGAAATTCTCGAACTCATTCAAAATCTTGTAACAGGCCCCTCAAGTTCTATGATTGTGGCTTGAGCAAAATGGGGGGCCGAGTCGTCGGCATAAAGGCAGAATGATACTGAATTTCCTAGGTTTTGCAAGTGGAAACGGTGAGTGCACTCGAGGCAGTGATGATGAAATGTGGCTTTGGAGCAGGCCCTGTTTGACCATCAAACAGCTTAAAGCAAATTAACCACACAACATTGTTCCCACCGAACCCAAATCGAGTAGTTTTTTTACTGAAACCTCATTAGGCAGTTCCCACGGCGTGCAAGTGTTTTCAAATGTCAGCTGTCAATTTTGAAGTGGCAAAACAGCTGTTTATTGACAGGAAATAATTGTGTTGAGAAGAAACGAGAAGGAGCATGTTTACATATTTTGACATCTCAAAATGAACATCCAAAAATAAACTGAAGTCCACGCTGTAGGCTTGTTCGGTTTGACAACCTCTCGCGGACGGATGAACTCAAGTGGGTTTCAATCAGAAATGAAGTATGATAGAGATACCCAACCCCTAGTCCATCGACGAATTTGACGGATAATCATGAAAGTTTTGACGGTTATTCATGAATTTTTGACAGTTATTCACGAAATAACGTAGATGCCGTTCTCTTGGCTTTAGAAGAGGGGCAAGAGAGGTAGAAGTTGGGCATCTCTATCAACCTTCATTTCAGGTTTCAATTACATACATTTCGCCGAAACCACGAGGTTCCGCAGCCTCGATGCATATCGAAATGTATTGCGAAATCTCGGGGGTTTGGAGAAATTTGACGAAACCTCGCGGTTTCGTTTCGGGGAAACATAGTATTATGCATAATTTCACTGCGCCTTACACTCCCCAGTTTCCAGAATCCTCTAAAGATCTGCCAAATGACTGAATAGACGTGTGCTTCGTTATTCGTTCGAGTGACCAGAATGCATTTGATCTTACAACAAGTTTCCACCCTCAAAAGAATGAGTCAGCCGACAAGTGACTACAAGGAACTGCGACACTAAACAGAAGGTGATCCAGATCTATGACATCACGAAGCGCATACACATCTGCACCATCGATCAATCGCCGTGCATTTTTGCAATTATGTGAATTTCTTGTCTTCAGTCGCAATTGAAAAGCCCCATAGGATGATTTGCGAAACCCCCGTACCCGGTTTCCATTTCCAAGCGACGTGTCTTCCGTTTAAATAAATTCCACGTGCTCATGCCAAGCACCAGCGCACCCCTTGACCAGAGCCGGAATCACCGTCTGAGAAATGTTCGCTTGTTGTGAAACTTGAGCGCCACAGCGACGAGTAGTATTTTACTTAATTGAATGCCGCCATCGGGTCGATCGTGCGGAGGAGGAGGAGGTGGCTGGCCAGGCGACCACCCCCATCTCTCCCTGGTGGAACTCGTGACATCTTAAATCACTAACTATCTTGTTAAGTTCAATTAATATCCGCCGGGTACTGCCGCAGTAGACTTCGGCTCCGAGATCTAAACCCCGGCACCTATCGATGTCAGACCCTCCCGGGGATGTCATTATCACCCACCAGAAGCTGCTGCTTGCTCAACGCGTTAGCGTCAACATGTGAATAACACCGATGATGACAGTGACGCCCGACGGGGACAATTGTGCCGTCGTGTGTCTTGTATCCGATGTCGCAGCGATATTTGATTGCGAATACTGGTCGCAGCCTCGCATCGGCGCGGTTTTTTGTTTTCGTTTTGTGCGGTTCCTCCCAAATCTGAGCCATGCGTGGCCATGTTAATTAGCACGTTCTCTGGGTGAGCCATACTCCGCCGGACGAGCACTTTCATCTAGGTAAGTTACCAGCAGATGAGTCAAGGCAGAGGCAGAAATCGATGAATGCAAGAGGTGTTGTTTGGTTTGGGCTTTTGGGCCGATCACCAACTGCCGCCACCCTCTACCTCCACAGCTCGACGGAGCTGGAAGCGGGTCAATTGCACGTTGGCGTGCGTAATTCGAAACTCTCAACAAAGGAATTAACGGCATACGTAGAGTATGTCGAGAGGCACTTGAACGGTGCATTGCGCTGCAAGGTTGCTTGGCTGGTCGCTAGCCGATGGCCATGGATGTGTTGCCATTGGAATTTAATGCCCACTGGATTTATGGTGTGCTAATAAAGTCGATCTTGATTCGAGATAAATGACTGATTATGAGTTCACTGGTTCCGACAATTGCGACTCTCGAGTGCTTGACAGATCCAAGACAGTTCCTTGCACCGTGTCGTGTTTGACAAAAATAAACACGGTTCCGGGTATCTGCACAGTGTGTGGAGAAGTTGTTTAACCGCAGGAAATCGATGTTATTTTTGGTCGAACTCGAACTCGAATGGGCTGATTCAGAGCTTAACAGTCGGGCGCTAAAATTAGGCGGGCTTTCTCTGGTTGGTCCAATCATTGTGTGATGCGGAAATTAATTTTCAATGGAAAGAAGACTGAAGTGGCAGTTTTTGCTGGAGAAGAGAACTGCGTGTCTTAAAACAATAGAAGTTCAAGAAGCCATCAGATTGATAAGGAAGACTTACTGCTTCTTGCAAACTTGCAAATTGGCGGTGCGAGCAGCCAAAGACCAGTTCTGGAGGGAGCTCGGCGAGAAGTTGAAAAGCGACCTCTGAGGGTGTTCTGGCAAACCATTCGCCGACTCAGAGGAAGCAAATTCAACAATCCTCGAAGGAGTCAAATCCGAAAATGGTGTGTTGCTAGGGTGGGCATTTTGGAGCGATCACTTTTCTGCCCTGTTCAAACCCGAACAGGCACTGAGGGTGTCGGACCCGTAGTCTTGAGTGGGACGGAGAATAGACGAAGGAATTTTGGCGATTGAAACCCTAACAGTTGGCAAATGGATGGGAAGTGGATGCAATTCGACCAGGAATGCATAGGGGAATGTGTAAATGGGGAGTTATATGGCTCTCTCGTGGTATTAATGTAGGCTACACCCTGTCAGTTTACAAATGACATTCTTGCTGGAATGATGGAAAAATGACAGTGTGTAGCTTGGATGAGAAATTACGATCGAAGTGATGAGGGTAGGAATTTTTCGTGTGAAAGTGGGTGTGTGAATAATTTCGGGCAAATGTCTTTCCTGGAATGGACTGAAATGACAGTAAATGAAATGAAAAAGAAAATTTTTATCGAAATGATGGCGGGAATGATGAGGGTTGGAATTTTTCGTGTATTCCGCTGGAATGACCTGGCATTTTGCATAAGACCTGAGAATGTATGCATGAATGACATCACTAGGAATGACATTTGAAAACTGATAGTGCGTAGCATACTTAAGTTGGCCTGAGAACATAGTGAGACACCTGCCACCCATTGGCAAACTGGGTTGATTGTCCGTCTTTTCAAAAAGGGGGGCAAAAGAGATTGCGCCGACTACAAGGACATATCAAGTCCCCGGGAAAGCCTAGAGCTACGATCGAGTCCAGGATGGGGGATGAACAGTGCGAGGTAATCTCCTCGGAATGGAATTGTCTGCAGGAGTTTAGAATTGATTGTTATCTGTGCAAGACCATTCGGTCTCTATACACAACTGTAGCACCTGTGTTCCGGTTAACGGTGCTAAATCAACAACTTTAATCGTGAGAGTTGGACTTCGTCAAGGGAGCGTCTGGTCACCTCTTCTTTTCAATGGACTTGTGGTTGGAGGGTATCCGAGGCGATGAATGTTTCGCATTGGGAGAGTAGTTGTCATAGTTATCCTCACATCCCGCATGTTCTGATGCTGGGAAGTTGGTTAACGTAGTCTTCAAAACGTCTCAACTATGATTTGTTTAAATAGAAGCCTTTTTGAAATTATTCAAAGTTAATTCAATTTAAACCAAAACCATTCATATTCGACGAAGTAAAACACAAAGCAGCATAACTGTAAATTGCTGACAACAAGCAAATTGAACAGATTGTTAAATTCTAATTTATTTGAACAAGAACTGTACAATTGATCTTACATGCTAAAAGCTTGAACTATAAGAGAAATGTTGTCTCAACAATAGGATGTACATGGTTACAGAGTTAATAATGGTTTTATTACAATTTTTGTTTTGTTAAATCCTAATCCATAGTCTTGACAAGCCCGTGGGTTCTTTGTTGTACCTCTTGGGATGGTGTGGCGGTGGTTGTGTAGCAGCCTATTTGTTTTTTTTTTTTAAGAAGAATAGCTTGAAATATAACTTTAAATAATGCATTTTGATTTGAACGTCCATTTTCATAATAAAATAAATTCAAATTGAGTTAGTCTGAAATTGAGAAATGTCAAATGAAATGCAGAAAAAAACTTGACGTTTAGGTGTGGTTCACATTCAACATATGCCCTTAAATTTAAGCACCCTTTATAATTATTTTGTTTGGCAGAGAAAGTGATGATCTTCTATTTATAAATGTGTGAGTCCTTTACGTTGCAATATTAACCTTATTAATCAAGATGGATACCTGAATATTTTACAGAATTCTGAAATTGTACGTTTGTTCCATTAATCTGTAAATTACAAGAGGGCAAACAACAAGCTTTTCTTTTGTTTTCTCCTGAGAGGGTAGATGCGATGAAATCCAAAGTTGGCTTCGAATGATTGTTGAATTTAAGTTTCGCGTAAAAAAAATATGTGGGAACAGATGATTTCCAGATGGTGTCATCTGAAACCTGGGTAAAATCTTATGTGTGCCTATAAAGAGGGGCCTGGGGCATAACCAGAGATATTCAACTTCTACCTCTCTTGCCCCTTGATTTAGACGATGTTATGATACGTGGTGGAGCCGGGAACTTTCTAAGAGTATGTGTGAAATGCAGGGGAATTCTACTACACTCTCATTCTTTACGGCTCAATGCCGACATGGACAAGGGGTAGAAATGACCGAAGTTGGATATCTCTATCTTCGATTATCTCTGGGCATCCCCCAGCTATGTTAATTGTGCCCCAACACCGGGGTTAATGGTCAAATTTAATCCTTTTTTTAATTCACGTAACATACTGAATTATTTGTTTTTCTATCTACTTCGGCGTCTTTTTCTCGAGTGATGGGAGGAGTAATGCGGAACTTTCCTGTAGAATTGGTCAAGCTGGGTCAGTTTTGAAACAGCTTGGAAGATTTGTAATCAGAAAGGCCGAGCTTGGGGTCAGTACTTATTCTAATAGTACGTTTACATCGCAACCAACATTTCAGGGAAAAAATTCCCCACTGCAATATCAGCATTTCAAATGACAGCTAGTGTCAGAATAGACTACAGATATACTCTTCTGATTGGAAATTAGAAGCGGTTGAACCATTTTAGCTAGTAACACTAATTTAAGGATGGATTTAAGTACTAATTCAGACATTTTAAATATATTGCTGACTCAATATATCAATGTATCACTTCTTGTTATCACTTGAAAAAAATAATTGTTTGGTTGGCAGCTGTTTTTTTTTTGTTATGTCAGCAATCTGCAAAATGACGAGCTGAATCTGTAAATAGGATTGTTCGATTTGACGAACTTACGAATGCAGCGATGAAATTCAGCATTTCATTTGCAAAGTATTTGGGCTGGAATGCAGAAACTAGCTGAAATGCAGAATTTGGGTGCGGTGTAAACGAACTATAACTCTCACCTACGATCATCAAATTTGGGTAAGACCGAAAGAATAAGATCGCGAATAAAAGCTGCTGAGATGAGATTTCTTTGTGCGGAGGGTCGAGATGCCTGGAGATCTCTTGTGAGTGGCTTACTCCCGCGACTCCTTTTGTGGATCATGCGGGTCAGAAGATGTGAAGATTTTTTTTTATTTTCCATATTGAGGTACATATTAAACAATTTTCTTTCTAATGAAATTGTTTTCGAGATAAAAACACATTTCTTCGGTTACAATTTAAAAACAAAGACCTTAAAGGGCCTGTTATGCCCCAGCCTCCCTTCTAGTTAACAAGCTGTTTTTTTGTCTACAGTTTCAACAATTTTTTGGAGTTACACATGCCACGTGGGCTAGCAAAAGTCAAAATAGCAAGCCTTAGATGGTATCGGTTTACTGACTGTGTAATATCTACAAAGACATGACCAGATTACAGCGTATCACGAACTAACGATCTTCTTAAAAGGGGCACTGATACGGCTAAAATTACAGCGATAAGTACGGAACACTGACCGACAGGAGCTCGCGTAGTTAGTCTAGGACTACCTCCACAACGGCAGAACCAGAATCATCGACTCACCCACCCCCTGTGCTCTTGTTCAGCGTTTACACACCAAGTGAAGTCTTCAAGGACCGAGAAACTGATGCAAAAAGCCTCCAAGCCATCCACCAAAATAGGCTTAGGCATCCACCATTATTCACAAGCTCCACCATGTGTGCGGATTTGGTTGTGTAACAAGAAGAGGCCCACGGCTGACTGCTTCCAAAACCACTTCTTACCCATCTCAGTTAACACTTCAGCCTGCTGACTGCATTCAAGAAGAGGATTCCCAAGCTGAGGCGATTGCAGGCAACTGAATTGCCACAGAAAAGCTTTGAAACACTTTCCGTTGACTGAACACGTTGCCATACCACAAGTTTGCCGACACTTCGAGGCCTTTAAAATGACTACAATATCAGTTCAGGCTTACGGCGCAAGGTGGCCCCCATAAATCATGTTAATCGATCGATCGTTGGAGTGTTAAATTCGCTGCAATCGATGACAAAGAATTTCCCTGTCCCTCAAGTCACCGCTAAATATAGATAGCCAACTGTCAAGATAAGCAATTATATGTCAAGACACTCGAGACCTTTCATAAATCCGCGATAACTTTGGAAAAAATAAAGTCTTCCGTACAAAAGTGCGCGCGACTTGCTAAAACACAAGAGGCTTTTGCAAGCGAATGCATCATTCTTCCGCTAAAACGCTGACGCCCGCGCCGAGCCCGGTTCACTGAATATCGTCCACATCCCTGAGCAAGCAGTTTAAGTGAAACAAAAGTCTCTGCATCTAGACAAAGTACACGGAGTGTCTCTGACTGCTCCGTGTCTCAATCTGGTTATGTGTCGTGAGGCAGAAAAAAAAAATTTAATACACAGAATAGAAAGAAAACCTGTGTGAGGGGGACTTTTGCTTAGAGATAGACGCAAGACGTAGACGCTTATTGACGTTGCCGCCAACGTTGAACATTGCTGATGTGTGCTCGTTCGGCTTTCGTTGTGTGCGACGGACGCCAAGCTCCACAGGCACTGACTCCACTTCATTCAGTCGGTATCAATCATAGCTAGAAGCCAGTCGAGTCGTTAGTGGTCTTTGGCTCTAGAGTAAGAGGATTTTTGTTCGTTGCCTTTGCGCCCCTGTCTGCTCAGTCCGTTGGTCTGAGTCCGCCCCCCCTTCTCCCCCCAGCGGTTGGGAGTGTTGTTTTTTTGTGTTCTGCTTTTGTTTAACCAAGCGGGTTTTTTTTTCAAAGATAAACACCCTCTTTCCGGCGACCTAATCGAGACGAAGCGGGAATATCCGATAGAAGTGCTAGTGGTTGTGCAAAAAAAAAAGAAAAGAAAAGAAGAAAAAAAAACGAGAAGAACTAGAGTACACAGCGTGCTTCGGAGTTCTTTTATGTGCCGTGGAGTATTTACACATTTATTCGAAGAAAAAACGTGAAGCATACGGGTTGCCTGTCAGATTCGTTTGAGTGACATTGTGTATCTGATTGAATTTGTATAATTCACCGCGCAGCGAGCAGCCAAAACACACTGAATATGGATTACATTGTCAGGGCCTACAAGGACTGGAAGTTACATTCACAAGTGAGTATGTGTGGTGTACTTGTGGGGGTCGGGGACCCAAACGTTCCACTTCTGGACGGAGTTCATTGTCTTCTGTGCCAGCTTCCCGATACCAGCATCCGCACAAGAGCGTCGAGTGTTCTCTTTGTGCCCTTCCGTGCCTCGAGCGATGCGGATGTCTGCATGTCGGTACATTCTGCAAAGCGCAACAATTAACGTCAGGCAGGTGGAAGAGGCAGTGCTGTGCAGCTTAGGCACTCAATTGTTTCAGCTCCACAGGCGGAACAGCTGAGATCTCATGACTTTTCATTGCCCTCCTCGGCCTTCGGGAGAACGGGCGTGAGTCATGAATTTTGAAATCAAATCCTCACCTATTGGGATACTCGGGGTTTATGAATTTATGACACTATCTACGTTTATGGTTCAAAAAGGTTGTTTATCTGTCAAAAATGTCAATTAGGACGGGCTACAAGCTCGCAGTCTCGTATATCAGTGTTTGACTTGTTCATTATTGAGTCAGGTGAAACTGTAATACCCGTGCATATCTGAAGTCTGGAAAAAACAAAGAGCAGTCATGGGGTACCAATTAGGTTTGATTGTCGGTAATCTGAAACTGTACCTGTACCGTCAAATGTTCCCTAATTAAGTCGCCAAAATCAAACAGAGTGTCTTTCTTCTAATGAGATGGAGGGCAAATATTTTCCATGGTTATCTAGGTCTTTGTTTGGCTTGTTGACAGAAGACGTTGGCAGTATCTGATGTATCATGGGTACATGCAGAGGAACATGTTGGGAAACTAATTTGCTCAAGAGTGGCGAAATATCGTCTATGTCAGCAGATCACAGTTAGATCACTCTTTGCTCATGTCATTGTTGACAGACTCCGGCTTGGATTGATCACACTCTTGGAAACAATAAACTGCTCATAAACATTAATCAAGTTCGGATCGTAATTTGGGCCGAATGTCATCTGATGGTCATCGAATGTGATCTGATCGTGGTGGTCGTATTTGGAGCATGTCAACTGCTTCTTAATTGAGCTCAGAAGCATTTCTTGTTTTTGCGCAGTTTGGTTATTGCTGGATGATATGAGTACGATTTTCGGGATTGCCCAAGTTAATTAGATCGTCGTGATGTAGTAGTTAGCTCATCGATCTTCGTGCGGACAGAGTTCACTCATGTTCAGTCGTTGACACTTATCTGATGCTTGACGTTGGGGAGAGTAAAGCTGTTTGCAAGTTCGTAAAGAATGATGTCATCATTGTCTCCACTCCTTTAATTTCGCGAAGGCGACGAAAGTAGTGTAGAAACGTTCACTTATGAACTGTATGCCCTTCGCATTGTCACGCGTGATGGTCAGTTTTTTTTACTATGTTTGACCAATCTTCGTTCGAGATGGGCCTCTCAATGTAAAAAGCCATATGTATCAGATCTTTATGATACAGTGACATGCATGTGAGGGCGTAACTATACTTGTCACAAACCAGAATCATTGGTAAATATCAAAGTATTGTCAGAACTTAACAGAAATTACTAAAGTGCATCTTATTTACATACCTCTTAAATAAGCAAAAGTAAACGAAACTTAACGAAACTTGACGAAACTGAACGAATTGGTTATATATAAATTGCGGCTCAGAGGCCTGCCGATGAATTCATTTTGGCAATAGTCGTGATATCCAATCAGCTTGAGTCTTTACATTTGTTAAAAAGTATAAACGGTTAATTTTATTCGTGTGCTACAATACGCCACAGATAACAAGAAAGGAGTTGACAAGAGGAAATAATATAGTTGACGAAAAAAGCGTTGCCAGTATGGAACCCTAACGAATGTTGGAAGTTTTTAGATCGAACAACATCATTCCATCTCTGCAACTTCCAGCAGCAAGTTCTGCATTAGGTACAGAGATCGAGGAGCGAAGTGCTGTGATCAAAAAAGTTTAAAATTAGTAATCCTTCAATAATACTTGAAAAAGTTGTTTAAATCGCTTTCCAGATTTACTGCCTGCTCAGTTGTGTCAAAAGGTGTCCCTTGAGTTAGAGAGTAGCCAAAAGTCACACGGTGCTGGAGCAAGCGAATACGGTGTTCGTGAAATGATATGAGCTCGTTCTGTAAGAACTAGTGCACTGTGAGATGGTCAATTGAAATAACCTCCGAAATCGAAAAACAAACTGACATTTGCCTTATCTTCAGGCACCAAGTGACTGATTCAAGTCAAAGTGAAACGTTAAAAGCATCAGCGAGGTCATCATCATCACCTTCTGATCTCCAGGCAACTCAACCCTCCGCCATCGACTCTGTCTCATCGGGAGCTATGCCTAAGCACGACCAGTCGAGTTTTTTTGACTTAGTCCAACCATCTCCTCCTGGGTCTGCCAAATGGTCACCTACCTGATTTGACACCAAGATCGAGCGTCCTGATTTAAGATCTTTCAAGCTGTTTCTAGCTCAGCGTTAGTCCTCCCATTCATTGGTGAAAAATACCCCAAGGTACTTAAACCTTCAATGGCTTCAATGGGACTACACTAAACTGCATTGAACAGGCGTTCTGGAAAATACCATAACCTCTGATTTGTCCCCTTTAAACCTCAGCGAGGCCTCTAATTGTAAATCGACGAAGAAATCAAATCTTTGATCATGAATTGTTTGTCGATGGTGATCCTTGTATCCTCTCTCTCCCTACCTTTCCTAATTTGTTTGTACCAAATGTAGACATTTTTTGTGACATAACCTACCAGGTTCCCAACGTCTATGCACTAGGAATTTCTTATCGCACGCAAAATTTAGTGCAATTTCTTTTCTCAGCACAATCAAAAAATGCCCTTTTTCATTGTTCACAAAACACGTGTGTCACAATTGCAATGTAGGCATTGACAAGCAATCAAATACAGACGTCAGTGACAGTAGGCGCCTTAGGCGCCACATACAAAAATATGTTTCAGAATTGAAGTGCATAGTTTCATCACACTTTATGAGCACAGTTCATTATGAGGTTTCACTCAGTGTTGTTGACAAACTTTTTGAACGATCAGAACAACACGAGCATTGTAAACTTATATTGGGGAAAAACACAACCCGAAGTGTACCTCAATCGACTAAGCTTAGCCTAAATGCGGTTGTATAACTTCATTCAATCCGCAGAGAATCGTGAGCGTCGTCTTTTTAGATTTGGCAAGGTCAAAGCCATTGATCAAAGCCCGGAAATCATAGACAGCCTTCCTGAAGTGTTCTACCCTCGTTGACGAGTTTCTCAGTTCCATTTTGCCCATTCTTCTTACAGGTAATGTTTCAATCTAGAGACTAACCAAATTTTAAGCTAAAGTTAATCCTTTAATTCTTCGCACTTGGACTTGAGACGAAAACAATTGATTGCAAAAAATTAAAGACTAGATAGAGGATCGAACTTTGTGCCCTCCGATGACATTTATGTCTTTGCACTTGCTAATTGCCACTCACGCCTAGTGTACACACTCAACCATTTAACACAGCAATCGGTTGATCAAATGTCAACAAAATTAACGGATCTTTTATTGCTTACGAGCACACCTTGTATTATTTGAAGTGTCAACCGACGCAGTTAACTTTTTCAAATCCGCCAACATAACCATGATTTTAGAACTTACTGCCCACCAGCCGAGTCAGAACATGACACTTCATGGCTGCGAACCACTTTTGATGGTCTGTGTCACATCTGACTTCGAACCACCATATAGATGTCGTGACTGTCAAATGTGAACAAAGCGTCTGCTTCTGTTTGAGTGGCCGGAGCAAGAGACACCCATGCGCTGACATTGGTCATTGCACTCACAAACTTTCCTCGTCAAATGTCATTAGGAACTAGGTGTCTGCAGAGCTGAATTTGACATTTACACAACACCATGGGTGTGTTCATGTGTGCACTGACTTTTGACTCATAAAAATATCCCATCACTGCTTGATTTCATCAAAAAGCAACCAGGTAACCGGTCCATAACGGTGTACATAAATATGAATCAAGTCCGAAGAATAGAAAGAATTCGTGCATATGTATGTCCCCACGTATACACGAGCGTGTGAATGAATGTTCATTTGGCTTTGCTGACGCTCTCTGCAACTTTTGTCTCTTTTTCTACAGTCGACTCGATAATTTCCTGATTTCTCAGTGTGGTCTGGTCACATGTTCTTCAACCTAAATTAAAATGTCAAATAACATTTTGACAAATGCTCAAACAGCAAATGTCTACACAAGTATACCTCCATTTGCATACGTATGAGTTTACAAATTTCGAAAATAAACAGATCATTGACAACGGGAAAGTTGAGGTGTCATTTCAACATTTCAAGATTGGCTGCGATTCATTGTTATCTGTCTGACAATATATTTTTTAACAGAAATTTGTTGAATGAGTCAAGAACGAACAGGTTATTGCTTTTTTCCCATTTAGTTTTCTTTGATGTCACTTGAGGGGAACTTTAAGTGACAGTAATTCATTTCATCATGGCCAATCGCTGATTCATCAAATGCCAGGAGCTGAAGATTGACGTTCAGAGCACTTTAATTCTGTGTAAAAGAACATTTTTATAGAGTGGTGTTCTCCATCGGAATCGGGGAATTCCGTGCGTTACAAATTTGAGATAAAAATAATCGACCGTGAGTAACTCACCTTTTGACTTTGTCTTGAAAGCGTAAAAAAGTATCGAATATAAGCTGACAGTTCGTTGTTTTACGAACTGACACCAGTTTGAATCTACAACAACGCCTGTAATTTACAAATTTTGATCATTTTCCTTTTTGTTGTGGATTTTTAACCCTACACTGGAGCACTCAGACTGAAAACCATTACATTGTACTACCAGTCAGCAGCCTGCATTTGCTGGAATTTCTTGGTCTTCTGGTGAAAAACAAGCAGGCGCATCTGTCACATCGTCAGCTCCCGCCTCATCAGCACCGAATAACTGCCACCTGATAAGAGCAAAGGCGGGTCAGTGACAGAGGAAGTGCTCTGCAGTGTCGTCGCCTTCTTTACAGGCGTCCCAGAGGGTTTCATCGCTAAAGCCAGGCTCAAACGCATAATGAGCACTCGAATGAATTTCCATGGAAACATCGGTCAACCGCACCGTCACCGTTAAAAGTTGACCAATTTTATCCGCATTTGCTATCTCTCTCTGCCATTAAGACTTATGAGTTGTCAATTTGCGACATTCCTTTGCAGATTGCAGTCAAGGGAAAATAAGGATACCGCGGGGTTCTTACAGAAGTCCCTGAGCATGCGCTTGGTCTGTCTACATTCTGAAGAGTCATGCCACCTCCGGCTGTGCTTGCGGACCAACCATCTATGAAAGCCTTAACCAAGGACGCGGATAGCCCCCGCATTGATCCTTGCCCAGCAAAGCGATCTCTTTTCTCGTGACCCCGTGTCTACCCGACTCACAGACAAGTCCCGAGACTGTCCTTGTACACAAGGTTACAGGAAGAGATTGGCTTAATCGCCGTGAGATTATCTAAGAGCGATAAATCGGTCCATACAACGTGTGAATGGAAGGCTTTCAAGTTGTTGCGTCAATATTTGTTGTGAGGCGAATGAGAGTTTCAGAGAAGTGCAAGGGCGGGGCGAGAAGGGCTTTCATGAAGAGATCCGCTCTCCAAATCAATCAATCTATCCAGCCGGATAGACCACAAATTCGAGCTTGGACTTTCTCGGAAAGCCTTCGCTGAGCCTGCCCATGAGCAGTGCTGAGAATCCTGATCCAGTGCCACCACCAAATAAATGAAATAAAAAGAATCCCTGTCCCTCTAAGCTGTTAGATTGCTCAGCCATTTTGCGGATCCTATCGGCATCGGGTTCAATCATTCCTCTGCCGATTGTGTTAAGGCCCCGCGCAAAATTGTTAGCCGCACCTTCCTTTCCTTTATCAACTGGTCTGGATGAAAGAGGTCCCTGTAATTACCGCTGCGTACTTCATGACCGTTGGTTCCAAAGGTAAGGCCTTAAGCATAGCTTAGCTGTCGCTACAGCCACAAATACTTCGCCCCTTTCACCTGTTCTTCATAAAATAGCACAGGCTTCTGCTTAGAAAACCGACACAAATTTTCCTAACATTGTGTACAGTCGTATGCTTTTGGTCTTGGAGCCGAAGAAGATTCGATTACAGTTCTTTCCTGGGTCAGATTCTGGCCAGAGCCAATGCTGAGTGTATGGTATGTCGACTTTGTACGTCGCTGGATTCCCGCTGGCCATGCGTCAGCCAGAATATCCATAAGACTGGGGTCAAAAGAAATGCGGTTGCCAAAGTCATCGAGTCATCTCCAGTGCGAGTTGCACCAAAGACCATGTCTTTTGAAACGGAAGATGCAGCCCATGACGTGAATGACATGGGGGAAGGGATTTTGCAGAGCATCAAGAGCGGACCCAGGATTACTCGAGAAGGCCCCTAGTCAGAAGTTCTTTGAAGCTTAGTGAAAGCAGCAGTAACGTATTTACGCTAAAGATTATTCCACCAAACGACCGATGGCTAGGAGAGAAGGGGCTTAATCATAGCCGGGTGGATCCAAAAAATATTGTTGGTGATAGACCATAAGGCTTGCCGAGACAGCGCCTTGGCAAGTTTTCGACTCGATGTGTTTTTTCCAGAGAAGTGTTCGATCAAGTATAACTTCATCGGAAAAGCAGATGGTGACGCATTTTAGCATCGGTTCAATTTCGATTAATTCTCTGTTTCTTGCCCTGACGCAAGAATGGGATACTCTACCATATCGCTTTCCTTCCAAAAAAAAAGTTGGGCCTCAAATAAAAGATGAGTCAATGGATGTATACGGCTGCAGTTCGTTCGCTCCTAACATATGGATCACAAGTACTGTGGCCGGCCCTTAGATAAAATTACAACATTTCAAACAAAAACAAGGTACAAAGAGCAGCATGCATACCACCACAGGGGGTCTACAATGTTACTGGCCGACGCTCTGACGGTAATGCTGGCGCATTAAAAACACTACAGCACACCACGCCATCAGATTCAGAAAGTATGGGTGTTGGTACTCAAAAGCCCTATGGCCATAGGGTCATCCTAGACCTTATACCGAGAGATCACTTTACATCCTCCAGAGGCTATGCGATCCCCAAACTAAATCTATCGAACGGCTTTGGCAATCGAATCCCCGAAAGAACGGAATAAAACTGGGAACTCTACACTTACACTAAAGCCTACAGATTACCGGACAATTCTAGTGTGTTCCAAGCGGAACTATTTGCAATACGGAAGTATGTCGTCAAGTCAAAATACACCCAAATATCTTGCAACAGCAGAAGGCAAAGCTATTGCCTCCCCTACTTCATAGTCTAAGCTAGGGATAGCGAGCTGAGCTAGCGTCATTAGAAGGCCAGTTCAAAATATCCCTTATCTGCGTTCCGGGTAACAGTGGCATCCCAAGAAATGAGAAGGCCGATCGTCTGGCTCGGCAGGGATTGTGGCTCTTGCTGGGACCAGGTAGACCCTTCTTCAAATGACTTGATGACATTTCTGCGATGGATTTTAAGAACATAACACCCCAGGTTGGATATAGAGATATCTGAAAAATTCACGTACCATGTGACCATTAAAAAGACACCTCGTGCTAATTAGGTTCTCACTGAACCACCACTTCCACCAACCTACCATACACCGGGTTGAGCTCATACTTTGCATTTTGTTTGGAATTCCTTCCAAGTAGCCAATACAATTCTCTTTTTCTGACGTGAGCTGTCCACTTAAGTTTCGCCCCATCCCCAGATATTTGAAATACGATTCCTCTAGACTGTCTTATTGTATTGTAAGTAAAAACAGGAAGAATTTAGGGACGAGGATACTCATTCGCGGGGCTCCGACGGCGATCTCCTTGAGTTTTAGAAGACGTAGAAAATGGCCCTTAAACTTACAAACCTCAAAGTTCCGTCAGCGTGGTTAGGTGGCTAGAAATGCGGTGCTCTCTTACAATTGTGCTGCCTTTGCTGTTCTGCTTGTAAAACTTGACAATTGAGCAAAGTGAACAAGAATAAATTGAAAACGACGACTGGATTGCGCAGTTGTTTAAGTGCCTGCTCTTGGTCGCCGGTTCGAATCCCAGCGAAAGCAAAGTTAATACGCTTTTTTCTGGTTTTCAAATCTGGTCCAGTCACCATTTGCCGTTGGGATGAAATTAACTTCACTATCACTGGGGTAGTCAATGAGTGGTAGTAGTTGACTGTGGGTATCACAATGGACCAACATGGTCTCAGTGTGCTGGTTTTCGCTAGCAGACCCCTGGTTTTCGCTTACCCTACCCTAAAGTGAAAAAATAATTCCCACCAGTCAACGTGAACTCCTTGATTTGAATAATCTATTATTTCATTTCCTGCCCCACTTCAAAGTTCACCGATTTCAGCAGTTTCCTTATCAGAACGCGTAACAGCATAAACAGCCAACTCACCTTCCGTTGAGAAGGTCTTTGTATTCTGTCAGAGAAATAGACTCTTGTCCAAATGATAAAACCTGTCATGCGGCGTGGTTTAACCCACTGCCAAGAAATAAAAAATAAACGAACGAAAACAAATAAATTTCCGCTCGGTAATTGATTAGAAGTATTTACTTTAAGCTCTGCATACATCAATGTCAAACTTGTGACAGCTTTAAAAATTGATAAGTATGCAGATAATATCATTCAGATCAAGGCATGCCGGCACAAAAGAAATAAGATTGATAATTGAAAATGACAAACGACTTCTCACACGATGAGCAATCATCGTCCGTTTAACAACATGCATCTCTGTCAAAAGTTCAACGGCAATGCTTTGGCAAATTTGACACATGACCATGAGACTACTTGGCAAAAATGTGCATTCTTCAAGACAATGTTCTGAGTACAAAGTAGCGAACGTGATGTTCATTCATATTTATGAGGTTATTCATTTCTTTTGAACATGTCATCGTGACAGCGTGTCAGTCAACTTGTCAGATGGACGGCGATAGTCTTTGATTCGATTTGTCGATTTGTCAAAAACAATCTACTCCAAAATGACAAACATTGAGGGGAATGATTATTGATTATCAAATTCAATTCTCAAGTGGCAGCCCAAAAATAGTTATCTTTCTAAACTGAGACTTCAAAAGGATGTACGCAGATCAATCAATTAATCAAAGTGGAAATGACATTTAAGCGCGCGGACACACTTCAATGCGATGACCAATCACTCGGTGGCAGTTGCAATGGAAACAATACAGAACCAGAATCAGACGACAATTGTCAATTGATGAATACGCACAAGCATACAAGTATACGAACTGAAAGATTAAAGAAATTAGTTATTTATACATTTCAACGTGAGATTGCGCGAAAAGCTGTATATTTTGTTTGGGAATTTTTTATTACTCTGCAAAACTTGATGAACAAGTCGTTCCGGTTACGATTGGTCTTGCTCTTTGAGTGTCAATATTTTTTTTGCTTTGCGCTCGCAACTTAGGTGTAAATTTTGGAGACTTGTTTCATCGTTTGGCCACGATAGCAAACGTTTTTCTGGCTATTTGTACATATTTTGTTGGTAGTTTTTATGACCCGAAATAATTCTTTACATTAGTCGTAGGTGTATGGCAAAGCAAACTCGAGGGAAGGCATTGGTATTTGACCTTTGGTTATGACATTTTATTACAGAACTCTGACCGTTAGATGTGCGCAATGAATGCGCATGTTTCTGAGTACGAATGGGCGTCGCAAATGGTTTAACAACTGTCATGTGAAAATTCTGTTGGAAGAATAATGAACACAGTTTAGGACGTATTACCTGAAGGCCGTGGGATTTTGCCTGAAAGAATTGAATTTAATGTTTGTAGAAATTCGTGACTTCAGTTCTGTGGGACACATTTACTCACTCGAGACACTTAGCAGTTTAAACAAGTGTGTATGACCTTCATTCTTCAAGAGAAGCATATGAACGCCGTCAAGTCGATTGTTGAAAACAGAACTGACCCCTTGCCCTTCGACGAATTTCACGAAATGTTGACGTATTCACGGTTAATAATGTAAATGGCAGCCTGTGATCGTTTCAAAAAATGTTAACGGGCACAAGAGGTTGATGTCTGTTATTTCTATAGTTCTTGATTTCTGGTTGAAACTGCACTTGGAATTTGTATTTTTCCTAACACATCATTTATGGCTCTTTTCTGGCAAACCTCTGTGATGTGTCATAAGTCACAACTGCCTCACAAAGGGTGATGAGTCACAAATTGACAGGCTTTGTGAGCATCCAAGAACTGTCAAAGTTGAGATGTGCGATCGAGTACATAAGATGGGAAAAAAAAGGAGAAAATAAAGCAAAATGTAATAATTTGAGGGTAATAAATATTTTTTGGACTGCAACGCAGAAATATTCTAAAAAATTTACGAAAAATTAGTTCTCCCTTCGCATTGGACAAAACATGTTTCATCAAAATCTTCCAAATTCCGATTATTATTTATTTTGCTCCAATTTTTCTTCTACTACATTGAGAGAACAATGTGGGAAGAGAGCGAAGAAACAATTTTTTGACATGAAATCAAATTCACCACACCATGGTGTGTGTTTTCTTGTGAGCTGTTTGCTAGAATACCAAATTGGTCAAACCTTACAAGTCACCTGGCATTTGTTAGTTGTGACCATCTCACAACTAGAATAGACCCATTCATTTCTTTTCATTTGTTTGGCTTGTGGTGAACCCCAACAACATATCATGGAACTACAAGAACTCACCACACTCCTGACTTACGTCCAGAAATGAAGTATGATAGCGATGCCCAACTTGACAGATGATCAGTCAAGACCTAGTCCATCGACAAGTCTCAGAGGCGTTTTATCGAGCTTACGAGATTATTATGTCGAAGCGCGGCTCCCTCACTTTTCCAAATCACAATGAAAAACGCACGTTTCACAAGTAAAATGGTCCAAAACTGTTTTTACCAGATAAAAAGGCAATTATTTCACATAAAATCGTTTTATTTTGTTCGTGGATTACGCCAAAGATGATGACGATGACAAAGCAAAAGACAACAAAGCACGCACATTGCTCTCAGTCGCCGATTCCTTGAGCCGCGTCTTAGTCAGCCAACATTAGCCAACAGGCATGTCCAACTATCGACCCCTAATCAACGGGACTGTCGGACTGCATTCAAAACATTGTAATTCTTTCGTTCTCTTCTGGGGTTTACTATCGAAAGCGTCCTTGAAGCGGAAGAAATAGATCTAGGTGCTTGGTTGGATATAGAAGGAGCTCGTAAGTAAACAATATAGTTTTGAAATGGCTGTACGAACTCCTTATCACGATTTCTCACTCATCAGTCATAAAAGTCAACACGACAACAGAGACAAGACAGGCCATGGGATCAGATGTCAGGCATTCGCTGATGACATGGTCATCATAGCTAGGGGTAAGACGGAGGAGACCCTGTGCGACATCATCTAAGGATTGGTACCTGTCGGCTGGGCTAAACCTTAATCCGTCTGCGAGGCACAACACTGGTTGAAGTAAACGAAGAAAAGTATCTAGGAGTAATCTTGGACAGCAAACTCATCTGCCACAAGCACACAGAAGAGATTAACAGGAAAGAGATAGAATGGCGGGCAAATCCTGGGGATGCAGTCCAATCTTCCTAAGATGGAGTATATACGAGTAAAGTCCAAAAGAACCAACCTGATCAGCGCAAGACAGACACTCAGCAAAGGTCAAACGTTTGCATGCCTCTGTATTACAGGGGCCATAAGAGCTTGCCCAACTGCTGCCATGAATTTGCTATTGGAGTTGACTCCTTTACATCTGGTGATTGCGAATGTGCAAAGAAAACAATCAAGAGAAGGGATAGGAAGAGATAGGTACCCTACATCGCGGCGATTTGATGCAATAGTCAAAAAGCTACCACTCTTGATCATTCCAAATGATGACGATATCAGGAAATTCAATTTCCAATAGGAGTTTACCATTAACCACAGCACCAAAAAAGGACTCGAGCAATGTGTGGCAATCAAGAGCTGATTAAAAATGAATTACGTTTGTACACAAATAGGTGCAAAAAGCCCGAGTTTGTAGAAGTAGCTCTACCAAAATACCTTTTGTGTGTAGAACTTCTTAAGGATGAACACATCCTTCCTCTAGGACAGTTGTAATATAATTTCTGCTCATGTTCAAGTTGGCAGCTTGGTCTCTTTCGAGTTTTTGTTTCTCGGGGGCTGCTGTCCGTCTCTATAGGTGACGGCAGCGGGCCCATCCTACATTTTTGTTATTCAGGGGGTGTCCGTTCTGAAATGGTTGAAATATACGAATATCTTCATGCCGGGACCATGACGGTGTCCCTTGTTCGTAAAGAGAAGATTCACTGCACCCTGTTGTTTTTGAAAGTTATTCACGAAATCACGTAAAAGAATGTCTTTGATTGCTCCGAGAGAGAGAAACGACATCCAAGGTCGGTTGCTTGTATTCTACTTATTTGATTTCTGGTTTTTAACTTGAGAGATGTCAAGTGTGTCAGACAATGAGCTTAATCTCGATAGATTCACGTAGTTTCACTGGGTGCTGTGGTTAATCGTGATCGTGTGGTTAAACATTTCTGCTCGACTTATCTTGAACTTACCAGAAAAGTACACGAGCAGACCTTTAGTTCTCACGACTGATGGGCCCACTGCACCACGGAAGCCACTCCTTCTTTCAGCAACAAGGACGGCGGTAATCGCGTGTTGTTTTCATAGGAACTATTCAGATTTGCTTTGCAAAGACAACTGTGGTTACATAGTTCCATTGAGCACGGTGCTTCAATTGCCTTATCCAATTCTAAGTTTGTTCCTCTACCTGAGGCCGAAACTACATTTTAAGTCAAATCATTTGAAGGTCATTACCGTGTCAGATAGTTTCTTGGTCGTTTAGCATTGGATTGGATTGTCTATTGTCATACTCAACCATTCTTTTTCACAACAAAACAACTGGTTTTCCTTTGAAGTCGATATGAAAGAGAAACCCCCAGAGTGCTGAATTGCTTGTTTATGCTTAGTCCCAGACGGTGATAATTGACAAATCTCCCTTTCGCCTCATTCATGAAATTCTCTTTTTCGGCTGAACGACTACTAGCCCGCCAGTTAGATTCGCCGAAATACAATACATTTGCAAACGTCCCACTGATTCGTTAAGGCATTAGTACATATGTCTGAAAGTCGACCATTTTTGTTTGCGTAGACACCATTTTGACAGAAACGCGTGTCAGACAACGCAGAGTGCCAATGTCATTTTATCTCTGACTCATTTCGATTTGTATCTGTAATCAGTTGATTCATATATTTTTGGGGAGTGATATCAAAGCGAACGCGTGTTACAAACATCGTAACAATCAATTGCCTTATCGGTTTCTCGGACAATTATCGGAATCTGATGCGCTTCCAAGCACTTGTAGACATCGACATTGGCACACAGTCTCATCGAAAAGTCCAAGTGGAATGACTCTTTCCCGGAGAACATGTGCTCCGTGAATGCGCATCTGTATTTACGTATGCAATATCGATAAATATGCATCGCTTGGGGCTCTTATCTTTTCGAGGAAATAAGGAAATAAATGATTAATGATGATTGATTTATAAGAGAATTCTTTGATTTTTTTTTTTTTTTTTTGGTGTCGATCACTTAGTCCGCGGCGTAGTCAAGCATCTGTACATCTCTACGAGATGTGTACCCTGCACGTGTGTGTTGCTTACAGTTATTTCACTTAACAGACATACCAGGTGTTTTCTAGAATCCAGACGACAGCAGTGGCCCTTCATATTGGGCGTAGTTTCAAATATTGTGGCTTGAAGGCGTGCAGACTTGCATTGAAATCAGACATCAGCTACAAACGGGTATTCAGTAGCACTGTCGAGAGTAGAGGTCTGCACGAATACATTTATTTGCTAAGTAAAGGCAAGAGTATTGTGGTGTGTGTCTATTCCGTGGGAGTTTATTCCGTTGACTAAGAATTCGCAAATTCGGCAGTTGATCTGTTTCAAGTCTCCTTGGAGAACTCGCTCTGTCAGCCATTTTGTTTTACTCTCGACCGCGTGTATGCTGTCTGAGAACTGCATTACCCGGTTAATATGCAGTAAATCGAACAAACCTTTTACAAATTCAACACGTCATTTGATGACTTCAGCTATAAACAAAACAATCAATCATTTCAAGGGATAATTACTGTGTGGATGGACCGAAAGATGGAAAAATGTCTGATTCATCGGGCCGGAGCCGAGTTGTCTATACACTTTACATGACCCAGCCAACTGAGACGTTGAATCCGTAAACTTCTGAATAGTCTCATGTTGTCTATACCATTTACATGACCCAGCCACCTGAGACGTTGGATCCGTAAACGTTTGAATGTTGAATGCTCATGTCGTTGGACAGCAAGTGCAGTTCGTGGTTGAATCTTCTCCTCTAAAAACCGTCAACGCAAACAGGACCAACGATAGAAGTGACCAAGGACTTCCCCATCAGCTTTTGAGATTGCCCACGATTGCCAGCAGGACTGGGATGATCAGTGTCTTATATAAAGTCAGCTTGGTCCTTCGGGAGATGGCTCTATTGCTCAATTGCCTCTTGAGTCCATTGAAACCGCGGTTGGCACGAGTTACTCTGCGTTCGGTATCTCTTCTGATCTCGGTACTGATGATCGTGGACCTGCAGAAGCAAATATTGCTGTCATTATTTTGTTGTCTATGGTATGAACTTTAGGAAAAAAAGCTTGAAACCTGCGACCGGGTTCTCATTTAAGCCGGACACACCGGAGACCCGACATACAATAGTTCTGCTCTAGGAGTAAAGGTGAACAAGAGGGAGCCTGGAGAATGGTTTTTTGGGATCGCCCCAGGCTGAGAGAATCGCTTAACTTTTCTCTGGATGCACTGGTCCAAATATGCAACATGTTTCTTGGTTGGAGAATAAGCAAATGCCGATTTACCAAATCGGCATGCAAAGCAAGTAAAACGAAATAGGACCTAAAACAGAAGCAATTTTCGAAGTTCAAATCCTCAGTGAAACATTTTGTACCAAGGCAATCGATATGCAACGCTTCATCGTCGAGTCTATTCGTGCCTACTTAACATAATTATTGAGTACTGGAGCACCCTCTCCAGTGAACTGTAACCTGATGTAAATCCAAACAAGTATTGCCGTTCAACAAAGAGAGCCAGATGCGCTGTTTGAGTAAGATTATCGAGAGTAAAGCGAATGCATTCTTATCATACTAGACGCCTGTATTTTGTTGTTCACCAAGTCGACGACATCCAATCAACTGAAATGTCTACGGAAACCTACACCGTATCGTACTAAGCAGGCATGCATACTTGACTGAAAGGCGTTTGCTAATCGCCATCAGCCAACAACACGTTCAACTCTAGTAATTTTTGTATTTTGTTTCTCGTGAAAAAATGCACAAATTTTAACCATTCGTAAATGACCCCAACGCTTCGAGCTATTACCAGACGATGATGAATACGTTCAGTTTGCGACCGTTCGTCGTTGTTGCGAGCACTGCGACGCGCCGTTGTTATTATTGCATCTACAACGGCAATCTAAATGATGAATTCATTAAGAAAGATGTGCAGTGACACTTCGTTACACTTGCAATGCCGGTGAAGGGGAACATGACAACAACTCTGGCTAAGTTGCCAGTGGATGAAGGGAGAACTTGAAGAAGCAATTGTCTTTGTGTTGGAAACGCTAAGCTTTCAAGGTTCCTTCTGATAATTAACACCACGTGCATGAGGTCAAGATTTCTGCTGAATGGCTGAATAGCAGGGGTTTTCAGTACGAGAGAGGGAATTCCGTTCCAGACGACAAACCCGTCTCAGAACTCAACCTCAGAGGTGGGCTATGAATTTATGTTGATTTACTAGAAGACAAACAATCCGGAAAACACCGCAGGGGAATGCCATGTCAAGGCTGACACATTGAGGTTTTACCGTCACTTCGTTTACGTGAGAATGGGCGAACAAATTCGTCGTGACTTCATTCGCGTAGTTGTTTGTCTGAAATTATCACTGAATTATTCAGTCCTCACGAGTTGTACTGATGTGTGTGAATACGTTGTCGTCTGACGCTCAGTTATCATAAATCGTGTACATTGGCAGCTTTAATAAGGGAGCGCATTGTTTTTGCTTCTAAAGGTCGACTTTGTCGACTTGTTATTCGATTTTGACAGGTATACTCACTCACCCGTGCACATTCACAGTCGTTATCAGCACAGGCAAATGCTGAGGCAGCGAATACAGCGTCGGAAGCTGAATACACGAAATAGTGACTAGCAGTGAGTTGAAATGCACGAACATCATGTTCCGGAATGCAGTACAGATGCATAACGACATTCAGATGAAGAGCAAGCTGCGCAGATCGGTAAGGGGAGGACGCTGCCACACACATTAACCGCAAGCGAAGGGGAAGAAAATACACCAGCGGAAAAACGGAAGCCTTCTTTGAAGGCAACTTCAAACCAATGCCATCCAAAGATCCCGGTTCGGAGCTGAAAGATTCCATATGCGCAAACGCCGCTAATCTCCATAATAATAATAATAATATGTGTGGCGCTACAGCCCGTAGAGTTCCAGGGCCTAGCTTCTCAGCAACCACTCGTGACGTGCGTGCTATTGTTCTTTCACGAGTGGAAGGGAATTTCATGCCGACTCGTCAATTTGAGGAGCTTTTTCTAGACAATTATACTCTTTGAGCATTGTCAGTGACTCGAAAGAGGTGGGGCCGTAAAAAGTATTTTGCTCGTACCGGGAAACGAACTTGGGCTGCGTAGGGTCAACTCACAACACCACGGTCACCAGACAGCTCATCTCCATAAGGAAATAGAAGACGAATCCTTGGCTTGAGCCAGAACTCGAGGACTTTGTCTGAATATTGGAGCAACAGCAAGGCCTTCATCATTACTGAGCGCCTTTGAACCACGTCTAATGCTACATTCCCACCGAGCGAGGTTCCATCAATTTTCTCCGAACCTACCAGTTTCCGCCGTACATTTTCGGGGTCTGGAGACCTCCCGGTTTCAGATAAAACTCGTTAAATCCTCCTCGAGTTCATCCGTCCGTGAGAGGTTGCGAACCCGGATAAGCCCGGATTTAAGTTTACTTTGGTATTTATTTTCTCATTTTGTCTCTTTCTATTTTCTGGTTTTCTCACACTATTATGTCCTGTCAAAGCTGTTCATGCGGCCATTTAAAAATTGAGAGCGAGTGACATTTCTTTTGGCGGGCACGTATAACTTGAAAGTGAGTGACTATTGAGAACCTCGCGGTTTCGTTCGGTGGAAACGGAGCATAATGCTACATTCTCACCAAACCGCGAGGTTTGATCAAGTTTCTCTGAACCTTTCTGATAAACCTAGTTGCAGCTCCCGTGAATTCATCCGCCCATGAGAGGTTGTCAAACCAACAAGCCAACAGCGTGAACTTCGGTTTATTTTTGTCATTTTGTTGTTCATTTTCTCATTTTGTCTTATCTCGTTCTCACACTATTTATTATTTCCTGTCAACAGACATGATTTGTCGGGGCCTTGTGAATTGAGAGCGAAACCACTTCAAAGTCGGTGGGAACGGTCTATTGAGGTTTCAGTAAAAGTTCATCCGGACCTCGCCGTTTCGCTTCGGTAGGAACGTAGCATAAGTGAACCACTTAACCAAAGACCGTCAGGACACTAAATTGTCTGCCTATTCCAAAGGCTTTGGGGCAAACTCCCCACATTTTCTTTCATTCACTGATCTCAACACATGTTTAATCAGTTCTCTTAGTTCTAAAATCATTGCTTCTGTTTTCTGCAATTTCGAGTGGAGAATTTGGTCGGTACGACATAGGGGATATTTTTCAATTCCCGAAAAACTTTGATTATTCACCTCGTACAATCTTATCAACAATTACGAGTAAGTGCTAGAAAACCCTGCCTACATTTGAAATCTATTTGCTCCTCTTAAGTTTGCTTTTAATCGGGTATCGCTGTAGATATTGTTGAAGGCGGAAAAGTGTATGCCCATACATGTTCAATGACCTAGAAAAGAAGTGTGCAATAAGTACTTATCTAGCGATTAAAGTCGATTGACGATTAAGTTGATCAATAGCATTCCTCAAGTTCGTGATGTATGATCATTTTGACCTACGGTACATAATTCTACGATAATACAGGTCGACACAGCGTGAAGTGTGTGATATTTTCAAAAATAACTTCACTTGCTTGTATCTGTTGACATTTGCCGTTGGGATCAAATTATCGGCACTTTCACTGGAGTGGTCGATCGTTGGTACTTGTGTGGGTATCACAATGGACCAACATGGTCTAAGTGTGCTGGTGAATCCATTAGCAGCCCCCTTCCCCACCCTACCATACATCCCTTGACCACTCGGAATGCATAGGCGTCAACGAATCTTGCGCGCTTTCCCTTGTCGAGTTCTGTTACGCGTTAAATCTTAGACCCGATTCTCTTTGACTGTTCTGCGCCAGGGGCGACCCGTTTCTGGGTAAGCTGGGATTCCACTGCATGGCGCACTTTGGAGTTGTCATAAACTGCCACATAAGCAATGCCCTTGTGTTGCAGTTCCAAAGCTCGAAAACTGTGTATTCTTCCTTATATTTGGACCTTAGGACATACCCACTAATTAGCAGGGTGTCCGGTCATCTTCCGGACAGGCCACACATTTATGTTCGGTCCTTTCTTCAAAATTTCCTGTCCTAGAAACCGATTTCGGTGCAAAAGAAAATTAATTGAATAAGTAATTCTGGTTGTGAAGTGGTCACAACTAATAAATGTCAGGTGACTTGTGGGGTTTGACCAATTTGGTATTCTACCAAAAAGCTCACAAGAAAACACACACCATGGTGTGGTGAATTTGTTTTCATGTCAAAAAATTGTTTCTTCCCTCTCTTCCCAAATTGTCCGCTCAAGGCAGGAGAAGAAAAATATTGAGCAAAATAAATAATAATCGGAATTTGGAAGAATGTGATGAAACGTGTTTTGTCCAAAGCGAAAAGAGAATTCATTTTTCGTAAATTCCTTAGAATAGTTCTGCCTTGCCGTCTAAAAAATATTTATTACACCGAAATTATTGTTGTTATTTACTAAATAGTGCAGCTAGGTCGTTCCGGATCTGTATAGTTTCTGGAACTAAGTCCACGGTCGGAACTATTTTCGATCGTTCCGCATACTTGAATTAAACATGCAGAGATGTGAATGAATGAAAAGGAACGCATGTTTGTATGATTTTTTGTAGATGACAGTAAAAATAAATGAAGTATTGTAGAGACAGCCAACGTCTACCTCTTTTAGCAACCATTTTTTACACCATTTTCTCAAACCAAATTCACGGCAGAGAACGGCATTCACGTTATTTCGTGAATAACTGTCAAAAAGCCTCCCAAATTCGTCGACGGGCTAGGGGTCAATCAGCTGTGAAGTTAGGCACCTCTAAAATACCTCATTTCTGTCGTGAATTTGTGGATCGATATATTTGCGGGAAAATGTTGTTTCTAAAAGTTCTCGTTCGCAGTTCGCGCCTCATATGAATGACACTTCACGATGCGGCACCCAAAGCCTTGTGGTGATCTGCCGATTTCAAATATGATTTTATGCAAGACTTTCCTCCGTGGGAAATATTGAAAATGTAGCTGGGTGTTGCAAACATTGGGGTGATGTTCCGAAAAGTACCTCTGATCACAGTTTGCCACTTGGGAAGGTTAAATGCAAAGCCGTTATCACCGCAAAATTCTGGAAAGGACGCAACTGGCACTTAAAAATTGAAAATCCTTTAATCCTTTCGGAGGTCATGCAAATCGCACAACAACACACACATCAAATTTCCCATTGAACACATTCATTCCAAGCGCCCTGCGCTTCTTTTTTTCTTCTTCATTTTTAAAAAACAGCAGCGAATACCATTGGAAACAATTCGAAACGAAAGTGGGTGCAATGCAGTTAAAAAGGAAACAAATCTTAGCCAAAAATAATGACATAATGGTGTTCATAAAGTGGCAAACACAATGAATGAAATTTTAAGGTGTGTGCTTACACTCAGATTTTATCTCATTTTTTTTTTACACTTGGGTATAATAATTTGATTTCGCTATAATTGGATATACCGAGGCCTTCCTTCGGGATACGTGGCGCAATGTTAAACTTCAGTGCTGTGCCGATAATTTCGGTACAATCGGTCACCTTAGGCGTACCTAGGAACACCGGAGCACGGGACCGCCAATCACGGAACAAAAATGGAGAATGACTTTCACCGGCAAATTTCGTCACGTTAAATGATTTAATGTCCTGCTTGTCCCGCCCAAAAGGTCAGAATACGCTATCAAGTTAAAAGTGTTTTACCATCGACAGTGTAACATGGTCTTAAGTTTTATATTTCATACATTTTGCTCACTGAACGTAATCATTCGTCGAAAAACTCACCGAATAACACAATGCTGCGTTGAGTTTGTGAAATTGGTATTTAATACTTGAAGGGTTATTTGTTTGTATTTTTCTTTTAATAATATCAACGAATGATTGGAAATATGTACGTTTTTCCCACAACCTGGTTACGTGTTTATACATTTTTAAAATCGTGCATCCCTGGGCATCAGGTTTTGCGCATTTGATGCAGTTTAAGCAAATGAAATATACACGCTGACCCATGGAGGGTCTGAACCTGAGCAGTAGCTACCTTCCATCGCTGACAGTACTGGGCACCATGCTCCCAGTTGTCAAAAGCAAGCTGCGTCATTTCCTTCGTGGATCCGGAGTATCCGGAGTATTGGTATTCAGCCGCTCGATGTGGCCAGTGTAATCGAAGCCATTTCCTTCCGTTTGCATCTTCTCCTCCGTTCACCTTCCTTCAAACTGGATATCCGACGCAGAATTTTTGTTTCGAAGGCATCAAGAATCAACAAGACAGCCAAAATGAGACTTGAGTATGATTTTGGTTTTTCTGGCCAGTTCTTTCGACAGCCCGAAGTAGCACCGGTTGCCTAGCGCGATTCTACGTCGGATCATGTACTTCGTGGATTTCACGTTTGGTAGAGCACATGATTCAACCGGGGGTGTCAAATCCGAAGCACTGATTAGATGATGTCGGTTAATCATGGTCGATATCGTTGATATCATGGAATATATGTATCGTTGCACTTATGTTTCTATTCGAATTCTTATCTCGCTTCGCCGAACTTATGTTTGCCTGCCGCAAGATCTACTGTGCGTGTGTGTCATGCAGGTGTTTCTTTCATTCAAAGAAAGGCTCCTGTTTGCTAACACTGTCAACAAGTTACTGATAAAACCGAACGCTTTCAATCAAAATATTACAAGCAAGTGTGTGCTCATGTACAGACGCGGCTACTATGCCAGCTATGGCGTATGGGGTGATAAGACGGGGATCATTTACCGCATTTAGTCATCCCACAATCACAGAGCGGTGAGCAGCCAATGCGATCGTCTTAATCCGGATTAAAGTCTATAAGCCTTTCGTGTCGTATTAATTAAAGTGCGTACAATACGATAAGCACTATATACACAGGAGATCAGAATTGCTTCCTGTTCGAATGCGGCTTTGTGGGAAGACAATAGGTCGCCCAGAACTTTAAGAATGAGAACCGATTTCAAAATTAGAGGGAATTCCACCCTTCATTTGGGACTTTTGTCATATCTAATCGGGGAATGGAAAGCAAAGTGTTTTGTTTTTAAATCTGAAACGGGCGATTAGATTGATTAGGGCCAGAATGTGATTAGACTTTCGAACTACAATAAAGGTTATTATTAGGAATTACAGATGAGCGTGCCTTTTTACTAGTAGTTGGTTCTGCAGCACATCTTGATTGATAATTTCACTTCTGAGCAGATAATAAGTGGTCGAAAAAAAGCAGTGAACCCACAGCGGACTTTGTTCGAGAGAAGTTTGCCATCGGTGCGATTTCTTTGTTTTGATTAGATAACGAATATTGCTTTTGCGGAAGAACCCTAATGTGAAAGAGGAAAATTGAGATAAGCAAAGAAATTGGCGTGACAGAACCACGCGAATTGAATTGTTCATACAACGCGCAGAACTACATTCGAAAGCAGACTAATTCGGTCTAAACATGCTAATCTGTTACCAGGTTTTGCTTTTATACGGAGATGGCCGTTTGCCAGCTTTCTTACTTATAACAGTCCGCTGTGGCGTAGAGGGTATGTGCATCGACTGCTGTGCTCGCTGTATTGATTTAATTGCTGACGGAACGTACATTTTTACTCGTAAAAATTCAGTGCGCCACCTCTTCGTTTTACTGAGTTGAACTTCTAGAAAAACCGGAGTTGGGACTTAAGACGTTCAAAGTTTGGTAGATTCAGAGAACAAAGTGTGGTAGATCCTGTTTATTTGTCTTACGTTAACGCGGTCATCAAACGGCACGCTATCGTTTATTTCCCAGCAACACACTTCCATGTCCCACCAGTCCAGCAAGAATAGACGTGTTTTTTTGAGAATCTGTACTCAGCTCAGTATTACTTTTACACGCGAAGCAACAACAAAACAAATTAATCTACTCAGTGATATTTGACAGTCAACACTTGCTAGAGCGCGTTGAAGAACCTCTATCATAGCGCCTCACATTCGGTTTAGATAACCCCACTGAATCACAGATGTCGTTGACAACACTTTTTGAAGATGCAGCAGAATTATAGGAATTGGAGTTTCAGATAGTTGAGCATAGGATAACGTATCCCAATTTGTAATCCATCCTTCATTTATTAAACAAAACCGTATTTGTGCGAACGTTATAAAACACATTTGATAAAAAATGAAATATAGAGGGGGTCTATTCGTATTTTGACACGTAATGCCATGAAAGTAAGGAGACGTAACAACTTTTGAAACAAAAAAAAATGAGAAGAAGAGCGCGTTTTATTGAGGATCATTGCTGAGCTGAGTACTGAGCTCTCAGTAAAACACGCCTTATGTCAAATCAGAATTGAAGGTGTAAGGACACACAGTTATCAGATATAACATTTCCTTGCCATTTTATGACCCCCTTGTCATATTATGAATAGTACAAATTGAACATTTCTTGGTCAGTGCCCATGAGAACATTTTTGAGTAGATCAGATGCTTCAAATCCAGTGCCTTGCGAGCCAGACGGTCCTATGAACGCCGAATTATCTGCACACACCCTGATATCTCAAGCGATGTTCAGTCCTTCTATGCGCTCCAAAACTTGCACAAAATTGAGTTGTCGGTGTAACTTCTTTGGCTGTGTGTTGTTCGCGTTCTAATTTTAAATCGTAATTTTAAATCGTAATTCATAATTTTCCAACCATATTTATTTCATAATTTCTCATTAATTAAACCCACATTCAAACACAAAATAATAAGAACATCAGTCAACATTTGAAAATAATTTACCATAAATTTAAAATCGTCCCAAAAACGCACAGTTAAGTAATTTCCAACTGGCAATGCCGTCACATCAAACACCAACAATAACCCCAGATGAAATTCACCACACCGAGATTGCCGTCAATTCGTTATCTGACACTTGGCGAGATTCCCACACCTCCAGCACATCCCTGCCCCCCTCTAGTGGGGAAAAATGCAATTTGATTGAATCACAAGAGAAAAAAAATTCCACTACCAGTCGCTGAACTGTCAACGTGATTGTGCTACACTTTCTATTTTATTTTCCTTCCCCTGTCATGCGAGCGATATTTTTTCCTCGCGTTTGTTTGCATCCACGAAAAGTAATAATTAGCAAAGTGAACAATATATCGCTCTAGTTTTCGTGTCTAGTATTTCTCTTGCCTTACATCACCGCTCTGACCAAAGAATTCCAATAAATTTACTACGCAATTGTCCAAGTACACAGTACGTTTGAAATGAAGTTTTGTTTTTGTCTGACTTTCTGCTTCGAATTATTCTTTTTTTGCAATTCGAAAAATAGTATAAAATTGATCGTATTTGATTTCTTTTGCAGTTTACAGAGATCGTCCCGGACATGGACGAGGATTACATGTTCAACGAGAAGCAGTCGATTCGTGATTCAGCGAGATCTTTGAAAAAATACGGCAGCACCTGTAATCACATGAGAAACAACGACACCCTGGTACGACATGAAATCGAGAAAACCGATACACTGCAGGGAATCGCCCTCAAATACGGATGCACGGTAAGTGAACGTGAATTGATCAACTCTAATGGAATGCGCGAGTTAATTAGAAACAATTTGATGTTGTTGATACCACTCTTTACTTGTCTGCTACCCCCGCCCGTCGCTGCCACTTATGTGCAAGGAGAGCATTGATTTATTATTTTTTCTTCTTCTCCATATTTTGTTATTCTTCGGGATGACGTGAATGTTGAAGTTCATGTTCGTGTTATGGACACAAGAGATCTATTATTAGTCGGGTATGGCATACATTCTGGTGCGGTGTACTCGTGCAACTACTTCCGATCGGCCTTGCCTGTGCAAATCTGCCTCGGTAGTTAGTTGCCTGTTTATCGATTAAAGTACATCAAGAAAATGTGTTATGCGTCATTTTAAAGTCATTCAACACTGGAAATTCGTGTTTTGTTTCCAATTTCAGTTGCTCCTTATCAGATGCTGTATGATAATGGCCGCAAGTCACGAGGTGTGCACGGTGATATCTTACCACTTGTTTGTTTGTTAAACACAAGTGCCCGTTGGGTAGAAAGAGATAACTTGTCTGACTGCAGTCATGGCAGATAAACTGGTTTCGACCGTGTGATGTGACAATCCTTTCATTGTCATCTTCAGTGTATTTATGGCTTAGATTTCGTGCATTAATCTATTCAACTTTTGTGTGTGTACACATTCTAAAGCACTTCAGTTGGTAATCATTTGCTCCGGTTTAGGAGATAGTTGAATGTTTTGGTTTGTTTTTTTGTACTTTTGTTATTGAATGACGTCTGCAGTGCTTTTAACTTTTTAGAAACGAAAGCATCCAATTTGATTGAAGACGGACTCGAATTCGCAACTGCTACACATAAAGTTCAGATTATTGACTCTAGTTGGAGAGTGGAAGCAGACGGGAGATATTTCAAGCCTTTTGAATTGATTTAGTGTTTTGGAGACCACTTGTTTAATGGTCTACGCTTGTGGATGCAGGGTCTTGTCTTGGCTCCCTACATTCAATCTTGGGAAAAGAACCACACCCGGCGTGAGCAGATGCGTGTGAACATTATTCTAAAATATGTGCATTCCCAAGCGAGAACGATCTATTGCTTGCGACAAGGTATATACACGCAGTGTTGTGTTGCAGTTGCGTTGCCTTAAATCATAAGGATTAAGCGTTGCAACTTCACACAGAGTTCTGCTGCAGTTGCAAGTTATCAGTATTGACCCATAAAAGCATCAGGATCGAGGGTTTCAAAGCGTAAATTTGATCAGGAATAATGTTACCCGTAAAAGCATTTGAAATATGTGAAAGTCAATGACAAACAATGGCCATTGTTCTCCAAGAAGAAAAGATTGCTTGTACTGCTTATGCCTTCATAAACCTAATTCCAGTGCTTAAGTAATACAACAAAGGTGTTGGCGCACAAATAAATGGTAAAAATATTTGTACAGCAAAGCAGCCCATATTTTTCATCAACATACCGCAATATCTTCCAGGTGCTCTTAAAATAAATTGTTATCATATCTCGATGGCGTTGTCTGCTGCCTGTTGATCGCAATGATTGTTGATTAAATATGCATGCAAAATGGTGTCATCGGTTTTGAGATTGTCCATGCCTTTGCGCCGTGCAACATTGGTCTGAAAGTCAGATTGACGACCCCTGGAGAGATCAGCTGCCTCTTGAGACCAAACAAACACCTGTTGATATGAGCTTTTCTGCGTTTAGGTACTGATGACTGATGTTGTTCTTGACTATTTACTCCGAAATCTAAGTTGAACGAGACCTTGACTACATCCAGGTTATAGGCGTCCATTGCGACCAAGACGCCGATGTTGTATGTCTTTCTGAGGACAGCATTCGCCGTTTTTTTCTCGTTCGCTGCCATACCAATTTTAGCCGCTTTCGTTTAAATGCGAGCAATCGACTCTTTGAGAGCTCGCTGTGTTCGACCAATCCAGTCAATGTCACCCGCATACGCCAACAAATGTGTGGACGTTTGGCAGACCGTGCATCTAGTATCGGTTTGTGAGTTCTGCATGATCTTCTCAAGAACGTTGCTGAAGAAGTCGTGGGTCGAGACAAGGAAGTAAACCGAAGGAACTCCAGAAAAGACGCCTATAAGCGAAAGCAACATTTTTGGATTTTTTTTGTTTCAGATATCACAATAGATCTTTCCGCTCATTAAAAGTAGAGACCAATTATCTCACTACCACGACCAAATGTCGTGTCGGCCAATTAGACGCTGCCAGGCATATCGTTCGCATTCAGTTGCTTGATACAATACAATCGTCTTGCTTAATACCAGCATACAATTTGTTTTTGCACATTTTTGTTCGTAATTTTCATCATTCATAGTCGTCTCGTCACTACAACAGGCTTAGTGCGGTTACTATTGCCAACCACCGCGGGTAACTGCACAGACTTTTGAAAGGCATTGACCTAGTAATTTTACATTGTTCCCTCCAAAGTACGATCAAGTTAATCACATCACAACTGACATTGAAATGTATGTTCATAAGTTGAAATATGTAATCTTCAGCAGCGACGACAAGAGCGAGCTTTAATGTGATTCACGGGCGATGTGCTCGCTAGCTGCTTGCAGTTTCCCACACGAAGTTGCTTGATGTCCTTCTCCGCTTTTGTGCGAGCCTTTAACGCGGGTGTCCCTTGGTGTTTTGTCGCATGGTCTCAAAGAGACACACATGATGTACATAGTTTTTTCAGGGCCAAGGTCTGGTGCTCATTTACGTCTGTTTTTAGACACCCGCTTGTCTTTGCTCTTCTGTGGTAAGTGCACACTGTCCTATTTTGTAAGTTTCACGATCGATACGAAGAGATATTCCTCTTTCCAGTGGAAAACCCCCAGTCCATCGCAGTTGTGCTCAGAGATGATGGAGGAAGAGATATTCCTCTTTCCAGTGGAAAACCCCCAGTCCAACGCAGTTGTGCTCAGAGATGATGGAGGAATAAATATTCCTCTTTCTCCCCAGCAACGCAATGGTGTTAGGCAGGAGTAATCAGCTTCGTTTAGCTCACACGTATTCACAGACGCCTGTCCGTGAAAAGGTTATAAAAAACGCTGTCAGATGAATCTGAGGGGCAAGAAACGTAGAAGTGGCCCATCTCTTCCTCCATCATCTCAGGTTTTGTGGGGATTGCTTTTAAATAAAAAGAATTGGAAGTCAATTCATGTATTGGGTCTATAACTTAATTCGTGCTAAGAGAGGCCGTAACTTGTATTATTCGATTGGAACATGCGTTGGAAAGCTACTGTCATTGTACGTCATTTCAGTACATGTCATTCATTTGAAGCGTAAACAACAATAATTTTTTTTTCACTCAAATATGTCGAACTTTGTGCCTGAAAGGGTGTTTTTGCAGGGACAAGACACTCACGACCCTTTCGGGTTCCCTGCAAAAAAAAGGCACTCCCAACATGATCGCAGTTTGACTGTCACTTTACTTTTATGAGCGCAATTCTCGACTGCTGTTCGAAAGCATGCAGCTTATTTACTTTTATGAACGCAAATCTTGCAAGGTCTGCCGCAGCTTTACATTTCTGAACTCAGCCATTGTCTTCAATCTGTTAGAACCTATTTGTATTCATTCATTTGCAAAAGCGTGTGCCTCACTCTGTGTAATTATATCACTTATGTGATCTTATTCCTCCGAATGAAGCGAACAAAAGGTTTCCTTTCTAATTATTCATAATCATGGTCTAATTTGTGAGGCTTCACATACACAGGTTATTCTTTTCAACTTTAATTCGCTTTAAACATCAAATACTGCTGCTTCTCGTGAATTTTCCTTGTTTATCCCGTTTGAATGTGTCTCTGTTATGTGTTGCGGAACATGTGCTCATTAGCCAATCAAATCTAGAGTATTCAATGCGAGACCGTTACATGAATAATGAAACAACTGTCTCCTAGATGTGAACTTTTGTATTAAATCGTGTCAACTCGTCGATTGATGAAGTCTCAGGTTGGGTTAGGTTAAATACATTATTCCATGGGTGGGTTTGTACGTTGACCCCTACCCTGGGTATCTAGGTGCAACAGCTTTCAGAATTCACGGTTCAGCATCTCTCGAGTCACAGACAACACTCAGAGAGTATATCTACGTAGAAAACTGTAGGTCATCTCTGCACGAGTGGTCACTGTAGAATCTATGCCCAGGTCTATCTCCGTCTGTAGGCCCACCCACACAACAACTTCTCCACTAATATTCAACACGCAAGAAGCTGATTGTTACAATCACTGCAACCAAGAAGCACCAACAAGCTATCAAGCAATACAAGCCTTGTATAGTGGCTACCACACATACGTCCTTAGGAATGGGCCTCTAAAAGTTTCCCTTTGACGTATAATCACTAATGGCTCACTTCAGTTTTCATCAAGTAGCCACGCCTCCATCAAAGGGAGATGAGTGACGTCTGTTTCACCCATTAACAACCCAAAATGTCAAGAGTTCAAAATCGCATTCTTCACTTTCGGTTTCTACCGCACCAGGCGCCAGCAAGTGCAAACCAATTAACTACGCGTCCTTGTAACTTGTGTGTTTACCCGTCGAGCGCTCAGTAAACTAAAGCAAGCGCGTGGGAAATTTATTTAAAACAAAATGGTTTGTCATCGTTCCTAATGGATGATATTCCCATTAGGCTTTCCCTAGTTATGTTGGTGGGTGGTGGTTGCATTTGTTTGCACACTCCCCTGCACTTAGGTCGAGCATTGGCATATGGCTGTTTGACACGCCAGCCGTCGACCTTCCACTTGACCGCGCACAGCAGGGTACACCTCAGCCTCGGGGCGTTCACGACAATTTGTCAACAATGCCCCTTCATATAACACCTTCATTTGTCGTCTATCTTTCGATTACCATTCACATTATCGGCTTATCATGCCGGTGTCAGCTATCAATCCTTTCGGGGTAGTCGATCAATACATCAAGTTGTTTCGTGTTATTGACTCACATATTAAAAGATTGACAGTGGCTTGAATGATTTGATTGAGTGCTAGTTGGTTGCTTACGAAAGTGACTTGATTTATTTGTTTCTTCTTTTTTTACAGACAGAACAGATACGCCGAGCAAATCGTCTATTTGCATCAGACAGTTTATTCCTTCGTCAATACTTATTGATACCCGTGGAGAAGTCATCACCCTATTATCCGAAAGACGATCGACCGCAATCGTTGCCCACACGCCCATACTCGATTGCCGGCAGTGAAATGTTAGTGGCTGCAGAGCCAACCCCTCCACAGCAAAATCACACAAGCAAGAATGGCAGCAAATCAATGGATTCGGTTACAATGAGTCCAGAGGAGGAGAACAGAAAATGCATCGATGACTTTCTCGGTAAAATTGATTCAACAATAGCCGAGTCCAAGAAATATGTGGAAAAATCACAATGCAACAGAACAGAGTGAGTACTAGACAATTAATTTTCAACTCACTCGTGCCCATATGCACATTGAATGAGAAGGCTAGCGATAGGGTAATGAAATGTACTGTGCCACAAGGGTTAGCATAGTTATGGCTTGTTATTGCACCGCA
The DNA here is from genome assembly GCA_905231855.2 of Eristalis tenax. Taxonomy (NCBI): domain Eukaryota; kingdom Metazoa; phylum Arthropoda; class Insecta; order Diptera; family Syrphidae; genus Eristalis; species Eristalis tenax. Next base: position 28,536,429 of record HG993124.1, on the reverse strand, counting down.
GAGACCAGTGAAACAAATGTGCGAATGTATGGCTGTGCCTTGTACGTGTTACGACGCACGAGCAGTGACGGCATGGACATTATTTAATTCAATTGGTTATGCTTGCAGTTATGTGTTGCGAAGAATGTAATTCGTCTTCGGTTTTGTGTCCAATATGATAGACTCGGGGTTGAAGCTATCATTAAACGTGTAATTCTTCTTTATTTGGCGCTACAGTCCGAGGCGGACCTGGGGATCAATCAGCAAGTTGGTCCAACTAGCACCACCTCTAACTAGATGTGACCAGTTTCCCATTGGGGTCCTTCTCCATCTGGGTGCGCCACCAATGTGGGCCTCCTCTCTTGCGTTGTCTCAAAGGGTCGGATTCGAAGACTTTTCTAACCGGAGCTGAGTTGTCCATACGCCCCGCCACCTTAGGCGTTGGATCCGTAAACGGTTGGCTACGCTCATGTCGCTGAACAGCCCGAACAGTGCGTAATGGAATCTTGTTCTCCAATTTCTTAGAGATGGATCCGTAAACTTCTGGCTACGCTCATGTCGCTGAACAGCCCGAACAGTTAGTTGTTGAATCTTTTTCTCAAATTTCCATACAACTACAACCCGAACAAACATAGCAAGCAGAACGAGGACCAATGACTTCTTCATCCGCTTTTGAGATTGTCAATGCCTCTGCGCCATTCGACAGGACTGGGATGATCAGTGTTTTATATAAAGTCAGCTTGGTCCTTCGAGAGAGATCTCTACTACTCCTTTTGAACCCGTAGTAACAGAGGTTGGCAAGAGTTACTCTGCTTTTTCTCGATACTGGCGGTATTCGCATTGATTACATGGCAGCCGTGGTCGACGTAGTCCATGTGACGTTTACGTCGATGTTGTGTTGTATGTCTTTTCTCAAGAATAGCATTTTGCGCTCGCTAATGGCTAGACCCATTTCAGCTACCAAAGCCGGCAAATTGATCGCTGTGTTCTGCCAATAACGTCATTGTCATCCGCATATGCTAACAGTTGCACGGACTTCTAAAATATCGTGCCTCCAGTGCTGGCATGTGAGTCTTGCACGATCAGCTCAGGATGAGGTTGTAGAAGTAACAAGACAGCGTCGCCCCTTGTCTAAATCCTTTTTTGTATGGAACAGCAAATCTATTAGCATTCAAGAAACACACAAGGGATACTGTATTGTGATATCAATTTACATACTTTCAAGCAATCGATTCTTACAACGTCGTTGATTCATTTATTCTGTCCAGAATACCAATAGGTCTGAAAGGAAGCATTAAATTCAGAGACTATTCACACGCCACACAGGAACACGTTCGGCCATTTCATTGCTTTCTGCCCCTGTATGGCCACGTATCCAGCAGAGTTTTACTCTGTTTCTCCTGCTCTGCTCTTAAAGCTTCTGAATGCATTCCCACACAAGCCTGGATTTGATGGTATATGAGTCAATCTCCAAATACTCCTGCCCCTGTGCCTACACCAGTTCTTAATGCATCTGTGGACATCACCATTTTATGCCTTGGACTATGGATTCATTGCTCCAGGTCTTTTTGGTGCCAGCTTAATGGAAAAGTTGAATTCCTAATCACGTCATGAGTGGCCAAGAGTGGTCGTTATTGATTAGTGTATCAAATTGTCTCGGTGTAATGCACCTGTCCCTTCTTGGCTCTGTCACAAAATTTGACAAAATGTCCCTACTCTGCAAGAAGAACATAACTAGTATCTACTTTTATTAATGAGAATGCAGGCTCTTGGATTAGGACACTAGGCTAGTCCTAAATTACCTTTGCATTCCTGCATGTCAGTCCTTTCAGGATATATGACTCCTGAATGTAAACGCAGCCCAGATCTTCAGTGGTGAAGATCTGGCTGTTACAGCAGATGCCACTACAGCGTCGTGGATGTTCACCTGGGTCACCTTAGAAGCGTGGAAATGCTCAGCCATCTCGTAAGGCCTCCGATTAAGGTCTGTCGAACATGACAGACATGTCTAGGGACTCAATTGCGCCCTGCATGTCCGAACAGATAGTGATAACCCTTTTGGATATTACATTGTTCATACGGGGCTTAATATGCCTATATGACTGGGAACCCACATGAGCTTCAAATTGTTGGCATTTCATACTAGAAGGTCCCGTATGTTGGTTATTAACCTACTGCTGTGGTTGCCGTTGGAGACGGCACGAAGAACTGAAAGGCTGTCATATTACCAGTTTCTTGCCAGATTACGACCGTTTTGGCAGCTTCGTGGATGGCTACAGCTTCTGCATTGAAGATTGATGTGAAATCGCAAAGAATAGAATGAATTTTCAGCAAAGTGCCGTTTTCTTGAGTTATGGCAGAGGAGGTGTTCTCAACTGATTTCGACCCATCCGTAAACAACGCAGTCCAAACACCTTGCTTTAGGTTTATCATGGTTTCTTGGAAAGTTGAGTGCTATACCCTGCTGTTGGTAATCACCTTGTAATCAGTGGTAATCAGTAAGTTTTAGTTCAAAGGATTTTTGGCATAAGTTTCACGTTTGTAGAGCAGGCCCATTTTCTTTGCCCTTAAAAGAGCAATGTTGATTGCAGAGGGATGAGATGATGGAGTCTTTGGAAAAGATAAGTTTTGGGATGATTTTTTGAAAACTTTCCGCTTGTCGTTGTTCTAGCATGGGAAGACCAGCCTCCACCATGATGTTGGTGGTGCGATAAGCGTTGATACTCCTTCTTGCTGACTGGCTGTACCAAGATTGAATAATGTTTAATGTACTATTTGGGCATTTACCATAAATATATAAACCATAACCCATTTTACTTAAGACTGAAGGTGTGGTTATGTTACATAACGAGTAACACTTGACTTTCGATAAATATTTTCCAATGATTTTGCCTAAGTCTCTGTAACTAGACCATTTCATTTTCATAACACACCCATCAAATGCAATCAAAAATATGCCTAACACAAATAAATTACATCCATTTCTTAATTTCAGTCTAATCACAAGTCAAAGTGACGATGATTTATTTACCACCGGCGGAACACACCGAAGGAGAAATAATAACTCCGGTTCATACAAGCATTATCAGCAGAATCAACAAAGCAGTCATACACGCCACAGTTCGTCCGGCAGCACCTCCGACACAGCGCAGCTATTAAACATCACCCAAGGTAGACGAGTGCAAAACTCCCTGCAGCGTCTCGAAAAGCAACAGGATGAATTTTTCGAATTGTAGCATAAGGCAAACATCCGACACGCTTACCATTATTATTTTAAAAATTATTTACAATTGAATTGCAATTAATTCCTAAAACTGTGTTAAAGAGAAACAAACAAATCAAAGCAGCTACATACATACATACATATTATATACAACAAGCAAAACTATATAGAGGGACACCCTCTTCCCACCACCCACAATCATGTTTGTTTCATTCGATTGATGTGGAAGTATTCACTTCACCTTTCGGTTGGCTTAGAGTTGAACGTTATCATTTGCCGCCCTCGCGTCCGACTCGTGAGTCGATGCTATGATTCGAATGTTTTCGACGGCGAGTGTGGTGGACGGACGATGAGCGACAAAGAAAGCCTTTGTTTTTCTGTTGAACTTGTCTTCATTTGTTTTTCCTCTGCCTAAGTTTGTTGTATTACTTAAAAGATCTTATATACTAAATAATATATATGTATACATTATTTTTTTAGGTTTAAGAACTAGCCACTATTAACTTTATAATGAAAAAAAAACAAAAAAAAAAAAAAATGAAAGCACACGCAAGTGAAAAGTATTAAAGAATTTTTATTTTGAGCGGCATATGATTTGCGTTTTATTTTGTTCGGTTATTCTTTCTTTTCTTTTCTGTTGGTTTGCCTTTTTGTTTGTTTCCTCGTCGCTTTCAGGCTTTCGTTCGTCGCCACATCCGTCATATCCTTAGGAATACAAACAGGTATTCACCACAAAACCAAAACGGTGTATCCAAACGATGTGCAAAAGTGCAAATTAATATGTACCATAATTGATTGTAGGTGTTGTTTGGGATTTGAACGAGTAAATGTACAAGTCAAGAGTCAGCTTTAAATATGAAAATACGAATTACTTCTTGTAAATACCTAAGTTTTAGTGTTAAAATGTTTTCATTTGCCGAGTGCAAAGCACTTGTAAGTTTGCGCATGTTATTGTAGAATCAAAGAAAATGAATATATATTTGTCACGTGTATGATTGAGATACCCAACTTCACAGCTGATTGACCCGTAGTCCATCGACGAATTTGACGGATAATCATGAACATTTTGACGGTTATTCACGAAAGAACGTAAATGCCGTTCTCTTATTGGTCAATTTGGCTTTAGAAACGACGAGAGAGGTAGAAGTTGGGCATCTCTATCATACTTCATTTCTGGCACATAGACTATGATATTTTAGTTATGCATAGAGGGATTTATGTTTTCTATAAGCAAAGCGTTTCGATGAATTATTTGCAAACCGTCCAAATTAGATTAACAATTATGCAGTCAGTGCTTTCAAAACATAGTCTTCTTTTCCGGCTTACACGAAGTACGTTCCATTTGTTGTTAGGTTAAACACTGCCTGAATTATTAATATTTTACTTGAACATTGTAAGGTCTTCAATTGCATCGAAGATTGAACTTAAACATGAATTTGATTTAGACATTATGTAAGTAGCAATGCTTATAGAGAAAGAATAGTATTAGTACACATAAGAATTAAAGAATATTCCTTCTCTGCGACACCCTTTTGATATGCTTATGGACAGGCCACTACTCTTTGCATGTCAGAGCTTCCGTCTGATTTAAGTAAGCAGTTGTTTAAGGTACACATCTTGTTCAGAAGGAAGACAAGTCCAGCTTGTTATGATCAGTGGACTCTTTCCCCACTCCCTTTGTTCACATGTTCAGTTTTTCTTTTCTTAAAATGCAACCATCCCATGCAAGAACAAATGTTATTTCATCTCTTGTGAGGACATCTTCGGGATGGACCTGGACCTCAACCAACAAGCCTCTCCAATTGGCATCTCCATCTACGCATGCCAAGCTGGCTTAGGTTCGTCCCTCTTTCTCTCGTGGTCGTCTACTATTGTGTTGTCACACTGGCCCGGAGTCGAAGGATCTGGAGTGGCAGCAGTGTTGTCCAAATTATCATGAAACACTTTATTATCTTTAATGTGTCTCACAGCGTAGAATGCTCAGTGTGTCTGGTGTGTATATTGGGCACTGATCCACGTGGGCGACTGGATCTACATTAGAATCGCTCAGCCTACAGCGAAGCTTAGTTGCCAAGGTTAGGTGCAGTGGTGAAACTGGAGTTTTGTTGATTCTCTTCAAGATGGCCGAGCCATCTTATGTGTTGAATCCGAAGTGTCCGTAGGCTGGAAAGTGGCATATCAAAGCCCTTCAAAAACATGCTATAGTAGTCGTTTTCAGCTTGACTATCCAGAATACTGTCATCGCGAGAGCAGACATCCCTTCAGTGTTTATAATTGTGTTTGTGGATACACTTAGTCACATTCACTTTCTATCCTCACAACGTGCGAGCAACGTATCTATAAGAAATATTTAGAAGTCCACCTAGAGAAGAGTCCCATCTACCAGACCAAGATTTGGCAACAGATTCGAATGAAGTGTCTACTGTTCCATCAGCTGTGTCGGTGCTTCTTTTCAGGCAAATACATTGTATTATGGTATCACAACGAGTGCTGAGTTTCCAGTTTAACCCTCCTAAACAATGGTACGATTTGGGGTCGCGATGTAATGCCCACGCAGCAAAAAGGCGAGCGCTATCTCGTTCGGAGTCCTGCGCCGCTTCATCTGCTGCTATTTCATTGCGTGGCTTGACGTCTTCGCACCGTAGGGTCAAGGGTATGTCGGATCCAGTATCTAACGCCACTGTCTCCTTGGTGTACTGACGTTTATGGGTTCTTCGCCAGTTCTTGTGTACAGTTGCACTTTGGAGATATGGTTCGGCTAAAACATAGCCACTAAGGATGTTTTTTGACAAAAGATTGAAGTTTTCATGTGGTAATGGTGTCCACTTTCCAGATACCGCAGCTATAAAGCAGGACCGATTCCGCATTGGAGCGGAACCGTCTTAGCTCGGTCCTCAAATTGGTGACATTGCTTCCGAACGCAATATTGGCCGTCCCGATTCTGCTGCACGCAACCAGTTCACTGCTCGGTTAGTCGAGACCACATTCCCTGAATATTCAAACCTGTTAACTTTCTCGTCTTCTTGTTCAATTGGGCGCTGTTGTTAGTTTTTGTTGCATTTATGTAAAGCCCCACTTTGTTTGCCTCAGCTGATAGATTGTGATGTGCGATGTGAAAGTTGCCAATCATCGTCAATGTAGTCAAGGTGTTTAATGTCAGAAGTCATAGTGCAGACCAGTCCAGACTATGTTTGCATTTCAGTTCCCTAATGGCAATGGACATGTGTCATAATGTCATAATCATTAGCTGTGCAAGGGGATATGTCAGTTTAAGACTTCATCAGTTAAATTTGCTGCTGGGACTTTTCACTCGAGGTCTGCCCGCATAATGACATTCGAAATACCGACCTTGTATTTCATTCTTTTAGCAGCTGCTCTGTTCTGATAAATGGTTTCATGAATTTGAACATGTTGGTACTGGGACCTCAGCTACGACAACCTAACTCCAGAATTCACAAAACATGAAACCACCTCTAGCCTCTTAAATCCAATGCAATCTCCAAAACCAAATCCACCCTTCATCAATTCAAGGAGTAGGTACCTCTTTTTGTTCGCCAATCTTCTTCTGCGTGCAATCATCGTGTTTCTTAACAAAGCTATCGAAACTGTATTTCTGAAAGCTACTTTCTTCATTTGACTGATTTCTCATAATTCATTCACACAAAATCAGATTGAAACAAAAGCACAACACAAACGGAGAGCTTTCAACAATTAGTCTGTCTCAAACAATGAATCAAATTAATTACAATAATTAAACCATCAAATATGCAATATAAGCAAAATAAAAAAAGGACGTGATTCAATTATGAACAAAACAATAGGCAGGGATAGTTTTCTTGTCGATAAAACCAACCAAATCTACCAGCACATACAAAGCCCCAGGAACTAAACGATTTCAAAGCAAACAAAAAGGAAGCGCTAACCCGGTGTAAATGCTTAATTTCAGAATAGACAAAAGATAACAAATATTGTAGATAAATTTACTACTTAGCGAATGAAACTAACTTTTTCCACCCATCACCTAATCACTTTTCGAGAACCAACTGTTCTGTTGTTACTACTCTAAGTGCAAACTCACTTCAAGGGAATATATACTATATACGTGAATGTTATGTGAAGAAACTTTAGTTGTATGTTATAGTAAAATGTATACACTAAATAAATTATATATACACCATAAATGAATTAAACGAAAATACAATTTATTGTTAAACAAGAAAAATGTGGTTTGAATATACAGACTAAGCTTTTTTCTTACTCTTTAAGATAAAAAATATATTTTTTACGCGGCTCTGTTGGGCAGAGCTTTCCCTTACGCAAGTCAACAATAACTCACTCTGGTGGACTCTGGTTCCCGTGCGCCGTACGTGATGGAATGCAGCGGCGATCTCGGTGTCTCCGGTGTCCTAGACGCTATGTCAGCAGTTTGCAGGAACGATGTTCGTTTCCGTTGAAGTACACGTGTAGCGTTGGCGATAGAATATTTTGTTACTTAACTTACCCAAAGGAGCGTCGAGGATTGCCAAACCGGCGTGGTGGCGAAGTGGGTGTAGTACGAGGGGCGTTCAATATATTCTCGGTATCGATATGAAGGAAAATGCGAATTCAATTTAAATTGTTTTTTTTAAGGTGGCGCTACAGTCCGAGGTTGACCTGGGCCTAAACCAACAAGCGTCTCCTGCCAGCTCGGTCTTTAGCTAGCTGTCTCCAGTTTCGCACGCATAGTTGGTTGAGGTCCCTTTCCACTTGCGTGCGCCACCTGAGTCGCGGTCTTCCTCTACTGCGCCGTCCCTCGGGGGTGGATTCGAAGACTTTTCAGGCCGGAGCATTGGTTTCCATCCGCTCTACATGACCTAGTCAATCGTTGGATCTTCATTCTTCTGGCTAAGTCGATGCCGCTAAACAGCCCGTATAGTTCGTCATTATATCTCCTCCTCCACTCACCATCTATGCAGACGGGACCGAAAATCACACGAAGAATTTTCCTCTCGAAGCAACCAAGAGCAGCTTCATCCGCTTTTGAGAAGGTCCATGACTCCGCGCCATATAGCAGGACTGGAACGATTAAGGTCTTGTAAAGCGTTAGCGTCGGTGTTGGGTGTCCTTTCTCGTTGACAGCATATACTTGGTCTTACCCTCGTTTACCGCTAAACCCATCTTCTCGGCCTCCGTTGCAATACCCACAAAAGCGCCATTGACATCACGCTGTGTTCTTCCGATAATGTCAATATCGTCGGCATATGCGAGTAGTTGGACGGACTTCTGAAAGATTGTTCCTCTGGTGTTGGCGTTCGAGTTTTGAACAATTCTTTCAAGAACGATGTTGAAAAAGTCGCATGACAGCGCGTCGCCTTGTCTGAATCCTTTTTTGACATCAAAGGTCTCGGTTAGGTCTTTACCGACCTTGATGGAGCAGCGTGCATTCTCCATCGTCATCCTACACAAACGGACGAGTTTGGTAGGGATGCCAAAACTAGACATTGCTCTGTATAGCTCGTCTCTATAAATGCTATCATACGCGGCCTTAAAATCGATGAAAGTTGGTGGGTATCGATTTGTTGCTCCTGGGTTTTCTCCAAAATCTGCCGCAGTGTGAATATTTGGTCGATGGTGGATTTTCCTGGCCTAAAGCCACACTGGTATGGACCGACCAGGTTGTTGACGAATGGCTTTAGGCGTTCACACAGTACGGCAGATAAGATTTTATATGCAATACTTAGGAGACTGATGCCTCTGTAGCCTCCTTTTTTATGGATCGGGCCGACTATGCAGAGGTTCCATTCATCGGGCATATTATAAATTGTTTTTATTTTTCAAGGGGAGATTCTTAACAGGGGGGAGATCCCTAACATCAATGCATTTGTTACATCTTGAGATAAGTTATTTAAACCCTCAAAAAAATAAATTTCCTCTTTCTCTGCAAAATACCCATTTATTGCCGACTTCAGTTCTTCATCATCCGAAAATCTTTTTCCACGAAGACATTTTTTTTAATCCGGAAACAGGAAATAATCACTAGCAAGGTATAATAATCACTAGCAAGGTCTGGACTATAGGGTGGATGTTGGATTTCTTCGAAACCACAATCTCGCGCAGCAGCCTTGGAAACTCACGCCGTGTGAACAGGAGCGTTGTCAGGAAGAAGAAAGCGAGTTTACCCCGTCTTTTCTTTTCAATTTCCTCCCGCAAATTATGCAAAGTGGAAGCGTAGGTTGTGCCGTTGATGGTTTCACCTTTTTTTTTGTCCTCAATGAGCAAGATTCCCTTTGAGTCCCAAAAAACTGTGGTCATGAGCTTCCCGGCAGACGGAGTGACTTTGAACTTCTTCGGGGGGTCTGTTCCTTTTTTATGCCACTGCATGGGCTCTTGTTTGCTTTCAGGGTCATAGTGGTTTACCCATGTTTCGTCACCAGTAACAATTCGATCCATAACACCGTCCGCGTTCTCACTACACATATCCAAAAGCTCTCTACAGCATGCGATTCTCACTTTTTTTCTGAGGCGCTGTGGGAATTCGTGGCACCCATTCGTTGCACTGACCTTTGAAAGGTTAAGATGGTCATGAAGAATGGTGTGAATGATACCAATTGAAAGCTTGGTGATCTCTGCCATCATTTTCACCTTTATTCGGGCATCCTCAAGAACAAGTTTTTTAATTGATAATTAAGTCAATTCATATATACAACCACAGCTTCATCCCGATACCGAGAATATATTGAACGCCCCTCGTAAGAACAAAAATCCATTAATTTTTCACGGGACTTAAGGCTGTATTTATCATAGCCGTTAGGTTGGACTATTTGTTGCCATTTAATGACGAAATCCCACTCTCGAAACCCCTACTCGCGAAAAACGGACCTACTCTCTGATGGATGGACTATGAAGTGGGTGCATAGCGACCTCCCAACCAAGCTTAGGTACGGAGCTTCTGGCGAATCGCTTTCGATCTGTGTGGCCTCACGTTATCCTGACGGAACCTGCTGGCCAAAGTTGGAGCTCCTCGGAGATTCGCGATTTCAGACGGTCCAATTGCTGAAGTCCGAATTAAGAGCTTTACAGTAAGAGATCAGCTCATGGTAGATTATTTCATCTCAATTAGAGTTGTGTCGTTCCGGACATGAATAGCTCCTGGAGTTGTGTCCACTGTCGGAAACATTTCCCGTCGGTCCGTGAACTCAATCTAAACATGTCCATATCCCTACTCCTCATAGTTCCGAATTCCCAGAGGTATGAAGAAACGAATAAAAAGACTCATGTGGCAATTTGTATATACAAATTCTACACAAGCACACGTATGTAACCAGACAAGGTTGTACGCAACTGCTTCGGAACAAATGTACGGGCATAGGCATGTATCATTCCACACACCTATTGGACTATTAAATGCAACAAATCTTGATGTGAGCACAAACAAATCAAGCTAGTATACATGTGTTGAACATGTCAACTGAACTACATTGATACAACCTCCAACTAGGGGCAACATCAACAACAAATCACTGTCCTTAAATCGATCGGAACATGAGCTTCATATATATTTCTGTGGACTTGTATGACTCCTTTGACATATTGACATATTCAAGGCCGGCATATTCTTGGAATTACATAGTATCGTGAACATATCTAGGGGAACCAGTTCCAACTGCTAAAAGAATCGGAACTACTCATAATCCCACCAAACACAGCAATTACTTTCCCGGCCGTTAATCGTGGCTTGGCAACCGTTTGCGACGACATACTGTTCGACATGATCCAATTTAGGTCAGCAGTCAGTATCGCGGACATGTCTCCGGGAACCAGTTCCGACTGCGAAAAGAATCGGAACTACTCCCAATCCCAACAAACACAGCAATTACTTTCCCGGCCCTTAATCGTGGCTTGGCCACCGTTTGCGACGACATACTGTTCGACATGATCCAATTTTGGTCAGCAGTCACCAACCACTCTAAAAATGGAACGATGTTATTGCGATTTAGCACTGATTCGCAGATCAAATTTCGATCCATGCGGTACTTTTACGTTAACTCGTGTTGTAAACATACATCGATATTTTTTATCTAGCCTGCTTCAAATGGTTCTAAATGGCTTTTCATGCAATGTTTAGATTCTGGACCAGAAATGAAGTATGAAAAAGAAGCCCAACGTCTCTTGCCACTTAAAATGTTTGACAACAATTTTTCATATCGTTTTCTAAAGCCAAATGGTTGGTCAGAGAACGGTATTTACGTTATTTCGTGAATAACTGTCAAAAAGCCTCTGAAATTTGTCGATGGACTAGGGGTTAATCAGCTGTGAAGTCATTACTGTTCTGGACTATCGAACTGTCAGACTCGACGATTTCCATGATTTTATCGACATTTTCGACACTAGGCCTTCCAGAGCGTGAAGCATCTTTGACACCGATTGTACCGAAGCGGAATCGACCGAACTAAAACTGCGCATTATTTACTGTTACACGATTATGACCACAAACATTATTCACATTTGCAACCGCTTGCGTTGTGGCCTTTTACAAAAATGAAAAAAAAAATATGCTGGTGTCCACATTTGACTCTCGAGTTATGTTCCGGGATAGAGACGAATTTCAAACGCATTAAAAACGTTTGAACCAGGATTGCCGCTATGCGACGATAACGCCGAGAGACCATGTAACGCCCCCAATGACTATTTTATGTGAAACGTATTTCATCCACAAAACACGTCTAGTTTCTTATAAGCGATAAATTCAACACCAATTTGAGAAAATGCAACTAAAAGACTGCACCAGTCCTAAGCATGAGAAACACTGAATATTAGCAGTACAGTAGTTTCGCACGATTGCGACTTTTTTGTTTCAAGGCACTTCTTTTGCGACTTTCTCAACACTGGATTGAACAGAAATGTATTTATTGAAATAAAAGCAAACTAAGCAGTTCCGACTTAGTCGGAGGTCTATCATAGACTGACTAACCCTTAATAACTTACTTCGACGAAAAATGAGCATGAGGGGACAAATAGTAAAAAGGACGCTGCTGTTAACAAATGAGAATGAGGGAACATCAACGGGAAGTAAACAAAGGGATGGGGAAACCATTTGAAAAAAACTGTGTGCCATGTTCTGGTAGGGAGCATGCACCAGATCATCTGTAGAATTTGGGAAGACGAAAGCATGCTCTATGACTGGAATACCAGCTCCATATGCCCCATCCACAAAAACGGCGATCCTATCTCTTGCAACACCTATAGAGGTATATCCCTGCTTAACGTCGCCTACGAGATCGTCTTGTGTGAACGTCTCAATCCGTTTTGCACCAAACTAAAGGCACGTACCAGTGCGGCTTCCGTCCCGGCAAATCGACTACAGACCAAATATTCACACTAAGGCAAATCCTGGAGAAGACCAGCGAGTTCCGATCCGATATGCACCATCTTTCATCGATTTTAAAGCCGTACACGACAGCATACATCGCAAGGAGCTATTCGATGCGATGGTCGAATTCGGGATCTCGGGAGAATTGATCTGGTTGTGCCGCTCGCAATACACCGTGCAGTTTGGCTCAAGGATTTCCTGCATCGGATTTGAAGAAGATGGTGCGGTGGGCAGCTGTAAACGCTCAAGGCACTATCTTCAACAAGTCGGTCGAACTCCTGGGGTACGCAGATGACATTGACATCGTCGCGCTTTCCCAACGTACCGTAGTCGAGGCTTTTACGGCGTTTGAAGAACAGGCAAAACTAACTGGTCTCAAGGTCAAAGAGGACGGTCCTGGGCACGCTGCTTCCAGTCATCAAGACCAAACTGTCTTGTATCCGCTGTCGACCAAAAAACGTTCCGTCGCACACCACCTTGGACAAAACATCACGATCGACAGCTACAATTTCGAGGCAAACTTGAACTCCACAAACGATATTAAAGTGGAGATCCGACGCAGAATCGCCCTTGGCAACCGGTGCTACTTCGGTTTGTCAAAACAACTGGGCTCAAAACTCCTTCGAGTCAGGAAGAGCATGAATTTGGGCACATTCATGCTCCGCAAAACTCTCATTTTGCCAGTCCTGCTCTATGGAGCCGAAAGATGGACGCTAAGCAAAACTGCAGAACTGATTCTTGGTACCTTCGAAAGAAAATTCTGCGTCGGATTTATGGTCCTGTCTGCGAGGAAGGTGAATGGAGGAGAAGACAACCGCGAACTCTACGAGCTGTACCAGGATGTGGATGTAGTTCGGAAGGCAAAAATCCGTCGGGGGCATCGAGCGAATAGACACCAAGGCCCCAGCTAAGAGGGTCTTAGAACACAAGCCTCCTGGTTCGAGAAGGAGAGGATGACCGAATCTCCGGTATAAACACCAAGGAATCGCGGATGCATGACAGCTTGGTCTTGATGACTGCCCAAGACTGTCAACGATGGAAGGCAGTAATTGCTTAGGCTAACGTCCTCCTTATGTCGTCGGCCTGATAAGTAAGTAAGTATTTCTTCTACAGGGTGTTTATGGTATAATTAACCGTAACTTCTAGTTTAGCAAGAAGATTCAGGGAAACCAGTGCTGGGTTCCCGGGCACAGAAGCATCCAAGATAATGAAAGAGCCGACTAGGTTCCAGCAAGGTTCCGCCCTCGACAGATCGTATGCCATGAAAGTGAATATACCATTAGGGCTAGCCAAAGCTAGATTCATACTTCCGGAAAATTGGTGGTCTTAGGCGGTCTCATCTAACCAGAGTATCTAACCGAGTAATTGAAATCTCTTTATTGCATACAGTTCTCTCTTTCATAATTGTTCACAACGCTCCACGAAGTGCTCTCTTAATGCTGGGAAGAGTAAAAAGGGAGATGTTTTGGTCACAAATCACCTGGCATTGAATCCATAAACGCCTGGCTAAACTCATGTTGCTGTACGGCCCGCCCAGTTCTTGGTTGAACCTTCTCCTCCAATTGCCGTCAACGCAAACAGGAATGAACATCACACGCAGAACTTTTCTCTCGACGATACCAAGGAACTAAATATCCGCTTTTGAGACTGCCCAAGCCTCCGCGCCATACAGCAAGACTGGGATGATCAATGTCTTATATAAGGTCAGCTTGGTCCTTCGAGGCAGGACCCTCTCACAGAGTTGCCCCTTGAGCCCATAGAAACAGCTGGGAGCAGTTACTCTGCCTTTGATCTGATCTCGGCACTGCTGTTGTTTGTACTGTCAACTGCGGAGACGAGGTATACGGTGTCTTTAACTACCGCAAAGTTATAGCTGTCCATTGCCACACTCAGTACGAGGGGGTACGTCTTTTCTTGAGCACAGCATATTTCTCGCTTTACCCTCATTCACTGCTGGACCCATTTAAGCCGCTTCCGATTCAGTGTCAGCAAACGCTTCAGTCATGTACACCTGGTTTCTTACGTGAAAACAACCCCTGCCACTGAAATGAGGGCAACAAGTGTTTTGGTATCAGCACGGTTTCTGCGTCAACTCATTCGGTTGCCATGCGAACAGGTTTTTTGACAAACATTGAATCAGGTTTTTCTTTATTTCCAACGAGACAGCAATCAACTCACATCGCCTGGATATATTTTTATAAGAATATGTGAATAAATGTATTTTATTAGTAGTTTACAATGTCAGATGTAACAATCGGAGCGGATGTGATAAAACGAACACAAGACACACTCGGGAAGTATGTCAGAAAGCCCCCTTTGACCGAGAAGCTACTCAGGAAGCCTCCGTTCCGATTCCTCTTCGATGTTGTTGGAGTTGTAAGTATTCGGCAAGAAAGGAGGACAATCCAAAGGCGATTATTAATTGATTGAGCGCTTGTTGCCTTGCTGACTGCAAGGAGGATCGATCGGAAGCAGATAATTAATTATGCTTTTCTCTAACAGGTCATCCGCGATACTGGCTGCTTCCAGGGTTTGTACACGCCAGAGGAGCTCAATATCGAGAATATCAATGACCGCGAGAAGAAAATGCAGTTTTTGCAAAAGCTCATCGACGTCATAAGTAAGACATTTGCTCCCTATTGCCAGCAAATCTCGGTCTCAATTTGTATTCATTTCAGAAATTGCAACCAACGAGCCCTTGACAGTGAAGTCGTCAAAGATAGTTGCCGGACATGAACCCGAGAAGACGAACGAGTTGCTGCAGCAAATGGGGATTATAATCGAGAAGAAAATCGACTGGAAGACCGCTGTGGACACGGTCAATAATGGAGGGGTGCCGACCAAAGTAAAAACAAGGTCCAAGGAGAAAGAGAAAGAGGCCAAGGAAAAGAAGACAGCCGAGAAGCCCTCTCCTAAAGACCGCGATGCAAAGAGGACACCAAAGGAGAAAACTAAAACCGAAATAAAGGAAAAAACCAAAACAACCGATGTCTCATTGAAGAAGTCATCGAAGACGTCTGATCTGGAGAGAAAAGATAAAAAGGCGAGGAGCAAACCATCGACTAAGGAATCCCCAAAGAAAGCATCACCTGAGAAACCAAACAAGCCCAAAGCTGAGCCTTCGTCAAAGCCAGAGCCCAAAGTCAAGTCAAAGGAGTTGAAACCTGCTCCAAGCGAGGAAAACGAATCGCCGCCAGTAAACGAACCGGCTCAGGTAGAGAAGAAACAGGACGACACCGTCGAAATGCCCACTGACAGCGGATCCCCGTCGGCTGAGTACAAGCGAGACAAACGTCGTGCCAGCAAGAGGGCCGAGGAAATCCTGATGTCGGCCATTACAGAAGATTCCAGTGCTTCTGAAAACCGCCGACCTTCGGCGAGCAAGAGGTCATCCGCACACAGTCGCAAATCCAGTGCGGAAAAGGCTCGTTTATCGTCAGTCGATGAGAACAGCATGAAACCCTCCATAGAGTCGACTGAGTCCCTTAGGACAGTTGTAGAGGAAACCCCGCCTGAAGCTGCTACAAGTTCTATTCCACAACCAGACCCAGGCCCGAATGTTGAAGTTAAACGCGAAACAACATTTGTGAGGGAAAATTCGAAGGACTCCACTAGTAATCCTCCCCGCCCTCGAACTTCGCTACGACCACCGAGTGCAAGACCAGCCTCGGCAAGACCAGGAGCGCCTCGCAGACGAGACAAGAACATTGAGATAATCCTTCAACCAAACGATCAAATCAAACTGTCAGGGATCAACATCAAGCTGGACACTTTCAAGTCAGAGCTGGAGGACGACGGAGAAAACCTGGTCATTATCGAGAACCCCAACACCATGGATCCCCTGCTGGAAGGGAGGCTGGACACAGCCAAGGTAGAAGAGGATGAGACCCTACAGCAAGGTCACTTGGTGCAGCAGATTCTCGAAACCCAAAAGGAACTCGTCCACGGAAGCCCGTCTAGCGAAGACCAAAAACTGGAAAAGGTAAGCCTTTGATCGAATCGTTCTTGTCCACAGCTCAAGCGATGCTTTCAGGAATACGATGCCGTCAATGCAACAACAAATCGGCAAAGTTCAGCGCATCAGATGAACAGCTTGAGGGACTTAATACAGAACCTCACGAAATCGGTGAATCCGCTGGGCAAACTAATGGACTTTATTCCCGAGGACATCGATTCAATGCAACTGGAACTCACCATGTGGCGAGACACGTACAACCAGTCCTCAATTGAATTGAAGAAGGAACGAAGGTTAGGTTATGTTAGGTTAGGTTAGGTCGCATTCATAACCCAGTCCTCTCTTACAGCTTGACAGAATCAGTGACCGAGCCAATGAAGAACCAACTGGTGAACATCGAATCCACAATCAAGGAGTATCAGGAAATGATCGACGCATGTCGGGTGAAAATCTTGCAAAATGCCGACAAAATTCAACGTCTCTTGACAACTCAATAAGAAGCGATTCGACGGATTTTAAATATTTACTCGACAGTTTATCACAATTTACACCTTTTGATGCGAGTCCATGACATTTTCAATTCTCTACTGGCCCGGTCCAAGCAAGCCGCTCGTAATGCATGGAGTGAACCGCACATGTTAACAATTCCTAATAAAGTTGTTTATTTATCTCACCAATTACTTTTGGACATCTTTGCTTGGACATCGATAGTGCGGGAGTGTTTTGCGTTTTGATGTTTCACCTATTTGATCGATTCATTTCAGCGAATTTTTGAGACTGTTTGCGGGAGGAATCAACATTATGACTAGGGGACACAACCAACTCACACGTTCATCCAGCCATTGTGGGCATTCGATTGTTCGGTTGTTACTGTACTCAAATGAAAACAGTGATTGGGCACTATCCAAGGTCTATGATCATTATTTTCTCGGTTTACCGATATCTTAGAATCTTTCCGTTGCCCAGTGTGTTATTTTCCGAATCTAGCGGAACTTAATTCAAAAATGAAAGTCGTCTGAATGACAAAAGTTTGGTTAATACAGACAGGTTAATCCGCAGGGTTAACGTCCTGCAAAAACAAATTCTGGAAACGGTATTTATAGTTGCGAGACATCTACAGCGGCGCTACAATCCAGGGTGGACCTGGGCCTCAACCAACAAGCGTCTCCAGCTAGCTGCCTCCAGTTTCGCACGCATAGTTGGTTGAGGTCCCTTTCCACTTACGTGCGCCACCTGAGTCGCAGTCTTGCTCTACTGCACCGTCCCTCTGGCGTGGATTCGAAGACTTTCCGGGCCGGAGCATTGGTTTCCATCCGCTCTACATGACCTAGCCATCTCAATCGTTGGATCTGCACTCTTCTGGCTAAGTCGATGTCGCTGAACAGCCTGTACAGTTCGTCGTTGTATCTCATCCTCCACTCACCATCCATGCAGTCGGGACCAAAAATCACCCGAAGAATTTTCCTGTCAAAAAACCAAGAGCACCTTCGTCCGCTTTTGACAAAGTCCATGCCGCCAGCGCCATCTAGCAGGACTGGGACAATTAAGGTCTTATAGAGGGACACCTTGGTTGTTCGAGAGAGGGAAAGTTGTTTATCAGTTGCTCTCTTAGTCCAAAGAAGCAGCGATTTACAAGAGTTATTCTTCGTTTGATTTCAGCGCTGGTGTTGTCTGAATTTATAGCCGTCTCCTAGGTAGACAGCAAACAGTAATGTAAAATCAAATGCATTCGAATGTTACGTGAGTCAAATTCATCGTGCTCGTATGAAGGAAGTAGCAATCTTATCCTTTGTTTGCCTTTTATTCAAAAAATGTTTAAGGTAAGGTTGACCTTGGGCTTGAAAGCCTTACGCTTTCTCTTTTTCTTTATTTCGCACATAAAATTGATTTTTACAGTTTTAGTATTGCACATTTTACATATAGAGATTTGGTACGTGAGTACCAGAAATGAAGTATGATAGAGATACCCAACTTCACAGCTGATTGACCCCTAGTCCATAGACGAATTTGACGGATAATCATGGATTTTGACGGGTATTCATGAATTTTTGACAGTTATTTACGAAATAACGTAAATGCCGGTCTCTGATTGGTCAATTTGGCTTTATAAAAAATGGTTGTCAAACAATTTATGGGGCAAGAGAGGTAGAAGTTGGGCATCTCTATCATACTTCATTTCTGGTGAGTACTTTGCTACCTAGAAACAGTTTTAGATCTTAGACAGGTTCATGAAACATTAAAGACAAATGGAAAAATCGAGGAAAAGTGCAAGCGAAAACCTCGTGACAAAAGAAAAAAAAAAGATGTGTGTCTTAGAGCACTTACAAAGTATCAATAAGTAAATAAAATTAAATAAATGAATGTGTAGATATACAAATAAATAAAAACATAAATATAACATATAAATAAGAAAAAAAAAAAAATAACAAAAGCAAAACTAAATAAATTATGTACAAACAAATAAATAAATAACACTTCAATTAATTACTAAAGGGTGATTTTTTAGCCATTATCTTTTTGGCAACACTGGCTTAAACAGCTGACACACGTTTCGTGTTTTGTTTCACTGTCAAACATCTTCAGTTTGGTCTATAATTTAATAAAATTAAAATACAGCTGGCGCAAGAATTGAAGCCGAACGACCTACCGCAACGCTAAATTTTTGGTGAATGGGCTCTTGGAAAGTTGGCCGAAGATCCACTTTTTTACCGAAAAATTGTGTTCAGCGACGAAGCTCATTTTTGGCTCAATGGGTACGTAAATAAGCAGAATTGTCGATTTTGGAGTGAATATCAGCCAGAAGAATTGCAAGAGCTACCAATGCATCCAGAAAAAGTCACAGTTTGGTGCGGTTTATGGGCTGGTGGCATCATTGGACCGTACTTCTTCAAAGATGATGCGAATCGTAACGTAACTGTGAATGGTGAGCGCTACCGTGAGATGATATCCAATTCTTTTTTTTGCCCAAAATGCAAGAGCTTGACTTGCATGACATGTGGTTTCAACAAGACGGTGCCACATGCCACACAGCACGCGCAACATGGGACTTATTGAGAGGTTCGGTGAACATTTTATTTCACGTTCGGGACCGGTCAATTGGCCGCCTAGATCGTGCGATTTAACGCCTTTAGACTATTTTTTGTGGGGCTATGTTAAAGCTCATGTCTATACAGACAAGCCCGCTTCAATTGACGCATTGGAAGACAACATTGAAGCATTTATTCGTGAGATACCGGCCGAAATGTTGGAGAGAGTATGCCAAAATTGGACTAAGTCGATGGACCATTTGAGGCGCAGTCAAGGTCAACATTTGCATGAAATAATCTTGATCCTTTAGGAGAGGATTATCCGCAAGAGCACAACGAATATTAAAGTTGTTTATAGGCTTCTCAATACGTTCGTTAATCAGTTCAACACCCGCCCTTGTATGCAGTTCGTTCGCAGAAAAAAGCCATGGTAAGTTGAAGATCATTTTTAAGATTTTGTTCTGAGCAACTTGAAGTCTTTTTTAATGACATTTGGCCATACCACCCCAAATTCGGCAGCCGTAAGTTAATATTGGTTGGAAGATGACTTTAAATATAATAATTTTATTTTCAATGGATAGTTGCGACTTCGAAATCTTTAATTTTTTTAAGGTCTGCGTGACATGGCAACTAAAGGTAAGTTTCGAATCCAAGTATATTCGAAGATATTTTGCAGACAAATTCCAACTTATCTGGGTACCAAAAATGGGAATTGGATTCTGAGGAAGAAAACAAGATTTTATTTTTCTGGCAAAACTGAGAACTTGAGTTTGCTCGGAATTAATTTTTATTTTCCACCTGTTGAAATAACTGTGTATTATCTCACTTGCATTTGACAGTATCCTCTCAACGATGAGAGCATACTTATGCGAGGTATCACAGTATCGTCAGCAAACAGTGCCACATGGCAATTAGGTGGCAAGTCAGATGTGTATATATTATATAGAATTGGAGCGAAAACTGAACCTTGAGGAACACCCATAGAAACGTTATTGGGGCTTGACGAAGATGTGCTAACGTGGACTCGAAAACAGCGACTATTTAAAAAGCTTTGGACTATTTTCCCTAGGTATGGGGGATAGTTAAGATTTAGCATTTTGTAAATAAGACCGTTTTGCCAGACTGCATCGAAGGCCTTCTCCACATCAGTAGATTTGCCTATTAATCGATTAAATCTGATGTGATTACATATCCTAAGACACTGATGGGAAGTATTATGGGATTGTCTGAAACCGAACTGAGTATTAGGAGACACACTGCTAAGCAGACTAATAGGTCTATAACTGCTGGGGCACTACGATTATCCGATTTTGTTTGTACATTGTGACTTTGCATAGACTTTTAAGAATGTACCTAAATGTACCCACCGGGAGATAGGGTTTAAAATGTTCTCCGTTTTCACGGTTTGCCTTAGCTGCCGAACCCATACAATTTTTTTTGTTGAACAGACCTACCTCGTGCCGTCTCATTTCCACATCCAGAGTAATATTTCGCTGGGCATATTAGACTGACAACGTTATGAGAGGGCAATTGTCTTTTAAGAGACCTACAGTGGTGCTAAACAAGTTAGGCCATCGCCACATCCGCTGTAATTTTTTTTTGCCAAAACAAGGAGCTGGGAATACCAATGATGGCAACACAACTCGAAATGCATAAATAAGATCCGAGATAACAGGTATTCACATTGCCTCATCAAACATTTCCGAGTTTTACTCGAAGTAATATCGACGGAGTATGAAGGTGATGCAGAAAATTTGCCACTGAAACGAAGACTAATTGTCTTAGAGATTATGCCTGGTATTATATGCCCGCAGGCATACACAAACGTTTGACTCACTCAAAAGAGAAAGATCCAAGTTTGCCTGTTTCGACTAGAGCAGCTGTCCGAAGAGGCCCAAGAAGCCAGCAATAAGCAGTACAGACGGTTCCGAGAGCATTTGAGCCGAAAGTCTTGAAGACAAAATTCAAATAGAGGTGTCCTTAACCGATTTTTACTGACCTGGGATCCAAATTCCATAGTAAGTAGATAGTACATCGATACCCAGCGCCACAGGCATTATGTGTGTTGCTTGAATTTAATTGAAGAAGTTGGGGAGTGACTACTGATCTTATGTGTCTCCTTCTCCTTGAGCTAGGACTTTAGAGCTATCTTGAGATATTTGATAACCTCTCTAGATGGTAGGTAGGTGTATTGGGTGCCCTGACGGCTTATTGGCCGCTGCTCGCTTCTACCAACTGCAATGTGTTGGGTCCATTCTGCCTGTATTTAGACTACCTACTGCAATTCCAAAACCAGCCATATTCGTGTGCGAATCCTAGGAGGTTTTGCAAACCAACACCGCTTAGGTCCTCTGTCTCTGGTAAGAGAATAGAGAAAAAGTGATTTCCTAGAAAATACCTTCTTTTCATTGCTGGGCTGGGCATTGTTGGATAGATTATATTTCTTCCTCGTCCCTGTAGCTTCTGCAAAAGTCATTATGCGGTATGTTCAGTCGCATTGCAGGTAAGCCTATGGCACAGTGTCCGGTAATGACAATAATATTATGGCGCTGCAGCCCATAGAGGGCCAGCTTGTCAGCATCCACTCGTGATTGTTCTTTCACGAGTGGAATGGACCTTTTATGCTGACTCCGGACGGTAAATTTGAGAAGCTTTTTCTAGACAGGGGTACTCTTTGATCATTGTCAGCGACTCGAAAGTGTTGGAGCCGTGATATTTGATTGGAAATCGAACCTAGGCAACGTAGGCTCAAGTGCGTAGGAGTCGAGGCACCAATCAACAACGCCACGGCCGCCAATTGTGTGCTCCATCGTGTTTACAAGTCTCTTGATTGACACACCTACATTTTTTATGGGAATATACCACCGATGCATAGATAATGAGAAAATTGTGTGGTCTTTCCCCTGTCCCTGTTTGAAGGAGTGCTTCCCAGAGAGTGAACTCCACACAAGTTTAAATAATGGTTTGCACATGGCTGCACATGACTCAGTAATTATTTCAACTCTCACCTATGGTGATGGAATTTGGGTAATGACCGAAGGAATACGATGACAAGCTGCCGAGATGAACTTTCTTCGTGTTGATGTGGAAATTACTCGCCAGGATAGGGTGAGGACACGTGGAACTCAATGTTTAGCAGCAGGACGATGTGGATGGGTCAAGCGCAAAAACTCACCTCGTTTCGCTTGGACATACATAACTCCTGATGAGTTAGAGTCTGGAGGTCTCTCGTTCGTGCTTTACCCCTGCGATGATGATTAAGTGCGCCACATGATATCCTTTGGTCAGGTTTATTCAGTTATAGGACCTCCTTGGTTCTCCTGGCCACACCACAGAGCATGGTGACACTCCCATTATGAGTTTTACGATTGGATGTCGCCGTTGGTTAAGTGCCAGCCATTGGTTAGTGACGTCCCCGGTTCGAATCCCAGTCCACCTTTCCCAGTTGAGATAAAAGTAAAGGCCAGAAATGAAGCACTGAAGAGATATGCAACTTCTACTTCTCTTGTCCCTCGGTGTCATTTGACACCGTTTTTATAATATGAAGACGGGAGTCTGTGATTACGTGTGAGCTACGCGAAACTGATTACTCCCGCCTAACACATTAGGTCTGTTCCCGTACTTTCTGTACAAAATTGTGAAGACTGTCATTTTTTAAGGAGTGGGGGAAAAATTTATATAGAATGGAATATAGAATAAGAAATGGCACATACTGGTTTGAACTAAATTAAATTTGTGATTTCTAAGTGCTGTGTAAAAAATGGAAACTTTAAAAAATTTTGCTAAAAAGTTATTTTTGGACATGATAACTGACGACGACGACGTGATGGAACTAATTATTAATGAACCGGACATTGAAAAAGAATTGTTGCTAGCGGTTGTGTTTTCATCTAAGTCAAAAAGAAAGTGTGTGAGGGTTTATTTAGAAACGACTGTTCCACTCTACTCTGAAAAGGAATTCATAACACATTTCCGTGTTAAAAGATCTTTATTTGAAAGCCTTTCGGGAAAGTTTGAAACATCGCACTTTTATGCTGATCTACGGCCCGATAAAAGATGCAGGGCTCATAAGCACACTGCAGTTTTCCTATGGTTTGCTGGTCATGAAGCAGTAGTTTCAGAGATTTAGCCGACCGTTTTGATCATCATCTGTTTCACGTATCATCGACCGGTATACAATGTTCTTAAGCAGTCTCAGCCCAGGAAGCACAGGAAAACAGATCTAAGTATTTGACACATCAACTGATTTGACAGTAGCCCAACAAACTGCCCACAGAAATTTCTTGTGTAAAAATGGGCAGCGTTGGGAAATTTTTTACTCTCTCGAGACAGCGCTCATTTGACATAAAACCCAAATTTTTGGCGTACGGGAACAGACTTTCGTAGAATTGTGTTGTTTTGTTTATATTGGGTACGGGAACAGACCATATTCCTATCAAGTGTTAGTGAATATGAAGTAGTATGAGTGACTTAAGAGCACAACCGTCAAAATCTGAGGTGGACTGGGGGTTTTCCACTGGAAAGACGAATGTCTCTTGATCCATTATCTCTGATTATGACTGAAATGGAATCCATTTTCATATGAGTTCAAGACAGAGTTTTCGTTTTCTTTACCAAATATTAAGGGTAACCTGTGGGCAGAGATAATATATCTCTGCCTGTGGGTCTCCTACGCGGAAGGTGCTAGGTTCTTCTTCTTTCTTTGTTTGGCGCTACAGTCCGGGGTGGACCTGGTCCTCAACCAACAAGACTCTCCAGCCAGCACGATCTTTCGCCAGCTGCCTCCAGTTGTGCACACCAAGTTGGTTGAGGTCCTTCTCCACTTGTGTGCGCCATCTTGTTCTAGGACGACCTCTTATGCGTTGTCCCAAAGGCTCGGAATCGAAGACTCTTCGGGCCGGAGCTGTGGTGTCAATCCGCTTTACGTGACCTAGCCATCTTAAGCTTTGGATCCGAAGACGCTTAACTAGGTGCATGCCGCTGTACAGCCCGTACAGTTCGTGGTTGAATCTCCTTCTCCAGACGCCATCAATACAAACAGGACCAAAGATCGCACGCAGAACTTTTCTCTCAAAAAGACCAAGAGCTTATTCATCCGCTTTCAATAGCGTCCATGTCTCTGCGCCATAGAGCAGGACGGGGATGATTAGGGTGTTATATAATGTCAACTTGGTGTTTCGAGAGATGGCTCTGATACTCAATTGCCTCTTGAGCCCAAAGAAACAGCGATTGGCAAGAGTAATTCTGCGCTTGATCTCGGTACTGGTGTTATTGTCCCTGTTTACTGCAGAGCCAAGGTAGACGAAGTCCTTGACTACCTCAAAGTTTCTGCTGCCCATTATGACGCTCTGTCCGAGGCGTCGATGTTGTGCGTCCTTTCGTGATGACAGCATGTACTTTGTTTTGCCCTGATTAACTGCCAAACCCATTTTAGCCGCTTCCGCTTCAATGCTAGCAAAAGCCTCATTGACAGCTCGCTGTGTTCGTCCAATCACGTCAATGTCGTTCGCGTAGGCAAGCAGTTGAACGGACTTTTGGAAGATCGTGCCTCTGGTGTTGACATTTGAGTTTCGCACGATCTTCTCAAGTATGATGTTGAAGAAATCACATGATAGCGTGTCGCCTTGTCTAAAACCTTTTTTGACATTGAAGGTCTCGGTGAGTTAGTTACCGACCTTGATGGAGCAGCGAGAGTTCTCCATCGTCATCCTGCACAATCTGACGAGTTTGGCTGGAATGTCAAAACTAGACATGGCATTGTATAGCTCGTCTCTATGCACGCTGTCATATGCGGCCTTGAAATCGACGAATAGGTGGTGGGTGTCGATCTGCATCTCGTGGGTTTTTTCCAGGATCTGCCGCAGTGTGAAAATTTGGTCGATGGTGGACTTTCCCGGCCTGAAACCGCACTGATAAGGACCTATCAGGTTATTGACGAATGGTTTCAGGCGTTCACACAAGACGGCAGAGAGGATCTTGTACGATATGTTAAGGAGACTGATCCCTCGATAGTTGGCGCAGTCAAAAGGGTCTCCTTTCTTGTGGACCGGACAAACGACGCTGAGATTCCACTCATCGGGCATGCTTTCCTCCGACCATATCTTACAGATGAGCTGGTGCATGCGCCCAACCAGATCATCTCCAGCTGCCTTAAACAGTCCGCTCCAGCAGCTTTGTTCGACTTTAGTCTAGATATCGCTATCTTGACCTCGCCTAAGTCGGGGGGACGGAATTCTTGGTCATCCT
Source organism: Eristalis tenax (assembly GCA_905231855.2). Lineage (NCBI taxonomy): Eukaryota > Metazoa > Arthropoda > Insecta > Diptera > Syrphidae > Eristalis > Eristalis tenax. Next base: position 28,510,651 of record HG993124.1, on the reverse strand, counting down.
CGTCCAAATTAAGTGGAATATTCTGCCTGACAGCGGAATTTGTGTCGTCATCGCCGTTTAACAGTCTGCAGAAGTGATTTTTCCAAATTCTCAGCATCGACTGCGATTCTACTACTAGTTGTCCATTTTCATCCCTGCAGGCTTCTGTCCGAGGTCTATACCCTCCGGATAACTGTTTTACCTTTTGGTAAAACTTTCGGACCTCCTTCCTGCCGTAACATTTCTCCATCTCTTCGACCGCGCGCTTCTCGTGCTCTTTCTTTTTCCTTCTGAGAAGCCGGTTCTCTTCCCTTCTCTTCTGCTCGTAGAGCTCACGAACAGCTCTCGTTGTTCGATGCAGAGTTGCCTTGTAGGCCTCCTGTTTGGCTGCATGTGCCTGCCTGCACTCGTCGTCAAACCATGGGTTCTTCTTTGGTGGTGTCGTAAAACCCAGCACATCAGTGGCAGCTTCTTTGATGGCTTCTTGACAACGTTTCCATTCCTGGTCTATTGTAGTTGTAGGCAGGGTCGAACTTTCGGAGAGTTTCAGGGAGACTCGGTCGGCAAAGTTCCTAACGATCGATTGCGATTGTAGCTTTCCAACGTCAAAACGAGGTGTCCTGTCTCGACTCCGTATTTCTCTCGATATCCTCATTCTTATCTTGGCTACAACAAGGAAATGATCCGAGTCAATATTGGCTCCTCGGAAAGTTCGGACATCGAGAATATTGGAGGAGTGTCTGACGTCGATCGCAATGTGATCAATCTGGTTGACGGTTGATTGATCAGGCGACCGCCAGGTCCCTTTATGGATGTTGAGGTGTGGGAACCGTGTGCTCATTACAGAGAGGTTACGCCCCGAGGCGAAATCCACCAGCCTTAGTCCGTTTCCGGATGTGTTGTCGTGCAGGCTGTGTTTTCCGATAACTTTAGCAAAGATTTCTTCCTTGCCCAGCTGTGCGTTGAGATCCCCTAGAACGATCTTGGTATCATAGCTGGGGCATTGATCGTATGTTCTTTCTAGGAGATCATAGAAATCGTCCTTGCTATTGTCATCCTTCTCCTCTGTCGGGGCGTGGGCGCAAATCAGGCTGATGTTCCCGAGCTTAGCCTTCATTCGGATTGTTATGAGGCGCTCGCTTACATACTTAAAGCTTAAGACTTTTTGCCTAAGTCTGCCTCGAACAACAAAACCACATCCAAATAAGCGCTGCCCTCCTTCTCTGTAGCAGTCGCCATAGTAGAGGTCGCAGTTTCTCATCCTCTTTTTGCCCGGCCCGTTCCACCGCACTTCCTGGATAGCGGTTATGTCTGCTTTATAGCAGTCTAGGGCCTCCGCTAGTTCATCGGCTGCACGAGGTCTGTTAAGGGACCTCACATTCCACGTGCAGAACCGAAAGTCATTGTAATTTTTCCGTTTGCAAGGGTCGTCAACAGTAGATTCGTCCGTATCCGAGGCAGGTTGTTGTATCTGAACTCGTATTTTTTTTTACGTGGTGAGGAAGTTAACCTCACGCACAACCTCCAAACTGGGAGGACAGGCCCATTAATTTAACCCTCGGGCAGAGGGTTCGCTGCGTATATTAGTTCACCACACAACGGCTGTTATGATGGCTATCCAGGGGCGCCGCGAGGAGGCTGTACGTCAACTTGACTTATGAACAAGCAGGGATCGCGCTGGCATCCTACCAGGTTGGATGCAGTCAGCAACTTTACCCTGTGTACATAAGCCCATGCCCCTCAAAGGTGCTAGGTTAGATTTTATTAAATTCACGGCTCCAACTCTTTGGAGTCATTGACAGTGCTCGAAGAGTACACCTGTCTAGAAAAGCTTCTCAAATTTCGTCAATCGGAGTCGGTTGAAAACTTTAGGTTCCGTCCACACATGAAAGAACAATAGCTAGAGTGTATGCTGTAGAAGGGAGGCCAAGGTCCACCCAGGACTGTCACGCCATCACACTTTATTTCAAATCCAATTCAAATTTATTAAATTCAACAGTTGTTCTGGCTGCACAGCTCGTACAGCTTGTGGTTAAATATTCACCTCCAAATGCCATCAATGCAAAAAGGACCAAACAACCCAACTATTCTCTCGAAGAGACCAAGGGTTTCTTCATCCTTGCTTGCAGTAGTAGGGGATATTTAGTTTAAATTAACACCACAAGAACCCAATTGCACGTTACGATTATTTATTTATAAAATATATATGCATACATATGTCCTCGTACACTCGAAATAAAAAGTCTGACTTATTAAATTAAAATGAATACCCATTGTAACAGAAGAGTACACTTAACTCTAAAAGGCGATACAGTTGAAGTAAATGAAAGGTTATTTCATACGATCCAATCACTCGTTATCATCATTGGAGAGAACAAAGTCAATGACTTCATCAATGGAATAGTTATTCAAGAGCTCCTTGATCGAGTCGTTTTGAATAACCACCGTGAACAAGAGTTTAACGTACTCCCGCATCCGAATACCATAATCCTCGGTAAATTTGGTTTTATACAGGTTATATCCGCAGTTTTCAATTACCTTGCAGAGTACCTAGAGTGGAGAGAGAATGCGTGAATGAACAAAAATGCGCAGAATAGAATAATTCGAATTGATTACATTTTCAACACTATCTTTTTGCCATCCGAATTTTTCTAACGTATCCAGATCTACCAGAATGTCCAGTAGCTTGTTAACATTCTCAGTGATCTCACGGTCATCGGCGCTCATAGTTTTCACGGGGACTTCCTTTGGTTGGTCTTCTTGCAGCCGTTGGGCTAAGCATTTTCTAAGTTCTGCTTTCAAACCGATGGATACAGTTTTTTTCGGATTCTTGACCTCTTCAATTTTCGCATCAGCTTCATCGTCGTTTGGTATGATCTGGAAATCTTCTGCCGACTCCTGCAGCACAATTGCAGCGTCTGCTGGCAGTGATTCAATGATGAATTCTCCAATAACCACACAATCATTGCCCTCTTCCTTTATCTGTTCATCTTTCTCCACTTCCTTTTCAGCAATGGAGGTGTTGCTGGACAAAAGGCAATTATATTAGACATGTGAAAGGCTTGCAGTACTGGCTTACCTTTCTTCGATTTCCTCAACTTCTTCTAACACTATTCCCGTCTCCTTAACATCGATATGTTCTGTAAATTTGTGATATCTGGCGGAGGCCGTGTCGGGGAATTCTTCGCCGCACTCCGAACACGTTTTTTCACTTTCTAAGAAAAATCATCAACTGTACAAACGGAACTGATACGAGGCATTTTCAAAATAGTTTTCTTACTCGAGGACCGTGTCTTCGCTTTTGTCGACCTTCGGCTTGTTGATTTGTTGTGTGTTTTCATGTGCTTTTCAAGCCTAAAAAACGTACACAATGTTAACTTGTTTTGTGTGTTTAGAGACGTGTTACTCACATTTTCTCCTTTTTGAATTTTTCATCGCACTGGGTACACGCAAAGGGTCGTAAATGTGTGCGCTTATGATTTCTCAGCTGAGTGGCTTGGATGAAGCGCTTGTCACATTCATCGCATGCGTGTGCCTTGTCGCCCGTGTGTCTCTTCATATGTCTGTTCAGAATCTCCTTGACGGCAAAAGTTTGGGAACACTATTGAAAGATAGACACAAAAGTTTGAATTTTATGAATAGAGTAGTATTCGTTAGGGGAGAGTTAAATTGCACATTTCTCGACAAAAGAGTGCGCATGCTTCAGCACTTCCGTGGCGGCAATTTATCCGATGGGCTATTTCAAACATAACCCCAATTTGTATACTCTCTGAAGCAAACAAAAATGTTAGCTTTCTTAGTAAATGTATTTCCTACATTTTGCGTGAATTATGGACTCCCTTTACATGCATGCAAATACTCTAATCTAACCTAAGCAACAGTATTCAACAATTCACTTCTCTCTAAGTGCTCGCCCGATCCGCAACAAAGAAGACTCCTTTGAATGTGCCAACTATAGACGGATATATTTCTCACGTTTTGTGTGCCCGCCTGCAGTCGTTAATAAACACATGTTCAAGGTCCATATCAGTTTGGTTTCAGGCCAGGGAAGTCCACCATCGACAATATTTGCACACTGTGGCCGATCCTGGAAAGAACCAAGAAGTTCAACCCGCCAACTATTCGTCGATTTCAAGCCCACATATGACAACGATGTCATAGAGACGACCTATACAACGCCGTGACTAGTTTTGACATTCTTGCCAAATTCATCAGGCTGTGCAGGATGACGATGGCGAACTCTCACTGCTCCATCAAGGTCGGTGACTAGCTCAGTGAGACCTTCAATGTCAAAAAAGGATTTAGACAGACTTCTTTAACATCATCCTGGCGGCAAGACTCACACGCCAACGCTAAAGGCACAATCTTCCAGAAGTCCGTGCAAATGTAAGCAACGCGGATGACACTGACGAGATTGGCAGGACATAGCGAGCGGTCAATGATCATTGATACGGAAGCGGCTAAAACGTGTCTAGCGCTGAACGAAGGCAAAACGAACGATCGTCTTGGACAGAGTGTGGTTCAATGAGCAGCTATAACTTCGGGGTAGTTAAGGACTTCGTCTGTCTGTGCTCCGCAGCATCAGTGCCGCGATCCAACATAGAGTAACTCCTCACAATTGTTGTTTCTATGGGCTCAAGAGACAACAACTGAGTGTACAGCGGTATCTACGCCCGAAGAGTCTTCGAACCTGAGTGGGTCATGGCAACAGAGTATGTTGCTGTGTGTATACAAAGTTAACCCAATTCGTCGATGTACCGATTGTAGATTTGATTAGGTTTTCCTTTCTACTTGATAAGTAGTTGCAGACGCAAATGCAATCACATGTCCGATGCGAATTAAAGTCCTTCAAGATAGCTGACGAAGCGAGTGCAGTGATATCAACTCGCATGTGCATGTCATTTGGTAACTGACATCAAAGTCAAGTGCTTCTTAGCCTATCTTAGGCTATTGTAAAAACGAATAACTCTGTGTAAACATTATTGGTTCTGTTTCGCAAATACTTCGACAATCTGGTTGTCATGTTTGTGTTCCCTTAACATCTCAGGCTCAACAGGCGATTGTTTATCTGCTCCTGCCACATTTTTATTTATTATCCACGATATTCATGGATATGAAATTAACACTGAACACTGAGTGAGCTAAGACAAGAGTTTCTATCATGACAGCATGTGCTTGTTTTTGACAAATGTGCGCACGATTGCGCTGCCTTTGTTGCCAATTAACTTCTGCTGTTCAGCGACTTCAAGCTTTGACAGCAGACATAAATAAAAAAAGCACAAGAAAGTGGTAATTTCGAACAAATTTCAAGAACGATAGCTTGTTTGTGACCGTAAAACGGACAGTGTTGCAAGATCTTTCTCGGTAGTAAGGAACGTCGTAAACAACGGACAGGCAGAGTACGAAAGAAAATCTTGTCAGCAGCCAATGAGAGGAGGGAAGAGACTCTAAACCGAAATTTGGAACCGAGCCACATGCGACTGCAGTCCTCCACAATCACCTGACACCATTCCAATTGAGTACTTTGGGGCTCAGCGGGCTCTTAAGCAGGAATGTTGACCATGACCACCCGCCGCAAACATCCTGCAGAATCGCACAGAAACTATTTCCTCTACAACGAACCAGTGCCGTCAGTTGCATCTTTACGCGACATTGGCGTTATCTGCGATCGTGAGCTCAATTTTCGTTTCCCTGACAATATTATAAGTATACACAAAATCTCTCTACACCACCTTTGTCAGACCCATTCTTGAATATGCCAGCCAAGTATGGTCACCTCACTTCGCGATCCACGTATCGAGGCTGTCGTGGTTAAGTTTCTACATTTCGCTCTTCTGACTGTTTCCTCGAAAACCGACGATATACTCTTTTGCCATCAACTAATTTCTAGTACTACAGATTGTCACGGGCTTCTCGAATTGGTGTCTCTTCGCACCAATCTCCATAATTTGAGGTCCTCAGCTCTGTTAGAGCACATCGCACTAATTACGGCACGAGTTATGACGCTTGGCTAACACCGTTGACCACTCTTTCGATTTCCACGTCATCAAAACTGTCTCTTCGCAATCACCTTCAGTTCCGTTCTTACCTACCCTAGCCCTTCTCCTACTTCTCCCTAGCATCTTGGTTAAGCACTAGTTTTTAAGTTGATTGCTTGCATTAAGCTTAATAAACCGGAGGTGTTGCCAAACAAATCATTGATAAGCCTTTCACCTGAAATTGCAACTTACCACTGAACAGGTGTAAGGTTTCTCTCCAGTATGGTATCTCCTGTGCTTCTTCAACGCCACTAATGACGGGAAATTGTTGTCACAAAGGTCGCAATTATACGGCCTCTCACCAGTATGCGTGCGAATGTGGATACTAAAAAGAAACACAAGCATCTCAATCCATCGATATCATTTCATCACTAAGCTGTTTTACTTACTTAAGCGTGGACAAGCTGTAGAAGCTCTTTTTGCAATATGGGCACGTATATTCGGACCTCCTAACCGCCTTTTGGCCCAAGTGTGATTTTAGATGTACGCGCAAGTTGTCCAAGCGATAGAATTCCTTCGAACACACTTTGCACTTCATCGTTTCCACCTGCCCTTCACCGCAGCTCGTGTACATGAGATGTCGCTTCAAGTGATACTGCCGTGTGAAGTCCTTTCCACATTGTTTACATGCATAAGGTTTGCCTCGATTTTTGTGCTGGTCAATATGCAGTTTCAGCAACCGCTCCGTCCGGATGTGACCATTGCAAATGGGACATGGGAAATCTTTATTCTCCGAATGAATGAGAAACATGTGACGTTCCAATATAATTTGCGAGTTAAAAGATTTTGGACATTCGGGACAATTAACGTGACCAAGCTGAAAGAGATATGCAACACGTCAGTCAGACGTCTACAAACCACCAGGCAGTGCTTACATGACAAGTATCGTAACTATCTCCACAGCAGAAGCACAGATCCTTCTTCTCCATAATAAGCGCTTCTTTCTCGATTTTGCCGATGTTGTTTGCCATCTTCGATTTTCGGATATCCATTTCACTGTTGAAGATGCAATATTTTATGTGCCGTTTAAGCACCTGGAATTTTTGAGTTTTGATAAGTAAAGGGTGTCTTGTGATAATCTGTCGTCTCTACATACCTTTATTGTCCGAAAGGATTTGTAGCACTTGCCACATACATGTTCAACTATTTCCTTGGTACTGACCTTGTCGTCATCTTCGTCTTCCTCCTCTTGACAAGCCTCTTCAATTTGAATCTCCTCTCGACATTCGGCTGGAGGTGGTTTGTCTCCATCCTCAGTGCTATTAGTGGTGAGGACAAATGCGATCTCGTGTTCATTTTCCTGGCCTTTAATTTCCGTTAGCAAATAATGATTGGTTTTATCTGCTTCATCGAGTTCGAGGTCAATGATGTCCTTTTTTGAGATTTTTGGTGGGGGTGGAGACTTTGTTTTGTTGAGCAATAGCCTGCTGCCTCTGGTTACTGGTTTTGCAGCTCGCTTCATATTGATATGCCTACACAGAACCGAGTGGAACAAAATGTAAATCCTTTCACTAGCCAAAGAGCAGATGAGATAAAAATAATAGTTGTGATGACAGCCCGAAAAAAGGTTCATTGAAACTGCACCATCCCTTGCAACAGAAAGGATATCCTTAATTGGCTTATGGCGAAAGAGAATCTGATTAAAATAGCCACTCGTTTGGCGCAAAATAAATTCCGGCCCTCACAGGTATGACATAGATCATCTATGCCTAAGCAATTCGACGAAACCAATGAGGAATCCAAGGAGTTTGCATGTCCTTAAATAAGGAACGTGTCTACTTTTAGGCTTTCCTATGAAATTACTTATAATCGCTTGTCCCTAGATGCAAGCAAGAGGATATGTCCCAATTCGGTCACTAATAAATGGTAAGAAAGATGGCGGATCGTTCATCACAGTGGAAATTTTAGGTGTAGAAAAAACTTGTTGCGCCTTTCAGCGATTCGGGCAACAAAAAACTCCCGCCTTTTGTCCAATCTTGATCCTTCAAAGTGATACATAATGCAAAGATAATTCATGAAACAATTTTAACCCAAGATTATCGAGAGAAAGTGAAATCATCGAGTGGTTGAGTGTACAAAAAGATAAGATTACAAAATTAAATAATTTACATCACCAGCTAGCTAAATCAAACTTACGTATGCGTTGACAATGGCTTTATTGTACTGCCAATTTATGCAGTAAATTATATTTTCTCCAGCTTCTTCCGAAAAATTTATTGTCCGCGAATTTTCTTTGCTCTGTATGCCTAAAAGTGTTCTACGTTAGCAGTTCACAGGTAGATGACAAACAAAGCCAAAGAAACTCAAATGTCTGACACGATGTCAATTTTTAACAATTTAGCTTTACCTTCCCGACTATATCGTTCTTAATATGCGTTGATGGTATTTGTTTATATCAGTCACTTTATTTTGTACAAAATAAATAAATGCAGTTCTTTTTATTTTTCCGACAGTTTACCTAGCATTATGCACCGAAAAATATGATGGCTAAATGCGATTTTTCCGAAAATGAAATATCGACATATATTTGACAGGTAATAGATCGATAATTCACGGAGTGTATGATTGTACTAGATCGGAACGAAATGAAAACGTTAAATAAATGAGGCTATTTAAACAAATCTTTGAATTGTGTACAAATTGTTTATCTTGCTGACATTTAAAGAAATTGATATTCCAAATAAACACTATTCGCTGCAAGGACCAAAAATGCCTCGGTAGCTCTTTAAGCTATTTAAGGTAGCTACGAATAGGGATGCGTTCACGAATGAAATTAAACCAAAGCTGTATACCGAATTGGACTGTGGAGGATTGAAACGATTATATATGCGCTGCATGAGCAAAGCCATTAATTAGAAATGAAATTGGTGAAGTGATATATGAATTGACCCTTGCCATCGGGTCCATATTAGACATGTCTCACTACCTCTCCCAGACACCACGCTGTAACAGCGATCGAATTCCGTCAGGCACTGTGCACTTTATCATATTAGTTTGTCCATTCAGCTTATTTTGTACGTTTCCTCAACAAAATATTGCCGGAACATTCTTCACAAAAATTCACATCACTATACCACAGGCATCCATATCATAATCGCACATCGCTCATATATATATGACATTTAATTCCTCTGGCAGGTTCTGTCACCTGGCAATCAAATTAGTTCAGTGGTATTTGGGAAGACGTTTTGTGTGGGTGAATTGTTCGCATAGTTCTTTGCGTCGGATTATTTCCGATTTTTCTTTATCCATAAAATTCGAATAGTACAAATAAGTTTATGTGGAGCATAGCAAATTTCGCGACATGAGTGCAAACATTGTTGGATTTCGTCGATTCCTCCACTGGGGACCGATTATAGCTCTAAGTAAGTGGATACCTGCTCATCGTCAAACCGCAATCGAATTCAATAAACAAACCTCCAGTTCTGCTATGACATTACTCATTGCTCCACCTCAGCTTAAGTTTGCTGCAATCGAAATACGCATGAAATGAACAAACTTTAGTAATCTCCCGATAAGACTCAAATTACCCCAACTTGCCAAGTAGATGCCTGAGTCCACCCCAGGGGAAGAAAGGAAAATATTGCGTGTAAATTATACACCTGTTCCTTCCGTTCTTTTTCCTGCTTCTTCGAATGAATATTCCACCCCAGACCTTATTATTCTGCTATTCGCATTTCATTAAGCGCTGCTTTGTCCACTCCGGAGTAACTTTTTATTTTTGCAGGTATAATCAAATGCATTACGGTAATGACACTGTACATGAACTCCATGTGGTGGCCTCCAAACCAGAGTATAGGCGGTTTCTTGAATCAGTCAGTGTTCCTGCTGTTATCGTCCTTATCGACGTTTAATTATGTTATGGCAACGTTGACAGGACCTGGATTTTTGCCCAAAGGCTGGAAGCCGAAGGTAAGTTGGTCACATTTCCATTAATTTATTTTTCATTAATATACCAATTCCTATCGCAATGTCAAACAATTTGGTTAATTTGCTTGTGAGTGAATACCTAATTGGCCGTAAAATAACTTTTATGCGTCATGAAATGGATTTAATGAGGGACAACGGTGGAGTGGCTTTTGCACATAGATAAAAATAATCTCAGATTAGCTCTATCGAAAATCTTTGAACTTGTAGTATTTGAAACAGGTATTAATCCTTTCTTTACATGATAGCAAAAGGGGCTTGTAATCCCATTGGCCTTTTCCGGATGTGGCCGAGTCTTTTATCAGACGAGTGTTTTACTGATATGCCTAGTGACTATGTCTCCCGTCGGAATGTACCTCACCCAATTGGTCATGCGGGCGATGTTGCATTGAGGTGTTTGTTTTCGAGCTCCAGTTCAAAATGAGAAGTGGTTACAAAATTATTAACAGTCATGGCAGTGTTGGCAACCAATCGTGTTGTGTGCGATTCGTTCTTTCACGAGTAGGTCCCCTCCACTGCATTTTTATGTCGACTTCGTGCGGTTATTGTAAATTAAAGATAAAATATTTTATGACTTGATGGTATAACTAGCTTGTTGTTAGAATGATTATTTACAGGATTTATATAATTTTGTTACCAAAGAGTATATTTCCCCTCCGCGGATGGATTTCATCAGATACCGACAATATTGAAGTAACGACATGTATAATGAAACAACTCCGTTCTGAACACACAACTACCCGTACCGGTCTCCTGACACCTAAGCTCCTCTGGTTGGTTTCACCAATCATAGATGTGGCACAGAGTGGCTCACAACAAAACAATTATGGCCTACTCTCAGAGAGATATCCTCGGCAAACATGGTTATCCTATGCCAGGGCACACTGGCATCCAAGGAAACGAAAAAGCGGACTGCCTTGCGAAAAATGGAAATTAAAATATAAAACTGAAAGACGAAGCCATGGATAGCGCCAAAACTCGATGTCTCAGTCTCTGTGCCCGACTCTGAGCAAAAAGAGAACATCGCTGATTAACTTTTAAGGATGTGCCAACGCTGCCTATGACACTGTGCCATCGGTACGCATGCATGGCGACTGAATATACCACACACCGACCTTTACAGGAGCTGCAGAGATGAGGAAGAAATATAATGTATCCAACATTTGCCTAGTGCACTCGTCATTCTATATAGCTCTCGTGGCACACAGTTTTCTCCGTTTTGATTGGTAAACGTGAGATTCCCTTTAGAAAGTACCTCAGAAATGCCTCCACCTCCTCAAACAGCGCGGCTCCATAGATTTGCGCCGCGTAACACATGAACCACGTAATGGCTTCATGGATTCTAAGCCTATCGCTAGGGGCAACATCTTCTTGAAATACGTGGCAGTGATAATAGCCGACAGTTTATTCACTGAAAATTCTTCTCAACTCACCCTAACGAATAACGACTGGATGGCGCAGTTGGTTCAGTGCCTGCCCTTGGTTAGTGGGACCCCCGGTTCTGGTTTGCAAATCTGGCCCCGTCACCATTTGATCAAATAAACGGCACCATCACAGCAGTGGTTAATGTGGAATCAGCAAATATTCCAGACAACATTAAATAACTGCGTCTGGATCAAAGTCTAAAAATCAATAAGCACTATCGTCCTTGTTTGCACACGCCCTATAACAAAGCATTACTCCCGCCAAGCCTATTTAATCAGCATAAAACCGCCTAACCTTTCTTCGAACCCCATGAATAATATCCGTTCACGCATGTTCCGCAAAACAGTGCATGAAATCAAACGAGTTCCACTTGAACACGAAATTCATTGTCATAATTAACTCCCAGGTAAAACCCACACATCCCATCACATCCGCCCTAATCCTTCGTTTGTCATAACACAAAAGCTAAGCTATTAATTATGCCAGCGTTCTTCCTTGCACGAAAAGCACACGTAATTGGACGCAATAATATTCGACATCCGGAATGAAATAAGCTTCAATGAAGATCTATATCTAACCTCAAACGGTCTGGTTTAATTGCACACCACCTGTTGATGTATGCCACTGCCACGCCACCATTGCTACCACAAGCAATAAAACTGGGTGCACACAAAAGGGTAACTACAAGCAAGGAGTTCGCCGAAAAGACCGCCACTTTCAAAGTCATAATATGTATATCCCAGACGGATTTCTATCGTAGCAAAGTGCTCCTAATACATGTCAGAGTTTACAGCCCGGTCCTGGTGATTGTTCAATTATCAGCATGTAAGGTCAAGTTCAAAGCAATTTGCATACATTTCCAGGTTATAAACTAACATCGAAGGGGTTGGGTCAGCTGCGGTTGGTTTATGATTTCAGCGGGGCGCGCGATAAACGTCTGGACTTATTCCGACTGCTCACAATTTAACGACGCGATAACGGAAGATGGACGATGTCAAGACATGGCAGGCTCTCGCGAATAGGGGCTTATTCTTTGTGTTGGAAAGTAGAACGACTTGCTGAAGTGTGAAAAAGCAAAAGCAAGTGTATGTTATTTTCGGATGCTTATCAGGTTCCTTTCAGGAAGCGATACGTGCTTAGAATTAAGACATGTGCGAGCTCGATGGGTATGTTTACGACTCAGGAGCATTCAGCACCTAGTAGATTATCCTTCCTATTGATCCATGCAATAGTGGCCGCCGTGTCATGGTAAGAAGATGCGTCAACTTCTACGCTAGGGTGCTAGGGTGTCTTTCAATTCCGGTACGATCAACTTTCGTAATTCACGGCCCCGCCTTTTTCTATTGGCTGAAACGCTCAAAGAACATGTCGGTCTCTCTAATCGTGAAGGAACAATGGGTGTTTTCTGTACAAGCTAGGCTCCGGTCCACCTCGGACTTTAGTGCACACATATGATTACGGATCGTAGATGAGAAATAGCATGCAAATGTAAGGTCCCTGAAAATGCTGTAACGATATAAATGTCCATGTCACACAAGATGAACTTGGAGGAATCACTTAGAACGATGATGAAAACTAATTTCGTCCACCCGGCCAAGATGAGGAGGTGGATAACGGAGGGGTGCCGCTAGTGAATTCACCAGAGCATGTTGGTCCATTGTGATACCCACAGTCCGACAAATACCACCGATCGACCACTCCTGGATGGCGTTCATTTGATCCCAGCGGCAAATGTTGACCAGATTTCAAAATCAGATAAAAGGGTATTAAATTGGTTTTCACTGGGATTAGACGAACCAACGGCAGGCACTTAACCAACTGAGCTACCCAGTCGTTCTGACGAGGATGTCAAGATATTGGGACTGAAGTCTCACTGCTGGGTGTGATTTTTTTTGCTTTGGAAAACTATTATTATATTAGTCTGAACTCCGTTTGTCACATTCATGAAATGACGAGTGGAATCTCAGTAGTTGCTCGGTCCACAAGAGCTGAGTCCCTCTTGACATGTGCCAACTATCGAGGGATAAGTCTGCTTTACATGACCTACAAGATTTCTGCTGCGGTTTGCCCGCCTGAAGCAGTTCATCAACCATTTGATGGGTTTCCATCCGTGTGCCTTCAGGCAACAGAGCAGATCATCACACTATGCCATACCCAGGAAGAACCACGTGACCTATATGTGGATTTCAAGGCTACATATGACATTGATATTGCAAATGACGACATCAATTCATCTTCTCGTTGTTCCATTAGGATCGACAATCAACTCAACGAGAAGAAAAAGATTTAAAAAAGGCGACGCGTTGTTGTTTGACTTCTTCAGTATCGTTCTTTAGAAGATCTTGGGACACTCTCGGACTAGAGGGAATAGGTAAGTCGTTGGGCTGCGTTGAATAATTCCCGCAATGTCTTTGGCCGTTGTGAGGTCATCGTTTCCCGTCGAAGATGATGTCTGGTGCAGATGAAGTCTCAAGTGCATTGACGTAGCTGTTGACTTCAGTGACAAATTCCAGGTCATCGGGTTGAAAGTTGCTAAAAAGGATGAAAATGCTTCTGCTTTCTCCGCCGGCGTGCTTGTGTCTCCTTCGCATCTCGTCAGTGTTTGTGGCAGCTTCTTCCTCTGACCGATGATTTGGTGGATTTGTCGGAATGTATGGGGTCCTGGCTGTATCTTGCGAAGCATGTTCTGCAGCTGTATAATGCGCGTTCCGAAATATGAGGTTCGTGCAGTTCAACTCCCTGAGAACAGCTTGGTAGTCTCTGCCTCGTGTGTTCAGCTCCCCGTGGTGTATTCGCTGGAGTCTTTTCCTCAGCCTTTGCCTGTGGTGATAGAGGTTTTGGATATGTACGGGTACGTGACTATGTGACTGGCTCTGCTTGTCCTGATCTTGTGCTGGTCTAATGCGTTGTTGATTGAGATCTCTAGTCATTCAACCGCTGTGTCAATCTCCGCATTGGTGAGGTTCCTTGTTACTGGCGGTATGTGGATGTTCTCCAGTATATCTTCTTGTAGCTTAGCTTCATCCAGCTGCTGTAGGTTGACGAAGTCCCCTTCTGGTCGGCTGTTGGTAAATATCGGATTTCCCAAGTTGATTACTAGTTTGACCGCCTCGTGATCGGAATCACTCGTTAGCGTCTCGCAGGAATTGTTCCGGATCTCTAGTAGAATGTTTACCAGGTTCGAGGTAGCCAGAAAGAAATCCAGTATCGATGCGCATAAGTACCGATTTCCCAGCACTGATACGAATACCCCATTTGGTATAGTGGTCAAATTTGTTCCCAGAATGAACGGGTTCTGCACTAAAGGCATGCTGAAATTACAAGAACTAGCAAATATATCCCCCGAATGAAAATTTATCCCACTAGAAGGCACAGATCTGTGCTGCCAACTAGTTGAATTCTTTGGGGTTTGATTGGTTTTTTGTCACCACACAGGTTTTGATATGAGGTGACAAAAAAATGCGATGCGAGAATTTGTCACCTCGTCTAAGAGAATAAGGGGGGCTACTATCTCCAAGAAAAGATATAGAGAATAATCACATTTGCACAGAGCGTCCCAATGGGCATCTGTAACTACGATGCAGTCAGAGACTTCGCATACGCTTGTCAACCGCTGTTTTTTCGCATTCAAAAGAACACACGAAGAATCAAGTTGACTCTATATGTACACATTGATCATCCCAGTCTTGCTCTATGGCGTAGAGTCAGTACATTTTCAAAAGCGAAGGAAAAAGTAAAAACAACCCAACGCCAACAACAAGGTGGTTGTACCATGTCGACCATATGGACTTGACTCTTGCCCGAAGAGTCCTCAGTTTCGAGCCTGTGAGACAATGCAACCGAGGATGACCTGCTTCCACAATGGGATACACAAGTTGAGAAGTTTCTTAACCAACTTGGCTCATTTGCTATCAATGGGGGTCTGCAATTCATGCCCATTGTATACTGAATTACCGTCACCACGGTTACTTCAATGAATCGTTACTGGCTTCGATATAGTTTAATTGCTCTGATCATCCACTTAATTAAACCATTGTCATGCCACTTTTTTTTTGCAGAATCCAAAAGATGAACAGCATTTACAGTATTGCAAAGAATGTGAGGGATTCAAGGCTCCACGAGCGCACCATTGCAAAAAATGTAAGTACATCTCCAGCCAGCTCCAGTGTGTTCATTCGTGTGTCTCCACCAGGTAATCGTTGCGTGAAAAAAATGGACCACCACTGTCCTTGGATAAACAATTGCGTTGGATGGGCCAATCACGCTTACTTCACATACTTCCTTGCTTTCTCAATTATCGGCAGCTTCCAGGCTGCAATCATCCTCTCGTGTTCCTTCTACCGTGGCATTCATCGTTATTGGTACCTTACACACGGGTTGATGCACCTTGCAAATGTCCAGTTCGGCTTGACGAGCATAATCATCTGCATCTTTAGTTTGGGCTTAGCCATTGGAGTTGTTATTGCCTTGGGAATGCTGCTGTACTTCCAAGTATGAGTTCATTCAGTTGTTCAAAGGGGTGCCATCAATGCCGACATTTTCCCTCAAATTTCAGCTGAAGTCGATCGCGACCAACCAGACTGGCATAGAAGGTTGGATAGTGGAGAAGGCGATGTATAGGCGGCAAAACGGCGCGGAGGAAGAGCCGTTTGTCTACCCTTACGACTTAGGATGTCGCGACAATATCAAAGAAGTTTTGAACTTTTCTTGCGCACCAGTCGGAGACGGGGTGTACTGGCCTGTGACAGAGTCGTGTGACCAGTATACCCTCACGGTAACTATTCGCTTATATTATCTTTAAAAGGCTTTCTAAAAGAACTGTCTTGCAGAAGGAGCAAATATCACAAAAGCTAGAGAAACGTGCACGCACGAAGACCTTCAAGGTTATTCGCCCGTCAACTGGACGTTTCCTTCCATTATTTTCTCAAGGATTACGTGTGTGTATGTCGCCGCCATGCACAGATGAGGCTAGAATTCGTTTAGTTCCCGGCGATATAGTGAAAGTAACCCGATTCCGCAAGTATTGGCTGTTTGGCGAGCGAGTCGTTGAGGAGAACGAGACAAAACGAAAAGGTGCCATTCGAGGATGGTTCCCCAGAAGGTGTGCAGTCGAACTGATAGAACCTGAGAAACCAACAGACGCAGATGGTGACAAAGAGCCCAGCAGGAAGACAAACGGAGTCACCAACCACCATCAAGCGAATCATGGCAACAAGAAAAAACTTAACTAAACGAACTAACACTAGCTAGTGCTTGCGAATGCGTATCTTTCAAAGGCTAAATGCATTTGAATTTAGGCTAGCACAGGTTGACTGTGGGACTTACACGCCACATTCGAATATGCTCTAGGACAGACATGTGGTGACATGTGTCAAGCGGTGTGTCGCAAATCACACAAACGGCACTTAATACAAATCATATTTGCTTTTATGAGAAACAAAAACTACATAATTGTATTTCTATTTACTTAAGTGATATATATTTTCTATATAATTTATGCGTACTGTTCGTCTAGTGAGTGTATGTAGTTATTCTAATAAAAGAATTCTTTTGCGCTCTCTTTTTGAGGGCAGACAACTAAACAACTAAACATCTGTCATTTTTTGTTTTTTGGAATTACGTGTGAGGTTTTGCGTCACGATGGACTAATTGTTACTTGTACTCGGTGTTCAGCCAGCGATCGATTGATTTTCAGGCGTGAGGTTTGGTCTTTCGAATTCTACAACTGCGGGTGAATTTAAAAATAATTTTACTTTGCATGGATTCGGTGCTTTTGTCATCGTTTTTGGTTCATACAAACGTGTACATCTTATATCTATAATGAGAAAATTGTTTCCCCTTCAAACAGTGGAAGATGATAGAAGGTCTAGACCGAACTAGACGAAGTCAAGGGTTCCCCTGTATCGCGGGACACGTTCGGATCCCGAAGAAAATGACATTTCTTATCCACATCAAAATAGTTGCGGATTTCATACGATCTGGTAGGTTTGTCGGCGGATTCCTCAATAAGGGTATAATGTGAAAGGGAAAAGAATAGATGAAGTGAAACTCAATACCATCGGATTACACGGAAAGGGTGAATATCGAGACTTAAGTCGAATAAAGCTGCTGGTGCAGACGAACTGTCTGAAGAACTCTTTAAGGCGGCCGGTGTTGGAACACCAAAAAAGGAGACCTCTTTAACTGCGCCAACCACAGAATCACTCAAAGTGTCTTCCTACATAATCTAATAGGGCCTTATCAGGGTGGCCTCAGGCTGGGGAAGTCCACCATCGATCAGATTTTCGCACTACGGCAGATCCTGGGAGTTGTTCAAAGTTCAAATCGACACTCACCACCTATTTGTCGATTTCACGGTCGCATATGACGTTGTGCACAGAGGTGAGTTATACAACGCCATGACGAGTTTTGACATTACTGACAAACTCGTTAGGTTGTGCTGGATGACGAGGGGGATTTTCGCTTCTTTCAATTTTCCATCAAGGTCGGCAACGAACCCACGGAGACACACGACACTAGAGCCACAATCTTCCAGAAATCCGGACAATTGCAACCATACGCGGATAACATTGAAGTGATTGGCAGAACACAGCGAGCTGTAAATGAGGTGTTTGCTAACATCGACAAGGAATCGGGTTAAATGGGTCTAGCGATGAACGAGGTTAAAACGAGGAATATGCTGTCATGAAGAAAGGACATACAGCATCGACGGCTTGGACAGAGTGTCACAGTGGGCAGTATAACTTTTAGATAGTTAAGTACTCAGTTTACCTCTACATCACTACCGAGATCAAACGCGTGGTAACTCTTGCCAACCGTAAGGGCAAGAGCCTGCTCTAAGGGTTCAGCAGGCAATTAAGTAATAGCGGCGTCTCTCGAAGGACCTTGCTAAATGGCATGGACAAACTCAAAAGCGGATGAGGAAGTATGGCTCCGAAACAAAGTACGCCCGCAGCCAGGTGGAGAAGGAGCTATTAAAATGGTCGAGTATTGAGGTTTTTGAAAGTAAAGCCTAAAAATATACTCACTGCTTGTAGTTGGTACAAGTCAGTATATATTATATATTTGTCATCAGGTGGACCTCGGTCCTTTTACACTTGTTTGCATCAGTCGTGGCACTGTCTAAGATTTTTCAGATCGGTCGTACATTGGCCCTGCGTTGTACATAACCAAACCTCTCTAGGGGTTGTATCTGTACACGCCTCGCTTGTGCCTCAACGTGTGTTCTGTTGTTCAACTTGAGCGAAATTTGTGATTTTTTGGTTATTCCGCATTCCATGTTTCTTGTGCATGCTATGGTTACTGTTTACCGCGGAGCTGAGTGAAATAATATCCTTCCACCTAGAAGTTGTAACATTCTGTCAGTCTTTGATGTCGTGCCATCCTCCACGAAGATAGCGTGTACTTGATTTTATCCTCGCCTAGAGTCGAGGCTAGTTTGGTCACTTCTTCTATGCCCGCCTGTACTCGAATCATTGCGTCATGACAATCACTCGCACGTCCCCTTGTCTAAATCATCTCAAAACATTGATTTTGGAAAGAGATATGTAGGTGGATAGATATGGCGGTGGATTAGTTTGTCTCTTGCCCGAGTCACAAGTGGCCATCAAATCGACGAATAGACGGAGTCAATTTAGCTTTTGTTGTGTTCTTATTTTCCTGTACCTGCAGTTCGGGTTTATTCCGAACTTTTCTGGTGTGAAAACACTCTGACAAGCGTTCGTATAGAACAGTAAAGTTTGGTGGCTTAACCTACTTAGGGTATGCACTTCCTATACAAAAACCCAGCGACCAACCAACAGAAAAAGAACAAGAAGAACTAAAAAACAGCTGGTTTTCCGGCGACCTCCGAGGAACGAGAATAAACAACACGTCCGTGTCGCATATACGAGGGGCGTATATTCTCGGTATCGGGGTGAAGCTGTGCTTGTATATATAAACTGACTTATTTATCAAGTAATACTATTATTTTAGTGCATTCATGTAAAATTTCATTTAAATGTGATTATTAATTCGCGTTTTATCTCTAGTTAAACAGAATCATAATGGCAACTGAGACGATGATGGTGAAAATTGAGCATCGCGCTGTAGTTAAATTTCTCACTAAGCAAGGAAAATGTCAAAAAATGAAGAGATGGTAGCTGTTTACCAGGGTTCAGCAGGTTCATTATCAACTGTGAGTTCAAGAGAGGCAGAGAGAGCATTGAAGACGACCCCCGCTCCGGCGCCCCGGCTACTGCTTGTACGGGAGAAAGCATCAAAGAAGTCGAAAAACTTGTTCTTGAGGATGCCCGAATAAAGGTGAAAATTATGGCAGATATCACCAAGCATTCACACCATTCTTCATGACCATCTTAACCTTTCAAAGGTCAGTGCAAGGTGGGTGCCACGAATGCTCACAGCGCCTCAGAAAAAAGTGAGAATCGCATGCTGTAGAGAGCTTTTGGAGATGTGTAGTGAGAACGCGGACGGTGTTATGGATCGAATTGTTACTGGTGACGAAACATGGGTCCACCACTATGACCCTGAAAGCAAACAAGAGTCCATGCAGTGGCATAAAAAAGGAACAGACCCCCCGAAGAAGTTCAAAGTCACTCCGTCTGCCGGGAAGCTCATGGCCACAGTTTTTTGGGACTCAAAGGGACTCTTGCTCATTGAGTACAAAAAAAAAGGTGAAACCATCAACGCCACATCCTACGCTTCCACTTTGCATGATTTGCGGGAGGAAATTAAAAAGAAAAGACGGGGTAAACTCGCAGCGGGTGTGTTACTTCTTCCTGACAACGCTCCTATTCACACGGCGCGAGTTTCCAAGGCTGCTGCGCGAGATTGTAGTTTCGAAGAAATCCAACACCCACCCTATAGTCCAGACCTTGCCCCTAGTGATTATTTCCTGTTTCCGGATTTGAAAAAATGTCTTCGTGGATTCGGAAGATTTTCGGATGATGAAGAACTGAAGTCGGCAATAAATGGGTATTTTGCAGAGAAAGAAAATTTATTTTTTGAGGGTTTAAAAAAGCTTATCTCAAGATGTAACAAATGCATTGACGTTAGGGGGGATTATATTGAAAAATAAAAACAATTTAAATTGAATTCGCATATTCCTTCATATCGATACCGAGAATATATTGAACGCCCCTCGTATACAATATTCGGGATTTAGACGCGGAGTTTGTATTTGATTTCTGTTCGGTGGATAGGTAATTTCTCCTTCATCAATCATAGTGACTTTTTTTTTGGTTAGTTTAGTTTTAGTGACTTTTTTATTACTTTAACTTCATGTAATTTTTTTTGTTTACAAAGGCGAGTAAAATGTCGATTATGGTTTGGCTTACGGCCGTCTACCAGATTGACAATTACGTATAATATAATTTAAAGCATATAATAAATTAAAAGAGACTTAAACTATGCATAAATTCAAAAATCGCCTTCTAAAATACGGGTTCTGTAGCGTAGGGCTGTTGTAGTGCAGTTGTATAAAACTCCTCACCCATGCCTTCCGTTCAATATATTGATAACCGCATCCAGATCCAGCACGGAGACTCCAAAATATATCACGCGGAATTCTTTCAAAATATGGCATCTTCCGATGAAATGGTATACATCCTCCCTCTCCTTAAGGTTGCACAGGCCACATATAATTGGAAGATCGGGTCGATGTGGAATAGAGTAAAGATTTAATAGTTCACCTCCAAGTTTATATTGTGCTTGTCATATGCAGGGAATAGCTTTCAATGAGGTTGTAATTCAGCCTACTGTACACCAGCTTATGTTGTGATGAACGAGCGTCCGTTAAAAATCTGTCGTGTATGACATTGCCTGTCTTAATCAAAACCTTGGTGAACATGTATTTTAACATTGAAGGTTCCATATCAGCTGAAATATTTAGATTTGCGCCATAATTTGCCGCCAACTCCTCCCACCTTTGAAGAAATGGCCCTCTTGTCGATATTATATGCTTCAGCACAATCCCCGGCAATCTGCTTTCTTCCATCTCCACTAGTTTCGTAGTGAAATCTGCATGTCCTTCCTCAATCCATGATCTAAAGATTGGAAGTGAGAAAAGGAACTAACTTGCATAGCGCAGATGTCCCACGCAACGAAAATTACAGACGAAAGAAAAACGCATTTCCTTTTGTACAAATATAAATTTTATTCAATTCGTATCTCACAATATATGTAAAGTGCATTTTACTCCTGTTTTTATCTTACACATTCATATACCTTAGCTCTCGTTCACCTACTCGCCAGAGCGATAGGTTTGATGCACACTACTCTCTTCCGACGCAAAGAACGACAAAACAAAAGTGCAACAAAAGCGAAAGCAAATGAAACACAAAAACAAATTATCATGTAAATGAGCAACAAAACTTTATTAAAGTGAAATCATACAATGTGTAATTGTTTATCTGTTTAAATTTAAAACGTACATGTAAAATATGAACTAATAAAATAAAGATAACTATAAACACATTAAATATTCGATCTACATTAAGAAACAAAAAAAAATCAAACTAAAAAATGATGTATGCAAAATAAAAATGTGAATATTTCAAAAATCATCTCCAATTGTCTACACCTCATCATTGCCGAAGACTCTAAAAAACTTAAAACTTAAAAATCGTTCGTTCTCCTCCTCACGACTCTCTGCGAGTGCAATTTTTGTTTTCGTCTCCGGATAAGTTCTTAAGCGAAATTGTCTTGTTCATGTTCTGTGTTTATATCAGCTTGTGATTTTGTTTTGTTAAATAGTTTATCCCAGAACATCTCGTCGTTAGTATAGTTTACTCTTACGGATTAAAAGTTGTGTAATTGCTTAGCCTTAGGTTTTCTTTTTGTTACAAAATGAAAAGAATTGTCGCAGATTAAGGTAAATGTATTCGTTTTAGCTAAATTAGTAGCAGTTTTCTGTTTTTGTTTTTGTTTTTGGCAATTGTTTTTTTTTTTTCGTTTGCTTGGTTGTTAGTTTTTAATTTTTCCTTCTTGCCGAAGTTTACTTTTGTTTAAATAGCTATTACTTCAAAAGACGCAATATAGACATGAAAATTTCATACGCAATTATTTTCCACGGAAAGCTGTTTCAAATCTAGAGGAAATAGAAAAAAGAGAGAAATTTATTTTGTAATTTCAAAAATGTTTGTTTTTCAAGATGTCGAGAGGGAGAGCCAGTGTGTCAAAATCGAAAAACTAAATCAAAATGTGGGGCTGTGGGGGGATGCATGTGTTAAAGGCGAGAAGAGAGGTTAAATAAAACTTGATCAAAACACAGCGATTAGTATGTGCGGGAAGATGTTATTCGAAAGTTATTTGTTCTGTCATTGACTCCAAGTCGACTAAGCCTAAATCTAGGGATAATGCTCAAGTCCATCGGGAACGGCTTACTACAGGGAACATAGGTCAACCACGTTTAAGGCGATGCACACAAGTGATCCTCTAGAAAGAGCTATAGCGGGGGATCTGGCGATGTCCAACCTGGACAGAAGCACCATACAAAGAACTGACTACTCATGGTTAAAAGTTCTAATTTCTTCGGATACTTTCGATGTCAATCAATAAGCGGGAAACTGCTGGTTTTGTTTTAATGTTTATTTGAAACAAAATGTTGGGGAATATACATTAAGGGCGTCCGAGCCAGGTAGTGTATTTGAAAATGGCGTTTGTGCCTAATAATAATAGGGGTACGACTGTTCAAACGGGACAGCAACCACTTGTGTTGTGTGTGATATTGTTCTTTCACAAGTGGATGGGACCTACAGTGGCATGCCTAGCCGACTCCCAACGGCGAAGTTGCCAATTTTTGTTTAGACAGGAGTACTCTTTGAGCATGTCATAGACTAAAAAGAGGTGGAGCCGTGATTTATAAGAATTTGTATACCAAATCTGCAAGGGCAAGCTTGAAAGATTTTTTTAAACAGGTGTATGACACTCTGAGGGTTATCAGTCAATTGGCACTAGTGAATCATGAAGGTTGATCGTGTTGGAAATTTAGCCTACACACTAGTCACGCCGCGAAGGCCAGGTAGACCGGGGGTAAACGCCATCCGTGTGTATATGTTAAGAATAAAAAAATATTCTAAATGCATTATTCTGAAGACATGAAACTATGTTTTCGTGGCGCTTAAGTCTGAGACACACTTGTGCCTGCTTCAGCAACCACTCGTGTTGAATGTGTTATTGATCCATCTTCCTCTTCAGGTCACTTATCATTTGATTGAGAAAGGCGACGTTTGAGGAGGTTTTCTTGACAATTATCGCATTGTCAGTGACTCAAGAAATAGTGATTTAGAATGCTAAGTTCGGAGTGTTACTGTAGACTTTCAGCATCGGAGTAGTGATGCCATTTCGTAAACCAGTGTTTTGGTGATGATGCTTTGCACAAAGCGATGAAGATGACTAGCAATAATGCTTTGAACAAGCACTCCCCATAGTGACATTTCCTTCAATAGTAGATGGCAATAGGTATCAGAAATGAAGTATGATAGTGATGCCCAACTTTTACCTCTCCTGCCCCTTAAGATTTTTGACAAGCATTTTTTATATCGTTTTCTAAAGCCAAATTGACCAATCAGAGAACTGTCAAAAAGTCTATGAAATTCGTCGATGGACTTGGGGTCAATCAGCTGTGAAGTTGGGCATCTCTATCATCTGATAGGTATGCTGCTCAAAATTAGGCGTAGCAATGTAATCAATATCAACACCAAGCTGAGACTGTTCCGCGACAAAGTTTTGTACGTGTTTCTTTATGGACGCAGCACGTGGTGAGTGACCACCATTATCACGAGAAAGCTACAAACCTTCATTAATTCAGGTTTTTCGATCAGGGCTAGCGAAATGTCGGGTCTTTATGAACAGAAACCAATATGTATCACTATGCAAGGAAAGAAGTGGCAGTGGATTGATAACACACTACAAAAGGGTGACAGCTGTATAGCTAACGAAGCTATGCAAAGGAACCATTAAACACACGACATCAAAATCCGGAACGGAGAGTGAAGCCCGGCATCTGGAGAGTGTTGAGTCTCATTACCGGAATATCCTGGAAGACCAGAGATGGTGCAGTCGAAGTCATTTTAGGGGCGATCCATTTAAGCACACGGTGCCGTCAGACCATCTACAAATAATCGCTTACCCGGAAACCCACTCGGGTACCCGCATTTTCAGTGGTAACTCGGTTACCAAATTAACGGGTACCCGTAAATTTAGACGAACTGAATCTGCTACTTACAATGAATACAAATGCTGTTACTTTTGGTGGGCACACCACCAATGACGCACGGTTTCCTTTTCTTCGCTGTGGTTCACAAATGAAGGTGTACTGGTTGCCGGGTACTCGTTATCGGATAATGTCGGTATCCGCCAACTTGTGTATTACCCGAGCTACACGGGTACTCGGGTAATTGTCGAAACGGATATAATCAGTGTAAGACCAAGAGATCTAGTAGAATTAATCGGAGCAGGTGTTTTCCATTACAAAACAGCGGCCGTTACAAAAATGAAACCGAAAGCGTGCTGATCTTTTTAAGACAGTTGTCTATAAACTCAAAGTTACTGAGGACTTATCGAGAAATCGTCAGCAATGTTTCATACATTAAAAAACCGACAAGCAATACGCGATGACTTCCAATTGACAGGTTAGACAGGCAATTATCCTAGTATGCGGATCTCCCCTCGAGAGAATCGAAATTTGATTAGACCTACTGATTGTCCTTGATTGCCGCAACAGATATACAGATTAAGTGACGGAAAGCATAATGATTTCAAGTTACATTTGTATCAAGCTTGCTTTCTTAACTATTTCTCATTAGTTTAGAAAACACCACACATTAATCAGAACGAAACACAGAACAGGACACATGATGAACGTGCGATTATAACGAGCACACACACATAATCTTTGACGTACACATAAAGCATTCCTCTTGTCGCCGGTTTTGATCAAATTAAAAAGTAATAAAAACAGAAAAACAAAAAACAAACAGAAAATTACAAAAATAAAAGGAAAACTAAAAAACGCAACGCATGCTCTGGATGAGGGACATGATCTACCAAGTAAGGAATCTTAATCTACGAACATGTGCCAAACCATTCAAATAATCGCAAAACATATTTTAAAACCATGTGCATTTTTGAAAAAAATAAAACATAATATTTATCTTTCGAAAACAGTAATTCCAAAATATACAATTTTACAAAATAAAAGAAATCAAAAGAAACATTTTCGTCCACAGTTACTCGTGAATTTAAAGATGTGCTTAACAAAAATTCAAAAACTCTGTATCAGTGTATCAGTATCAGTAGTAAAAATAAATGCATGCACTGTAGGCTATCAAAGTATACATCAACAAAAGCATCGCCCACGTCATTGCAGGATGACTTGAGAGCGAGCCCTTTCCAGCACTTACGTCAGATTCATCGATTTGACTTGATCGACGACCACTGAATGTAATGCCATCGTTTGAAGCGTCTCCAACCGTAGTGAGTGCTCCAGTTCCAATTGGTGATGTAACTGATGTAGTGGGTCTTAATGCTGCTCGCTTTGCGACAATTTCAAGCATTTCATTGAGTATTGCACCTTCAGCAGCCACATCAGCTGAACTCTTTTCTAATTCTATTAAAAATTTTGTTTGTAAAGTACATAAAAGCTAGTGAGGGCGATGAGACTTACTACTTCCAGCCAGTCGAATATTCAGTTCCTCCTTGAGTTGTGCATGCCGATGCTCTAATTGTAATTCTTGTTGTCTTATTCCAAGTTCTTCATCTCGTTTTCTGTTTAATGAAAAATGCTATTTGAAATGTGTCCGACCAGATTGCGGTGGGGGGTAACTCACTTCAGTTGTGTTATGTTTCGCCATATTTCCAAAAGTTCCTTTAGTAACTTTTCATCAGTAGCACCCATGTTAGATGCCTCCAAACTGGAATTTAATAGAAAAATGTTTGACGCTTAAATTATGTTTCACGTGAATGAGGCATATATTTGATGCAGCGTTATTGTTAAGCGAACTGAAACCTTTTTGGCCAACAATTCGTGCATAATGAGGTCTTTGTAAACTAGCGTTTCGTCCTTGCTACGTAGCGACTTGAATCACATTGGAAATGAGCCAGGACATAGCACTACTATCGTTGTGATGAATAGTTTAGTTTATATATGACAGGCGGTTTCAATGACTTTTCAGGAGGATGTTGAACACTTGTCATACAATTCTCTTCTAGTTGCGCCGGGATAACCCTGAACCTCAGCCAACAAGCCCATACAGTTAGCACATCAAGTTGGTTGAGGTCCTTCTCTTGGGCGCCATCGGTTTCGTAGGCGTTCTCTTTGCGTTGTCCCACTGGTTCTAAGTCGAAGACTCTTCGGGCTGAACCAGTGAAGTCTACGTGCTCTACATGACCTAGCCATCATAGGCGTTGGATACCTAGGCGCCTAGCTAGATTCATGTCGGCGTGCAGTCCTCTTCCTCTTCTACATGACCTAGCCATCATCGGCGTTGGATACGTAGGCGCCTAGCCAGACTCATGTCGGTGTACAGTCCTCTTCGGGCTGGACCAGTGAAGTCCATGCGCTCTACATGACCTAGCCATCAAAGGCGTTGGATACGTAGGCGCCTAGCTAGATTCATGTCGGCGTGCAGTCCTCTTCCTCTTCTACATGACCTAGCCATCATCGGCGTTGGATACGTAGGCGCCTAGCCAGACTCATGTCGGTGTACAGTCCTCTTCGGGCTGGACCAGTGAAGTCCATGCGCTCTACATGACCTAGCCATCAAAGGCGTTGGATACGTAGGCGCCTAGCTAGATTCATGTCGGCGTGCAGTCCTCTTCCTCTTCTACATGACCTAGCCATCATAGGCGTTGGATACGTAGGCGCCTAGCTAGACTCATGTCGGTGTACAGTCCTCTTCCTAGCCATCAAAGGCGTTGGATACGTAGGCGCCTAGCTAGATTCATGTCGGCGTGCAGTCCTCTTCCTCTTCTACATGACCTAGCCATCATAGGCGTTGGATACGTAGGCGCCTAGCTAGACTCATGTCGGTGTACAGTCCTCTTCGGGC
Organism: Eristalis tenax; assembly: GCA_905231855.2. Classification (NCBI taxonomy): domain Eukaryota; kingdom Metazoa; phylum Arthropoda; class Insecta; order Diptera; family Syrphidae; genus Eristalis; species Eristalis tenax. Next base: position 28,483,233 of record HG993124.1, on the reverse strand, counting down.
TGAACCAGTGAAGTCCATGCGCTCTACATGAGCTAGTCATCAAAGGCGTTGGATACGTAGGCGCCTAGCTAGATTCATGTCGGCGTGCAGTCCTCTTCCTCTTCTACATGACCTAGCCATCATCGGCGTTGGATACGTAGGCGCCTAGCTAGACTCATGTCGGTGTACAGTCCTCTTCGGGCTGAACCAGTGAAGTCCATGCGCTCTACATGACCTTGCCATCATAGGCGTTGGATACGTAGGCGCCTAGCTAGACTCATGTCGGTGTACAGTCCTCTTCGGGCTGAACCAGTGAAGTCCATGCGCTCTACATGACCTAGCCATCAAAGGCGTTGGATACGTAGGCGCCTAGCTAGACTCATGTCGGTGTACAGTCCGTACTATCAACGCAAACAGGATCAAAGACAAAACGCATAACTCTTCTGTCGGAAAGACCTAGGGCTTCTTCATCTGGTCTTGAGATTGTCCATGCTTCGGCGCCATCCAAAATATCCATGACCCTGATAGCTAACTTTTTCTTAAGACTAATACAATGATCCTTTTATCAAAAATCATTGCAAAATACATTACAATGCACTTAAATGTAAATATTATATGTACTTACTTATCGATTGTTTGTCCCTCTCCCCTTAAAGCTTTCTCAATGAGTACACCCCTCGCTTCTAATTCTTTTAATTGAACTTCGATTTCCTCTTGCTCTCGCTGAATCTCCTGTGCAATCCTTAATCGCTTGAGCTCAGCTTGTCGTGTAGCCTTCGATATTGCACGCTGCTTCTTCTGCTCTCTAGATTCGGTGGCATAGCTCTCGTCTACAGAACGTACAAAATTTCATTATAACCTCATTCACACTCTGAATCCAAAATACATATGTTCTTTTTCTTTCAACAAAGTGTTAGATAAAAAAAAAACACACATACATAGAGAACAAATGAAAGCAGTATAAACAAACCAACCATCGGATCGCTGATAATTTAATGGCAATGGTGGAATTGGAGGCGGTATTTGCTCTTCAGTGTTCTTAAAAAGCTGCGGACTGGATGCATACGATGACATTTGATACTTTTGCTTGGCAATGCAGTCTTGTGAATTGCTTCGCTGATCGTGATGGTGTCGGAACTGATGTTGTTGCAGTGTGGTAGCAGCAGGAGAAGTGACCGATGATCCGTTGTCCTTGTCCTTTGTGTGTGTTTATATTTGCATATTAAGTAATATCAAGCATTTGTTGGATAGTCCAATTGTGATATATTTTTGTTTGTTTTTGTTTTTTTTTTTCAAGTGTTCAATTGATAAATTTAGAGAAAGACGAAAGAAAATGTTTGATTAAAAAATTTTGCATCAGATTTTGTTAAATTTGTTTGCTGTTGTTGTTGCAAAATTTGTTTATTTTTCTATCGTGCAATGCTTTAGATTTACTGGAAAAAAGCTTTAGGAGGAGCGCTACCCAGCAGCCAGTTTCTTGTAATTTTGCCTACCCACCAGCCAAAAAGTGAAAATCAAAATCGGAGCCAAAACCAAACCACAGCCAAAGTACAACGAAACAAAAGTAAAAATAAAATCCTCCTGGAATTTTGTGCAATTTCTTTTCTTTTAATAGGAGAAAATAAACATTTTTACAACACGTTCTTGTCAACTGTTTTCTTATAAGGAGATTAATGATAAAAAAAAAAATAGAAACAACAACATTCAAAAAGAAAAGGAGAAAGATGAAACCAAAAAAAAAAAAAAAGTAAAAATTATAAAATTAATGTAATATTACAAAAAGTTGCCGACAGGACGACGCTTGGCGTGATATCTTTGTTCGCCACGTTCGCCACATGGATACGTAATACTCGCAGCTACTGTGCAAATCTTATACTTATTCTTTTCATTTCACAGGTTCTGTGTGGGAGAGTGTGTAAATTTGTGTGTGTGTGTGTTCAAGTGAAAGTGAGTGCTAGAGGAAGAAGAGTGCGTCTGTGTGCATATAGCTTTTTTTTTACACTAACTCGCATTTTTTCTTTTTCTGTAAAAAAATAAATTAAAAACATAAAAAATTGTGTGGTATAAGATAGGTGTCGGTTATCGATTGGATTTGCAGATTGAAGGGGTAACTTTCATTGCGAACAATACAAGTGCTTACAGTGCAACAAAGAGATGACTATATCCAAATACTTTACTTTTGTTTTTTGTTTCAAATCCGTTCAATGAACAGTGCAAAGTTCTGATACTCTAGCTATGTGTTGTCATTAATTGAGCGAATGTACAGATTAATGCTACATTAAGACGGTTTAATGTTTTATTATTCAAAAAAAAAAAAATATGATTTACAACAAACATTTGTGATGATGATCTCCCACGTGGCTTTCCAAGGAGTTTCGTATTACAGTTCGAAGTGAGAGCACATGTAACAAATGGCAATTATTCTGATGAAAGGGTTTTAGTATTTCGAAATGTTCTGGGACTGCTTTCGTTGATGGAGAATTTTGCAAAATTGGGGCAATACTCGATGAAGTATAGTGCCACTGGCAGATGGAGGGAAGGAGTGGGACAGGGCGACGCACTGCCATGCGATTTCTGCAATCATCATCCTCGAGACGATTGTTGGAGATCTTCCAGAAGTCCGTGCAATTTCTTCTGATAGGCAGAACACAGAGCTATCAGTAAGGCGTTTGTGAGCAGCGCTAGTATGGGTCTTACGGTCAATGAGTTTAAGACAAACTATATGCTGTCTATGGAGAAGGTCTTCCACAAGCACAGACGTTTTGGACGGAACGTTCCTACAGGCAGCTATAGCTTCGAAGTAGTGAATGAACTCTGTCTACCTAGGCTCTGAAATTGACTCGAGCAATGGGAAGATAAACCGAAGGGTCGCCCTTGTCGATCGATGTGTTTTTGAGCTTGTGCGGCAATTGAGGAATAAAGCCCTCTCTTGAAGAACCAAGATATTCCAATATGAGATCTTGACAGTCATGGGCGGTAACCAAAACACACTCTCCTCCACCTCGAGATGGAAGCAAGCCTGCTACTGGGATGACTCTGCCGGGAGCATCTGGACACAGGTGTTCCCATCAGATGGATGGGGTGTTTGGTGGACTGAGTGAATTAACTCGACGAGTTCGAGTATCTCGACCTAGATGACTAGACACCAATGCTCCGACCCGAAAAATCTTCGACTCCAAGCCCAAGGGACAACAAGGACACAAAAGGGACCTCAATCAGCTGAACTGAGTGAATTAACTCGATGAGTTCGAGTATCTCGACCTAGATGACTAGACACCAATGCTCCGACCCGAAAAATCTTCGACTCCAGGCCCAAGGGACAACAAGGACACAAAAGGGACCTCAATCAGCTGAACGTGCGTAGCTGGAAGCTACTGCCACAAGATCGTCCTAGATGGAGACACACGTTGATTGAGGTCCAGGTCCACCCTGGACTGTGTGGGTGTCGCAGAATAAGAAGATGGAGAAGATGGAGAAGAAGAAGATGAAGAAGATGGATAGAAAGTTAATATTGCTTATTTTCAGAAGTCATTATTTTCCATGAAACCAGGCAAGCGTTGTGTACACACTTGGTGTGGTATGGGTCGAGAGTGAATCAATGAGTACCCATTTTTGAAAACAGGTTGTGTGGTCGACACACTGTTTAGTGACATTTCAGCGTAACCAAATTTGATGCGATGGACTTAATAATGATGACAACCATCATTTGGCTGTACCGTTAGATGCGAATTCAGTATGGTGATGCAATTTTAGGAACATTGACGCCCAAATAGGATTTTGAATAAATCAAGATTAAAAAGGAAAGCAGTTATACGAAATATAAGTTAGTTATGAGAAATGCACGTATTCCAAGGCCACTCGCAATCGCAAAAAAACCGTACATTTGGTATAAGTCATACTTGTGATTAAGAGATTGGATTCATGGACATGTATTCCAGAGGAAGAGGTAGTATGTGGTAACCTTACAGCACCGTTCGCCAGTTTGTCTTTTATCGATTGAACGACCTGAGGTATCCAAACGCGTTATGTTTTAAAAATTGGGTATAAATGAACAGACCTTCACGTGTAAGAGTTTGAGAACGAAAACAGTAACCGAATAAAGATCTAGTCATTGAATAAATTCTTTTCCTTCTTTTTTTGATGGTATTGTGTGCACTGCAGTACGTACATTGGAATATATCAGTCACATGAATAAACAAACCCTCCACCAAAACGCTCTTAAAGTTTAATCGAGCGAATGCACGCTAATAATTCCCTGGTAGAAACAAATGTGCTCGAATCAGTAGAGGCCGTTTGCGAGAAATACGAGAAATTTACTAAAACTTTTTTCCCGATGGTTGTCGCGATTGCTCACGATGGACAACAAACGGATGCTAGTGATTGCGTTTAAGCGAAATACTCTGTAATTGTTGATTAGAGTCGTCACCGTCTATGAAACAAACACATACAAAAAAAACAGTATTATAAGCGAATCAAATTTCGGTAGATTCCGTCGCATCAATTGCGACGTTTAGTGGTAAGGAGAGCGAAAGGGGGCTGCCTGGGGCTGCTAGTGAGTTCTCCAGTACACTTAGACCATGTTAGTCCATTGTGATGTGACACCCACAGTCAGACTATAACCACTGATCTGATACATAGCTTCATGTGACTTTCATTTTGTTGTCCAATACTAAACCATGGCTCGGGGAAACAAAGTCTGAAGAGGTCTTCACCGGGAAAAATTTGAAGAAAATCGTATTTTTGGAGGGGATAAGGAAGTGACGGCAATGAAGAAGTTCATGGATTACGTTGAAAACTCGCGTCTTCATTCACCTCACACGGGCATTTATTGATCTAACCGACATGTCGTTGACAATTTGCGTATGTTCCCAGAAACAACAATGAACTCCTCTTGACCGCTCGCTGCCGGGTTCTCTTCGTTGGGGTCTGACATAAACTGAAGCCGCATACAGGTTCGTTATCTGCGCTCACACAAGATTTTAATCAATCGTTCAGTGTTCAGTGTTCAGTGACTAAAGTAAGCTATACAACTAAGTTACATACAATTTACATCTCAAGCTAGTTTAATTCATAAGTTAAATTGTTGCAGTACAACTATCGCATTCGTGGCTTCTTTTCAATCCATTGTCGACAACTTCTGTAAGTGTAATTTAGGCATTATTGATAGGCGCCGTTAACTTAAGCTATAACAAATTCTACAAAGCCAAGAGAAAAAAGTCAATTCTAAAAATAATCAACTTCGATAAGCAACTACGTCTACGAGTGGGAGAGTGAAGCAGAAGCTAAACAGAAGAAGAACTAAAGATAAAGATAATTAAGGCATTATTCTTACACCAAACCCGAAACTCCTCACATCAAAGCATGACTGTAAAATGAGAATTTTAAGGAAAAAAAAAGAAAGAAACACAAAATTATTCCACCTTACACCACGGACATATAGACTAGAGAGACGAATACATAATATTCTTAATTCTAGATAGATGATAAATTAGAACAACCAAGGCGACCAACAACAGATGTCTGTTAATTATTAGAAGACGGACCTACAGATGAGCCTACACAGTAACTGCACGACTTACCTTAGACTTCTCTTTGGATTTCGGTGAAATTCGGAAGCGACTGAACATACCATCGCCGACTCCGCCATTATTGATGGCGGCAACATTGCTGCTGCTGGTCCCAGATCTCTCCGTTCCGGAGACCGGTCCAACATCTCTTTCCTTTTTGCCCTTTTGGAAGAAGCTCGAAAATGTTTGAATGATGCTTTTACGACGCTCTGGATCTTTGTGTCGACGATTCACTTTGCTCATTGCAATTGACGGCGTGTTGATCTGCGAGAGGTTAGGGTCTGATGTGAAGTCAGCAACCAAGTCGCTCCGGACGGCTGTTGTGTTTGAGTTTTCATCTGGCTGGAGGGTCATGAGTTGAGCTGTGGCAATGTCGTTTACGCTCTTTGAGGAAACCATTTTGCGGTCTCGTGCTCGGATTTCTTCAGATTTCTGAAGTGTCTCTCCGGCGGCTTCTTGTATATCTAAGTGATAACGTTTTCGCAGCAGCTGTAACTTTTCCTCTGGACTGAGTCCGAGGTCGTGATTTGACTTCAAACGAGCTCTAGCCCTGGCTTCAGTGCGGAGTTTATCCGCATTGGCTGTGTTTGGAGTAGGCTCGTCTCGGCGACTTGGTCTTTGCGTTGCCAAGGGCGTAGCGTAAACGGTAGTTAGAGGCTGAGCGAAGTTGCTGTTCGCCTCGGGTTTGTAGGGAAACGTGCGTTGACTTGAATACGAAAAGGACTGTGTCTTGCTCAATTTGCACATTTGGTCATCGATGTTTTGAGGATCAAAATTCTCACTGAAGGGTCTCTGCTTAGCCGACCGCGGTGGTGCATCGGCGAATAATTGAACCACATCCTTTGTGTCTTTCGGAGAGATCTTCGTCTTTACTCCGATTAATGGATTGTTTTCCTTGCAACTGCTGCCACTATGATCTCCTCCAGAAGATGATGCCACATGGTAGGGAGACGGTGTCTTTGGTGTTGGACTAAGACTACTGCCACCAACACTGTTTCCGAAGATACTTCGGTTGCGACTGCGATTCAATCGTTTCTCGGCGTTCAGCTGCTTCTTGCTTTGCAGCTTGTCCATCACCAGATCGTGAATCAGATCCTTCTGCTTGGTTCGCTCTTTGGTTAACTCCTCCAACTTGCGTGTTAGTGTTGGTATTTCAGGTACCTAAGAGAAATGAAAGTGAGTTGCTTGGGAGGCATAATATGGTATAGCGATGATAGGAGGCTTACCTTGTGGACATCTTGTAATGGATTTGCTGTCACATTAATCGTTGACAACGTAACTTTCGGCTGGACATTCACTGTGGAGCCAGTCTCGAACACGCTAAGACTCTTAGCGCTACCCTCTATCACAGAATTTGCTTCGCTTGCTTCACCTTTCGAACTCTTTCGTCGGTTCTGCTTTCGCACGTCAATCGAATCGCGGGCGTTACTGATCTGCGTAATCTTTTGCTGTAACTTCCGCACATACTCTTCGTAGCTTAACTCCTCAGACTCCTTTCGTTTTGTGTTGCCGTTCGAGAGTAGATCCTCATTCGAGGACTTTCTGGTATGGCTCTTGCTAGATGAGCTTGTGGCTGGGGTTGCTGTTGTTGTGTTGCTGCTGGGTGATGTTGTTTTGCCGTTTGGATCCGAACTGCTGCCTGTTGTTTGGAAATTCTCTTGAGTTTTTGGCGACGATGAGTCCAATGGGCTTGTGACGACAGTTAGGGCTTCACTCTCCTCAGTTGTCGTTGCGGTGGTTGTTGTTATTGTTGCTGTATTATTTGCCGTAGCACCCTGAGAGTTGGTTAGAATACAAAGACTGTCCTCGTCGATGTCGTTTGTGCTGTCCGTCAGGGATTGTGATAGACTCTGCGCATGCTGCGTTTGGGACGGAGAACCATGCTTCGGTGGCGTGGACTGTTGTGATTGCGACTTTTGTGATAACAATACTGTGCTTGGCAGTGGCGGACTTTCGTTGACTGGCGTCTTGAGCTCTTGTTCCGCTAGTTGTCTTTGTTGATTGTGACTATTTCTTTGAGATCCCGTGTAGTCGACATAGCCACGATTTCGCAAAAGTGCTGTGTTTGTTGCTGAATATGCTTCGGCACAACTTCCCTCAGAACCAGTGTCCATGAATTCGATTTCCTCAATGTCAAGATTTTTCAGGATTCCACAATGTTCCGGTTGCGCCTCTGGTTCTGGCTCCGGCTCTGGCTCCTGGGTGATCGACAGGGCCGACTGAAGTGGTGCCTTCTTCTTGGTTTTCTTATTGCGCTTGATCGTGCCTTTGTTTGAGTTAAGGACAAATTCTAAATCTATGAAATTTTCTGAAATCGCATCGTCTGCAGTCCAGTCGGACAGCTCGGTCTCTGTGAGGGCTTGATTGGTGATCTCAGCATCTGAGTCCGAGCTGCGTGCGATTACCTCCGCCGTCGGGGTCTTGTCGTTGTCTACATCTTCTTTGATATCACTGTCCGCAATATTCAAACTGATGGGCTTCACCACCTTGGGGTGATCTTCGGACTTCTCCAGGATCAACGGGATGTTCTTCAGCGTGTCGATTTTATTCTCATTCTTTGTGTCGAATTTGAGATCTGGTTTCTGTTGTGGAGAAGTAGGGGGTGTCGGGTCCTTCCTTTTTTCTGTAATGGGTTCCTCTGGCGAGGGTGACTGTGTTGGAATTTCAGGAATTATCACTCCCGGGGGAATCTCCATGTTCTTCAGATCTTCTGGATCGCCGATATACTTTCCATCAATGATCATCAGACTGTCGATTTGCATGAGCGTGCCAGAGCTATCGTGCACCTCCAATCGTGGCACTATCTGACCAGTTTGGGTATCGGGACTAGTAGTTGAGTCTAAGATAAAATGCTGAATATCCTCCACACTTGAGGACGAAGAACTAGAAAGGCTATCGGATTCTGTGATGCATTTCTTTGTGGTCCACGGGATGTTTGGCACTCGAATGCTTGTTTCTTGAATGTCGTACTCTGACTTCTCTGGCGAGTCTTTTTTCTCCGCCTCGTTATCCAGCAACGGCTGTCTTTCCAACTTCACATCTTCGATGTGCGTTATTATGTCGGGAATAGCTTCTTTAGCGTCCTTGGACACATCGGGTTTCTCAACGACCTCTTCCATTACGGTCCTATCACTCTTCACCGGCGAGTCCAGGGTCAGATCAATTATTTTATTGTCAGGCACTATGCTGGTTTCCTTCGGGGAACTCTCCTCCGTGCAGAAGTGCAAGTTCTTGATGAATTCCATGTTGGACTCAAGCATTTTCGATGGAATATCCACTTGGGTAAGATCTATAATAGGAACTGTTTTCTCGGGTGAGATTAAATCGATCGTTTCAATGATGGGCGACGGCTTTCTCTTGCTCATTGTTTCGACCAAAGTCGTATTCACTGTCTCGGAATACTCCATGCCTTTGTTTAGCTCGTTCTTACTATTCACAAAGACGTTCTCCTTCTCGTCGGCTGTGCTTTTCTTGATCGTGATTTCGACCTTCTTGTCGGCAGCCCCTTTGGCCAATACGTCACCCTGACCCTCACCCAATTTGGTGCGGTCTAGGAACGTTTTCATGCTGGGACTTATGTCGCTACCCGGATTCAAAAGCTTCTGACACTCCGAGATATTCGAGTGGAAACTTCGAATTTTCGAATCCAATATCGATGTGGATCCGGACTTTTGGATCTTGTTTCCGTTGCCTTGCTCCCCAAGGAGATACCGTTTCTTGAGTTCCAGACTTTTCTTTGAAGCTATTCCCTCGGTGCTGGCAGTTTTGTTGAGCAAATAATCACCTGGCCGGGGATTCTGCAGTGGCATACGATTTGAACTGAGCAGTGATGGATCAACTTGGACTAGAGGCTTAAACTGGGGCTCACGCTTCATTGGCTGTTGACTGTTCGTCATGCGACTGTTAATGTGATATGTTGGCATGCCAGTGGCTGGTGCAATGACAGTTTGTTTAATCTAAAGGAAAAAGAAATGGATTCAAACCTAGGCTTGCAGACATGTGCTACACTCAAGACCTACCTGGACCTTTGTTGGTTTCCTCAGATAAGTTTCATCGATGAAAATTGTTGGAGCTTCACGGATGATTTCGTCATGGTCAAACTCTGAATCTGTTGAAATTTCGGTGGCAGAATTCAATTCAACGTCGTCGGCCGAAGAGGATTCCGAATCGCTCTGAACCTGAAAGAAAAGATTTGCATTTGTGTTAGCTCGGGCGTCATGAACAAAAAACTCGGAGCGGTATTAGTTCATAAACAAAAAAGTAAAACCCACACTCAGCATCGCAGTAAAGGGGAGAAGCAACACTTGGGTAACGATTTGCGCTGGTTAAATGTTTTTTGTTTGTATTAAAGGCAAGCATTTGTTGAATCATGTCGAAAAAGCGTTCTTCCAGAATTCCTCAATCTCTTATAACACTTTCAACTGCAAGTGTGTCAACATCACCAGCTGATCACATTTACAATCCTAGTCTTCTATGGAACTAAAAGCTGACAATGGCGTATCGAAATATTGAGAAGGATCGGGTTTAAGACCTTACCCTGGCGATGAAAGAAAGAAAACCCTTCTACGTTACTGTTTCAGTGCTGCTTTGACTATGTTGGTATTCTCATAATTCGCGAGGACTACGGCCATGCATCGTTTACTGGCGATTGTCAGACACTAATGCACGGAGTCTTAGTTTTTATTGAACAGCACTAAGCAAAGTAGTCCACTGCAAGGCACTCAATCGGGTGCAAAGACTGACCAGTCAGCTCAGCCCTGAGACTTAAAACACTCCGACTGTGGTCTGAACTCACCATCGGTCACTCAACCATTCTTAACGAATACAACTGCCTCACAATCCAGACGTGCTGATGAACAGCGAAACTAAGCTGAATCAGACGCGCAATCTCTGGTACAAAAAGAAAAGTCGAGAGATCGGCCCCAATCCTCGCAAGGGGCGGCGTCGCTCTCTTAATCGGAAAAAGCTTTTTGTTATAAGGTCATGTAAAGCAGCGAAGTGCGAAGATTTCAAGTGCGGGAAATGTGTATCGCACGCATCATTTCCCGCTATTCATGTAGCTGTCAATAAAGACCTAGATCAGAACTTCACTTCAGAGCTCGTTACTCTATTCACTAGCAGTCGACTCAGCTCGGAGGAAAAAGCATATAGAATGGGGAATATAGTGCATACTGGCAGGGGATCTTCTTTGTATAACAAGTTGGCAGAGCACAATATTGAGTTCAAGCTAGACTTGCTGGTAACCGAGAGGCCATCCTTTCCTAAAGGCGGGTCCTATCTGGATCTCTTCCTTATCGACAGACGACTGACGATACTAAACGTGGAAAGAAGCACACGGAACTGTCTAACTGCGGTAGAGTACGAAAGTGACAACTGCGGACTCTTCGCGGCTGTTCCCATTCCGAACGAGGTGGAAGAACTGGAGGAATATGTTCCGAGGAATACTTAAAACTCCAATAAGGCCGCTGGCTACGATCATAACTTTATCCACAGAACTAGGTTTTAGTGAGCTCAACCCTCCAACAAAAGGAAACCTGACGAATGAAGAGTTACCATGAAGATGAACCACGGACAAGACCAATCCGAAGAAACAACTCGACAACAGTGAAGTTTGAAATGCTACCATCGATGCACGTCACATACACAAAAGTAGGTTGCTGTCAAGACTCAAGCATACAGGCGGTTTACAGATCCACAAAACCCGGAAGTCAGGGCACTGAAGTCGAAGATCAAGAACCTCCAATAATTAATACGCATAAACGTCAGCTTAGCTGGATGCTTAGACGGAGTCAATAAAGCCCGGGCTGTACGGTATGCTCCCGCAAGAAAAAAAAAATATATTTCGGAGGAAAATTCAAAACGACATTAAGGCCAGTAGACTTCCAAGGACGACACACAGTGCGTATTTACTGACTTCAGTTGTCGTCGATCCAGAAGCGACAGTGCTAGACACTGACTTGAGAAAACTATTGGTGCTGTATTCCAGCGAATGGGTACGCGGGCAACGAAGTAAGTAGGCCGAACCACGACCTGGAACCACACAAATCTCCTCAATGGCGGTCTGAGAATCCAGGTTTCACCTGGTTCAGTGACGGCAAAATGGCACATAGTGCCGTCGCCAATGAAGGAAAGCGCATCTTGATTTCTCAAGAAGACCTCCAGACCATTTTTAACTCACTGAACCAAAGAAAGACAGTGGGAATCGATGAAATAGCAAATATTGTGCTTCGTCATCCTCCTCCGAAGCGGTGCAGATTACACAATGGAAAGACAAAAGTGTCCCAACAAATCTCCACTCGATCAGTATTCTTCCTTGCATAAGCAAAGATCTTAAAAGAGTCATTCGAGTTCGGTGGATGCCTGACAAGCTGACGTTGGCTAATCCCCTGCATATACACAGACGTGTCGAAGATGGACCGTCTTCCAGCTTAAACATCATGAAAGAACAGCGCTTTAGAAGAAAAACAATATGAAGCCATGCTTCGGTGATTTGGTCACCTGGCACGAATGTCCCCTTCATCACGAGGACTTTGAATGCGATTCTTTCAGGTAGGCAACCGCTTGGAGGACCAGGACGAGGTGGTTGAAGATGGTGATGTAGATGACTGAAGTTCTAACCAAAAGTACACATTGTATTATTTTTTATTACTTCCTTTTTTCTAGTATTATAGGACATGACAAGGATACGTACACCAACCCAAACCGAAGTAGACCCGAGTGGAGGGAACATTTTGTCGCGAGGGTCTCTGCAGTGGCTGTCAAAAATACACGGCAGCTGTGGCATGTCGTGGAACCCGGAAGGAGCTGGGAAACGACGAGCAAAATCGAGTGTGTATATACTGCCGAGCAAGCCAGCAAGTCGATCAGAAACGCCACTATCTTAGGAGTTGATCCACTTTAATGAAAATGTGGACTCCACAAATGACATAACTCGTTATTTTGCCAATCCTGACGATAAGGAGCCGAAAAGTGAAGGACAGTGGAACTGATTAAACAACCGAAAGAAACAGTCTGCGACCGATATCGTGAGCAAGGTGAATGGACGACAGGACGCAGACATGATCTGTGGGGTGTAGTCAGGAAGGCAAAGCTATGTCGAACGCGTGGACAGAAAGGCTAAACAGAATAGAACTGCTAATAATGTCTTTGAAAAGACAGTCTTCTCGTTTTTCTATTCAAGAGAAGACCGAAGCTTCGGTCCAGTGATTCGAACTCTCAGTGGCTTTGGATTGGCAGCTTTGCCTCATCATTGCTCACTAGCCTCGGAAGTAAGTAGGAATATAAGAAGTTTATAAAAAGATCGTCTATATATTGGGTATATAACTTAATTCGTGCGGTTTGCTAAGAGATGGCGTCACTTGTATTATTCCATTGGAACATGCGTTGGAAAGCTACTGTCATTGTACGTCATTTCAGTATATGTCGTTCATTTGAAGCGTAAACAACAATAATTTTTTTTTCACTCAAATATGTCGAACTTTGTGCCTGAAAAAGTGTTTTTGCGGGGAGTTGTTCTTCGTTACTTTAATTGGAAGAAAACCGCTGCCGAAAGTCATCGTATTTTGGTGGAAGTTTATGGTAAACATGGGCTAGCTGAGCGAACGTGACAAAAGTGGTTTGCACGATTTAAAAATGGTGATTTTGGCTTGGAAGACGATGAACGTCCTGGGCAGCCAAAAAAGTTTGAGGATGAAGAACTGGAAGCATTGAAGATTGTGCCAAGCAAAAGAAGAGCTCGCAGAATCTTTGGGTGTCACTCAAGCAGCCATTTCAAACCGTTTAAAAGCAGATATATTCAAAAGCTAGGAAATTGGGTTCCGCATGAACTCAAGCCGAGAGACGTCGAAAGGCGGTTTTGTATGTCCGAAATGCTGCAAAAGGAAGTCACTTTTGCATCGGATTGTTACTGGTGATAAAAAATGGATCCATTACGACAACTCCAAGCGCGAAAAATCATATGTGAAGTCCGGCTAACCAGCCAAATCAACGGCAAAGCCGAATATCCACGGCGCGAAGGTAATGCTCTGTATTTGGTGGGATCACCAAATACAGAGCATTACCTGTCCACCATCAATGGACAACGCTACCGAACACAATTAATCCGTTTGAAGAGGGCAGTAGCCGAAAAACGCCCGGAATATGCGACCAGAGAGGAGGCAATAATTTTCCATCATGACAACGCTCGGCCAAACGTTGCTATTCCGGTTACGAACTATTTGGAAAACAGTGGATTGGAAGTGTTACTTGCCCCTTCTGACTACCATTTGCTCCGGTCGACGCAGAACGCCCTCACTGAAATACGGTTCACGTCAGAGCAGAATATCAGAAATTGGCTTGATTCATTCTTGGATGCGATCCACAAATTGCCAGAAAGATGGGAAAAAGTCATAGCTTCAGATGGGCAATACTGCGAATAATAAAGGTAAAATTTTAAGGGCCGATGTTGAATGTGAACCACACATAAACGTCAAGTTTTTTTCTGTCAAATTGACTAACTCAATTCGAACCATGGAAAGATACACAATCGAGCAACGCGTTAAAGTTATTCAGGCTTATTATGAAAATGGGCGTTCAAATCAAAATGCATATCGTGCACTTCGTGATTTTTTCGGTCAATTTAATCGTCCAAATGGGCGTACAATCGGAAAATCGTGCAAAAATTTGAGCAAACCGGGTCTGTAGGAGATGTGAAAACACCAGTGCATGCTCGTACTGCAGAAAATGTTGCTGCTGTTCGCGATAGTGTGGCTGAAGAGCCGTCCACCTCAACTCGTCGTCGTGCCCAGTAATTGCACCTCTCACGCTCGTCGTTGATGAACATTATGCATGAAGACTTGCATTTACACGCTTACAAGGTGCAATTGACTCAAGAACTGAAGCCTCTTGACCATTTCAAGCGCCGTCAATGGTCAGAATGGTGGCAAGAAATGGCAACAGTGGATGATCAATTTTTGAAGAAAATCATGTTCAGTGATGAGGCACATTTTCACCTCAGCGGGTTCGTCTATAAACAGATTTGCCGCATTTGGGCGAATGATAATCCAATTGATTGTCGGAAAACCAATGCACCCACAAAGAGTGACTGTTTGGTGCGGTTTATGGGCTGGCGGCATCATCGGACCGTATTTTTTCCAAAATGAGGCCGGTCAGGCTATCGTGAAATGATAACTAACTTTTTATGGCCCGAATTGGAAGATATGAATGTGGACGTTATGTGGTTTCAACCGGACGGTGCCACTTGCCACACAGCTAACGAAACAATGGCTCTTTTGCGCGACAAATTCAATGGCCGTGTTGTCTCACGTGGTGGCGACGTCAATTGGCCGCCAGGATCATGTGACTTGACACCGTTGGATTTTTTTCTTTGAGGTTGTTTGAAAGAAAAGGTGTACGTCGATAAGCCAGCAACAATTCAAGAGCTAAAGGATGAGCTAATTCGGCACATTAACGGCATAGAACCTCAATTATGCTTCAGCGTCATCGAAAATTTGGACCATCGGATGGAGGTGTGCCGCCGAGGTGGCGGCGGTCATTTTTGTATACCAATACCAATATTACCATAATAAAAAGAAATGACAATAATTTCCTAAATAATTTGTGTTTAATTCAAATTCGTCATCGGCCCTTAAAATTTTTTTACTATTGGACATGTTTTTCTTGAAAAAACGTTCAAATTTTTAACAAAAAACCGCACGAATTAAGTCATAGAGCCAAAAGAAAGAAGCACGTGATCAGTCTGCACCATTCGAACAGCAGTAGTCGCAGCAACCTGGCCTGAATATGAAATTATTTTAAAAGGTTAGCCTCATGATTAGAAATTAGCCACTTGCATGCAGCGGATACGACACAACGAACTATTTATTGTTTACAGCGTTTTAGTAGTTTAAAAGTACAACAATCAATTCCTTTTAGGTACGATCCCAAAAAGGCACAACACAATGAGAGAGAGAGAGAAAAAAAAATCAAATAATCAAAGGAAATACCAATGAACTGAGGATTCATTTTACTTCACAGATCGAGTGAGTGATTCTGATTTATGAAAAAAAAAGTGTTATGAAATGAAAATGAAAAAAAAATATATCAATCGAGCAAACGAAAAAGAAAATAAATAAAATAAAACTCAAATCAATCTCAAAAATTAAACAAATATCCAATTTTTTAGTCGGCTCTCGGCCTGGTTTGGTTATTGCGTTCGACAGCGAATTAAGTTGAAATTTAAAGAAAAAGAAAAAAATAAATGAAAGTGGATTAAAATAAAAGTACAAATCCATCATTTGGCGCAAATCAAATCACACAAAGATACAACAACCTTTTGTTCCACTTGAGATATTTTACCTTCGGAGATCGTACCCAATTTGTGCGCATCAAGAGCGGGGGGACACAGTTGAGGAATGGTTGGATTTCGTTTTTTTTTAAATTAAAGTTTTGTTTGTTTTTGATTTTTTTTTGGTAAAAGATAGACGAGACATAGCTGATTGGCATTGAAGAGAGAGATTGAGAGTGAGTGTGAGTGAGAAATTGGTTGTTTGCGTCTCTAGGATATGACGCACGATTCTTTGCTAGATTCGCGAGCCTTGTAGTGCGGCGGCGGACTGCGCTTGAAGTAGTCGACAATGTTACGAGATCCTGCTGAGCTGGAGGTGGATGCGGTTGGGTAGTGCGGGCTGTACGGACGTCGGCTGTAATCCGACACCGTGGAGGTGTAGTCTGGATATCGAGGAGCTTCACGACGCCGCCTTCCGCTGAGCGCACTTGTTGTGGGGAACCGAGGTGTGGTGTGGTTTTTCGGGCGATAGCTCTCTAGGGCATAGTCAACCTCATCCTCTTCGTCCGAGTCTCGGGAGACCTTCTGCGCCTCGATGACCTTCTTGAGGTACGGATTGTTGCCAGCGATTTTCTCCTCCATAAAGTCACGCTTCATGTTGCGCAGGTGTTTGCTGCGATCAATGAGGAATCTGGTCTCCCTATCCACTCGGTCTTCAGGCACCGCCGCCGATGCTATGTGCTTGCCACGTTGTGGACGAGTCGGAGCCAAATGCTCTGTGGACTGTGAGAGGCTGCCACTTGGACTGTAAGTGCCTGTAGCTGATTCTGGTGATCTTTGCCTGTTCGAGAGGCGCTGATGTGAAGCCGATGACGGTGGTTCATTGAGGTCTGGATCTTCTGGCTTCGACTCGGTATCGACTGATCGTCGCGTGAAGCGAGCAAAGTCTTCATAGGTGGCCTCTGTCGATTCAGTTTTATTGAGGGGTCCGTGCCTTGAACTTGAAACAGGCGAACGCTTCTCTTCGGACTTGAGTAGCGCTTCAACTTGTTTGCCGAAGTCTTCATGTGATGATTTCCGCACTCTTGCCGGACTGACCGGGGTTCTTGGCCGTGTGGGGGCTTTCGGAACTTCATCCTGATGTCTGTGCGAGTCGCCCAATGTCTGCTGTTTGATGTATTCGATAAGCCTTGAACTCGGGGGTTCTGGATCGTCTAAGCATTCCAGTCTATTCGGCAGAGGACCTGCCTGTGAGGAGCGCTTGACTTGAGCATCATTCGCTGCGGCTTCGTGAATCTGATTCGTGTAGTTTGCATCGCGTTTTATGAGAGACAGTCTCCTTTCTCTTTCCAGTTGTTCGATGATCTCCCACTCTTCAAGGCGTTTGGTAGACATTTGCTTCTCAGGAGTACTTTTATTTGCAGCTGGAATATATGAGGTCCTTGAAGGCTCTTCTTTATCTCGAGGATGCACGAGAGCGTCTGCATGCTTTCGCCTGGGCATTGGACTTCTGGGGAGTTGTTCCATATCCCACTCCAAGGATCTTTCTTTGGAATGGCTCGCACTCCTTCTGTCTCCCGACGGGGACTCCAGTTTAGCCCGTAGAATGTCCTTGTATTCCCGCACTGGTTCGTGATTTTGTCCGCGTTTCTCGGGAATCTTTTCGCTGGAGCTTCTCGAAGACGTTGTTGCATCCGAATCAACGTTGGTTTGGGAAAAGAATTTCTCACGTGCAGACTGTGGTGACTCCAACTTGAATGTCGACACTGCTTTTGGGGAAATTGCTTCCTGCAAATGCGAGCTTTCTGCTCTTTTGGGCTTCGCATCATCGTTGGGCACAGGCTGAGGATCTTTTGCAATTGATGACATTTTTGGATCATTTTCAACTTTTGGAGGAGTCGATTTTTTGAAAACTTGGTCACGTAAGGGAGAAGATGTTCTCCTCTCAACCGGGCTACCTTCTTCTGCAGTCACTTTCAATCGCGTTTCTTGAGAAGGTTCGGTCTGTATTTCAGTTTTGATTGCTTGAGCAGAAGAACTGCCTCCTTTCGCAAGCAGTTCGGTTTTGTTTTCCTGAGGCGAACCCTCTTTCGAAGCAACAGGCGAGGCCAACGCTTTCGCGCTCCTTACAGGCGATGGAACCTCATCAGGTGTTGCAGAAGTCCTTGAACCTCGTCGCGAAGTTGAGTTGTCGGCTCCCGAAACATCAGCATTCATTGACGCTGAATCGATGGAGCTGCGAGAACCCCTTCGAGGTGTGGGCAGCAAAGCCGGTGATCCTTTGAGATGAATGCTTTCATTTCGAGGACTTCCAGTTTCGTGAATGGAAGTTCTGGAGCTTCTTCGAGAGCCAAACTGTTGAGGTTTGTTTTCCTCCTCAATGGAAACCAGGGAACTCCTTCTTGGAGAGGTTGAAGCGTCTGGGGTTCGACTCTCTGTTGTGTCCCCTGGAATAGGTTGTTTTGCAGGAGATGAAGATGTCTTCACGGGTGATACCGTATCACTCTGAATAGTTGGGTCTTTGTTCAGAGGGCTTTTCCCTGGAGACGATGAAGCATCTCGGGTTACTTTTCCCACTGTGTCCTCTGGCGTAGCCGAAGATGCAGAAACGTCTGCGGTTACTTTGTCCACTGGAGTAGCCTCTTTTGGAGAGGCTGGAGATGTCCTCGCGGGTGATGCCTTTTCGCTTTGAACACTTGGCTCTTTCTTCAGGGAAATTCTTCTTGGAGGTGATGAGGTGTCTATGGCGGCTGTGTCCACTGGAGTAGGTTCTTTTGTAGAAGCTGGAGAAGTCCTGATAGGTGACTCCACACTAAGCTCTTTCTTTTCAGAGTCAGCTATTGAGGATCCTCTCCTTGATCCTGACCCAGCACGTGAAACAGTCTTATCCCGCGCAGAGCTACCTGAAGGCGATTCCCCTTCACTGACAACTTCTGATTTCAAGTTTTGAAGTCTAACACTCTCAGGAACTATACTGGGGCGTTCATATACAACATCCAAGTGATCAGGGCTTGCTTTCGCCTCCTCAGCTCTGTCAGCATTAACCGCAGATTCGGGAGTTTGGTTCCTAGAACTCGAAGAAGTCAATGGATCTTCATCGGATTCGTAGTAGTGCCGTGGGAAAGTCATTGGCTTCCGTTCGCGTGGTTCGCTTTCTTCCCTGGGAATAATTTTCCGCAGCATATCCTGTACAGATGGAGCCATAGTCGCTGGATTCAATTTTTGCACAATCCGCTCAGCCTTACCTGCACTCCTGCCGGGACTGACAGAGGATGACGTACTGCTTGCCACTCGCTTAGCAGCCAATCGGGGAAAGATTGGTTCAAACTTCAATTTGGCCTCTTCCACTGAAATATTATTCACCTCCTCCACCTCGTTTTCGTCCACAATGACGGCTCGTGGGGTTATGGCCACGACTTCGTCGTTTGAATCGAATTCAACATCAACAAGCATGTCATCTGTGAATTGGCTGAACAGCTGTTCAATGCTGTCTGAGGACGATGCACGGCTACGTTTCGTTGCACTTGGGCTTCGTGAATTTTTCGCAATGATCTCGAACTCCTCTTCGATTTGTTCAATTTCTTGTTCTCCTGCGAGGGATTTGCCACTGTCTTCGACTGGCTGAGAAGCGACAGGAGCTGTGGCTTTGTCATCGATATCCAGTTCATTTACGATCTCATTGAAAATGTCGTCAACATCGGTTACGTCGTCTGCTGTGATTGTTTGGTCTGCGGCTTCTGAGAATATAGATGAACGTCTGCTAGCCGGGGCTGCAATCGATCCCTTTCGGCTTTGGGGCCGAGGGGACGTCTTGTTAGCTTCGTCTTCAATTGCAGCTTGAGATGATCCGCGACTTGGAATCTTTTGAGGAGTGCCACAAGATTCCCTACGACTTTGAACTAGTGGAGTCTTAACCACACCTTCATCTGCTTCAGCCTTTGACTGGCTTTGTCGATCTTGGGACTCCCTCTTGCTCGGGGACACTGTTTGTGGCTTCCCAGTATCAGCAGATTGGAGTTCACTCAATTGGTGATTATTCTCAGTCGAAGGGGTCCTGATGCTTTCCTGGTTGACAGTGGAATCGGCTTCCGAAAATTCCTTTGGAGTAGCTTCTATATCCACTGGTGCTTCCTCACTGCCCGGAGCTGGGCCACTTCTTTGAATACTCGTCACTTCCAGTTCTTGTTCGGTTTTCACAACCTCTTCCTTAATTTCCTTGACGTCAGTCTCTCTTGTTGGAAGTCCCTTCAACTCAGTCTTAGTGGTGCCCTCCGCACTCAACCCATTTGAGGTTAACTCACTTTCATTGGACCCACTTTTTACTTTCTCCCCCTGAGGACCCCTTATCCCCTTGACAGCGGGGGGTTTCAACACGTCCGCTAGACCACTGGTGCCCGATCCTCTGCGAGTTAATACTTTCTGCGCGGTGTCTATGACATTTCTACTCACTTCCACAGAGCCTTGCCGATTCTGACTCACGGGAATCTTTGAATGACCATTGCTTGGAGCCTCCTTCGCCTTATCTCCTTCAGCAGCCCGTGCGTGATGGTCAATTGAACTCCTTCTACCGGCCACTCCATTCGCAAGTCCATTTTGAGACACTTCCTGACCTTCGAGAGATGCCTTCCTACTTGCTGGCTTAGTCACCTCTTCAGTCTTAACCCTCACTTCTTCGGCTTTGATTTTCTCCTCAAGTGAGGCACGCCTGCTGCTCACCGACTCGACTCTTTTCCTGTGCTTCATTATCTCCTCTCGTGGAGACTTTTTCAGAATCTTTGCCGGCGATTTCTTCTTCGCGCTTGACTTCGTCGGAGATTTCCTTTTTTCGGGACTTTTCTCCTTAAGTCCGAAGAATTTCGAGTATTTCGTAGTCTTATACTGCGGCTCTGGCCGAGACTGCTTCTTGCTTTCGACTTCAGCCTCGATCTGCTTCTCCTTCAGGCTTGTATAGAACGAGTCGCGTTTCTTTTGCAGAAAGTTCGTTGCCTCAGTCTTCCATTCAGCCTTCAGGTACTCCATGGTCTTCTCCAGGTCACTCAACGAATCCGAAGTCGATTTCAAAGACTCCTTCGATTGAAATGACTCCTTCGATTTACACAAACTACTAGTTGTGCTGCTCAGATTGGATTTCCTTAAGCGGAAAGATTCGTCAGATTTGATTGAACTCATCGATTCGAACCGCTGCAGAATTTTCTGCACGCCCATTGGACGGTCCCCATCTTCTCTGGACATGATCCTTTCCTGCGTTCTCTTGAACTCCTCCTCGCCCAAACTTTTCGTCTTAACCAGTTTCTTTTTTGGTTTTGGTGGCAATCCCAGATCAATGCCGGTCTCCTCGAGTATTTTCTCAATTTTTTCCGAGATGTCTTCACTCGGGGACTTCTCCTCCGTGAATAGTTTCTGATACTCAATGCTGGGCGAACGTACCTCTTGTCCACTTTGCAAAATCTCGTCGAGAATTTTGTCGGCTTCGTCTTGGGTTTTCTTAGCCACGGCAATCACTTTCTTGGTTTTCCCTCCTTTGGGTACTACCTTTTTGACTATTTTGATACCGCCCTTTTTCGCCACCGGCTTCACCACTGGAGCCTTTTGGATATCAATGGCTCCATCCAGGAGGTGTTCGTGTAAGCTAAAGACCTTGTCACTGGTTGATGCCATCGATTTCTGCCGCCTCGGCGGGGCCTTGGGTGCCTCATCCACGGACTGAGACTTCCGCAGTCGATCAGCTACCGTTGTCACGCTGACCTTGCGCTGAGGCACCGGACTTTGCGGGAAGTACTTTGTCAAATCCACGTCTTTCAGGGTTTTCTGATTCTTGTTCAAAGAAGCCGACGATTGCTTCTCCTGTTTCGCATTGGGGAAGTACTTGGAAATGTCGAACGAGCCCTGGTGGCTTATTGTAGGAGTCACAATCTGCGATTTGATGGTATCCATTGTTCCAGCGAAGTTCTTCACTTCGATCTGATGCAGTGCATCGCCTAAACGATTGTCATTCTTGTGCTCGGCGTCGTAAAGCAACTTTCCCACATCTTTGGGACTTGAGCTTGGGGAAGGCAATTGATCCTTGGACGGTTCTATGTACGATGTGTCCATCATTTTGACAATATCCAAGATGCCTTCGATTTCCATTTTGTCTGACTTCAGTTTCGGTATTTCATCGTCTTTAGACGGAGGTTTCTCTTGCTCCTCCTCTTTCTCGACTATTTCCTCTCCGGCCTGTGGTGGTTGCAACTTCAAACCATCGCCCCGATCATCATCTCCGTGTGAGAACCCATTCTTGGAGGAATCCTTTTCTAAGTCCTCTTTTGTCGTGTCACTCGACACTTTCGTTTCCTCGGCTCTTTGCACACCTACATTTTCACTCAGTTTCTCTTGAACTTTTTCGGCAAGAAATGCCGCACTTGGCCCATTCATTGGACTCCCCACACTGTTGTCCAACAACCACTTCTCCTTCAACGACAACTTCTTCAGTATGTCACTCTTTACCAGATTTTCCTTAGCCATATTCTCAATATCCTTGTTCATTTTCATCAAGTTATTCAACCTATAAAGCTTCTCACTAATCGCATCAACGTCCGCGCTAAACCTACGATCTGAATTCTGTTCTATTTTCTCAATGTCCGCCTTCGAGGGCGTCGAAGTTTGATCAGACGCGCGTGATGCTAAGGAAATTCTCTCACTACTCACATCGTCAATCTTTTGCACTGTAACGCCATCCTGCGGCCCTAACACCTGTGATTATTTCCGTAGCAAGAATAATTGAGAAAAAAAAGTCATAAAAAAACAGAAAAGAAAATATATGTTTTCCTTGTTTAGTTGGCAGCTCTGAATTAATTTCGAAAGACTATCGAAATGCCTTTTCTTCCGGTCAAATCTTACCTCGGTCTCCGTGTCGGTTGGCAGATTCGTCGGCAGCGGCAGGAGGCGCACTTCTTCCCGGCGCATTTCACGGGCTTTCTTGATCTCCTCTCCCTCGGTGTCATCCTTTCCATCGTCTGCAGAGAGAAAAAAAAAACACATTTGTTAGCTACAAGCACACCTCCCCAAAGCAACACATGCACTTACCAATCAAGCCCTCACTTGAGTCATAAAAGTCGTCGTCGCTGTCGTCACTGTTGACGTTCGAATAGTGCTGCTTGCCAATCCAATCGGTGGCCAATTGTAAAGTTTGCTGGGCAATCGGTGAACCATTCGCCTCTTCAAACATATCCGAGTCGGAGTCATCATCAGATTCGTCGGAGCTTGACGAGAGATCTGATTCCGACTCGGCACTTGGTTGCAGGAAGTTACGTCCCGACCATTCGTTCTCATCGATGATGTGCTCCTCAGATGGTTCACCATCAGACATGGCATCAGTATTTTCGAACTCAATACGTTCCGGCGTTTGTCCACGATCGAGGAGATCCAATTGAACCACATTCTCAGCGATTCCTCTTGGTTTCTCTGGCGTCTTGGGATCAACACCGGCGGGAGTGTGTGAACCATGAGCAGTTGATTTCTAAACATTAAAGCAATTCAAAGAGGTCTCAAATGTACACATGCCAACCCACTTACCCTTTGCCCAGCCTTTCGAACAACTGGACGAATAGCTTTAGCTGGTAATCGGAAGTGCTGCGTGCAATAGAAACGGCCATCGGGGTCGTCGCGATCAAACGCATATCCTCCCAGTCGTAGATTCGTGTGGCAATGGTGACATTTCAAACACGATCGATGGAGTATAAGACCTTCGGTTGATATCTTCTCCATCAGATAAACAGTTTGTTTGCAGAAATGACACTTTTCGGAAGCAGCTTGCTTCTTAAATGCCAGAGCTACCTTTGAGTTCTGGAAAATGAAACAAAGACGAACGAGTCAATCAAGAGTTGAATGAGACGTGCTGAAACTTCATCGAAAGCAGATTAAAGCGGGAAATCACTGAGAGTACCGAACACACTGCGCAGGATTGATGCGATCAGTCGAGACCGTCTCGGGCGACAGACGTAAAACTCAAAAATTAACTCAAAAGAAAGCGGCCAATTGAGTGTCGAATTATGTTCTTAAAGCAAGATATGTGCTGTTCAAGTTACGTTCACAAATGAAACTTTGAAATGTTCTTCTGAAAAACAAAAACCCTGAATCCTTGGGTTGATCTAGGCGCGGCAGCAGAGAGATGTCTTCATTTGGAAGGGAACTACATCTTAAGATTAGCAACTGAGTGCAGCTCGAGATGGTGAGCCCGAGTATGTGGATTCGTAAAGGCAAGGCTTATAGTTTGGAAATGTTTACTTGCTGATCTTGTGACAAACTGTCTCAATTTCTTGTTGTACACACTAAAATATGGCCAACATTTGAATGTCAACAGGACGTCATTGAAATTGAAGTCTTTATTTCACAGAAGAGGACCTTTTTAAACTTAAGACGGCTACGATCAGAGTTAAAACAAAACCTAGAGATCACATAAGAGAAATGTGTTGCCAACTAGCAATAATCGCAGCTCGGTAGGACCTCATTGGTTACGATATCGCGGAAGAAATACCCATGGCTTCAATCAACCATAACCTCCGCTCTAACGTCAGCCAAAGACTTTGACATACCCATTCGGATTCAAAATGTCAATTCAGTACTCTACCGCCTTGGAACTTGCCGAAAGAGTCCGTAATTCCCACGAGCAACGCCATTTTTAAAGCCGTGCTTCTCGAAATGGCAGATAGCGACGAGAAACAAGGATGGAACCTCTTGTTTACAGACGCTTCAGAGTCGCGCAGCGGTAAATCATTTGCTGTTGTCGCTGAAGACTTAACAACCATCTCCAAAGGTCTTCTTCCGAAATTCAAATCAATATTTACAGCTGAAGCTTTTGCCATTCTCACTATAATTTTCACCGACAGTCTGTCCTCTGTAACAGCTAGTGAAGCAATCGAAAACATCCGCGACAAGCTCATGTCCAGGGGAGGTAACCCAAAAATCGCCTGGATCCCAGGGCATCGTGGGGTAAAGGGAAATAAGATGGCGGACACTGTAACTAAGTCAGCTCTAAAGGAACCTCTCACCTCTTTTTATGCCCGCAACAAATGAGACATAAGAAACCATCTACTGGTGACATGGAAATCCAGGAGAAAATCCGACTGCTCATCTGACAAACTATCAACACATCCACACGCGATTCAACCCTAATACTGAAAAAGTCAAATACCCTAAAGACTTGTCCCGCAATAGGATTAAAATATATATTAGACTGCGAATGGGCCACAAGCCAACCAAAAAACGCCACCGCTTCGTCACTTCTGTAACGAAAACCAAACGCTTACCATAAGTCATCTTATCTCATGTAAGCATGCCAATTCGATTTGTAAGACTATTGCTCATAAAGGGTGATTTTGTAGCTATTATCTTTTTGGCAACACTGGTCTAAACAGCTGACGCACGTTTCGTGTTTTGTTTCACTGTCAAACGTCTTCAGTTTGGTCTACAATTTAACCATGAGTCGTCTTACAAACGAACAACGCTTGCAAATTATTGAATTTTGTCATCAAAATGCGTGCTCTGTTAAGAAAGTTCATCGCGCGCTTCTTCCATTTTATGGTCAGTTTAAGACGAAGCTCATTTTTGGCTCAATGGGTACGTAAATGAGCAGAATTGTAGATTTTGGAGTGCATATCAGCCAGAAGCATTGCAAGAGCTACCAACGCATCCAGAAAAAGTCACAGTTTAGTGCGGTTTATGGGCTGGTGGCATCATTGGACCGTACTTCTTCAAAGATGATGCGAATCGTAACGTAACTGTGAACGGTGAGCGCTACCGTGAGATGATATCCAACTTTTTTATGCCCAAAATGAAAGAGCTTGACTTGCATGACAAGACGGTGCCACATGCCACACAGCAAGCGCAACAGTAAACTTATTGAGATGCGAGTTCGTGAACATTTTATTTCACGTTCGGGACCGGTCAATTGGCCGCCTAGATCGTGCGATTTAACGCCTTTAGACTATTTTTTGTGGGGCTATGTTAAAGCTCATGTCTATACAGACAAGCCCGCTTCAATGGACGCATTGGAAGACAACATTGAAGCATTTATTCGTGAGATACCGGCCGAAATGTTGGAAAGAGTATGCCAAAATTGGACTAAGCGGATGGACCATTTGAGGCGCAGTCAAGGTCAACATTTGCATGAGATAATCTTCAAACATTAAATTATATGGACCGTACTATGCTACACCAGGTGTAAGCTTGTCCCATATGCGGACGACATCGCCAAACTCGCACAGACCATTAGCAACCATGTCTTCTGTGAATAATGTTGGGTGACAATCCTTCTAAGAATTTTTCCTATAAGTCTACAAAGAACTAGACTTTATCCTGGACTGTAAACTAAATTGGAAACGAAATATAGGATCATTCAAGGAGGACATCGGTTGCACTGTCTATAGAGAATATCTCGATCCTAACTCGAGTCACTGAACGTGCACAGCAATCGTTACGCCGATACTACCTCGCATGTGGGGTGGCAATGTAGTTCGGAGGTTTAGGGAAGCCGGGCCTCATTTTTGTGGATGACATTCCTTTTACAGCGGAATCAGTTGAGGCAACGGATAGACGCCTAGAACGCTGCTGTGAGCGTGGCTGTGGAATCAAAAAATCAAACATTATGATCTTCAGGGATGGAGGAGCTGGTAGATATTCGATAAATAATTTGGAAATTGTGCATGTACCTCTGTGTCGTGGGCTGTCCTAACCTTAACCTCAAAAGGCAATTTGTGACTTGAAGAGCGCTCAGTCTAGACCCGTTGTTTCGTTTCTTAAACACTTCCTTAAACGAATTTGCAAACCTGTACTAAACGAATCACATGATTTATCTGAAATCTAACGATGCACTTCGAATGTGTATTTAAGCTGTTAGTGACGGATGAGGGAAGACTCCCCAATCTGGTCCGTAAGTGGTCACTTTAAGGGGAAGAAATGGCGGTTGAGTAGAGAGAAAGAATTCAGTTCAATCCCACTGTTCTAAGAACCTTGTTTATAAGGTTATTGCATGGTGTATGTAGTTCAGCTGACTGCGGTGACTAACAAATGGGTCTATGCTGGCGTCAGTGTAGCTGCTGCCTTTCCTTACAGACGTCAGCCATTGAAACTCAATCCTCGCAGTGTAGGTTGAGGTACACGCAGCTCGACTACAGCGTTCTTACTTCTTAGCTCGATAAGTGTGCTATTTAAAGTAAGATACGAACTACTCACAAGAAAGGAGACCCTTTTGACTGCGCCAACTATCGAGGGATCAGTCTCCTTAACATATCGTACAAGATCCTCTCTGCCGTCTTGTGTGAACGCCTGAAACCATTCGTCAATAACCTGATAGGTCCTTATCAGTGCGGTTTCAGGCCGGAAAAGTCCACCATCGACCAAAAACCCACGAGATGCAGATCGACACCCACCACCTATTCGTCGATTTCAAGGCCGCACATGACAGCGTGCATAGAGACGAGCTATACAATGCCATGTCTAGTTTTGACATTCCAGCCAAACTCGTCAGATTGTGCAGGATGACGATGGAGAACTCTCGCTGCTCCATCAAGGTCGGTAACGAACTCACCGAGACCTTCAATGTCAAAAAAGGTTTTAGACAAGGCGACACGCTGTCATGTGATTTCTTCAACATCATACTTGAGAAGATCGTGCGAAACTCAAATGTCAACACCAGAGGCACGATCTTCCAAAAGTCCGTTCAACTGCTTGCATACGCGGACGACATTGACGTGATTGGACGAACACAGCGAGCTGTCAATGAGGCTTTTGCTAGCATTGAAGCGGAAGCGGCTAAAATGGGTTTGGCAGTTAATCAGGGCAAAACAAAGTACATGCTGTCATCACGAAAGGACGCACAACATCGACGCCTCGGACAGAGCGTCATAATGGGCAGCAGAAACTTTGAGGTAGTCAAGGACTTCGTCTACCTTGGCTCTGCAGTAAACAGGGACAATAACACCAGTACCGAGATCAAGCGCAGAATTACTCTTGCCAATCGCTGTTTCTTTGGGCTCAAGAGGCAATTGATTAACAGAGCCATCTCTCGAAACACCAAGTTGACATTATATAACACCCTAATCATCCCCGTCCTGCTCTATAGCGCAGAGACATGGACGCTATTGAAAGCGGATGAAGAAGCTCTTGGTCTTTTTGAGAAAAAAGTTCTGCGTGCGATCTTTGATCCTGTTTGTATTGATGGCGTCTGGAGAAGGAGATTCAACCACGAACTGTACGGGCTGTACAGCGGCATGCACCTAGTTAAGCGTCTTCGGATCCAACGCTTAAGATGGCTAGGTCACGTAAAGCGGATTGACACCACAGCTCCGGCCCGAAGAGTCTTCGATTCCGAGCATAAGAGGTCGTCCTAGAACAAGATGGCGCACACAAGTGGAGAAGGACCTCAACCAACTTGGTGTGCACAACTGGAGACAGCTGGCGAAAGATCGTGCTGGCTGGAGAGGCTTGTTGGTTGAGGCCCAGGTCCACCCCGGACTGTAGCGCCAAACAAAGAAGAAGAAAGAGGAAACATATGAAATACTTCTATAGCCAAAAGCCCAGAGATGATAGGGGACCATATACCCACTCCTACGTATAAGCTAATCAACCCCGAAGCCGAAGAAGCGATATATCTTCAAAAACCATTCCCGCCAATATGATCAAAGCCTACATCTGCCTCCGGCTAGGACATCCACAGTTCACACATGAACATCTTATCACGAAGAATGTACGAGTATATTTCCCGTCCAGTCATCGCTTTTCGAAACACAGCTGCTGTGGACATTTATACGCGCGTTACTATTCATTGAGTGTTTGAAGATCACCCAAGGTCTCTAAACTGTCCATTAGGCTACTTAACAAAGAAGCACCTGAAAAGACTGCAATGCGCAATAGACAGCCACATGTGATGCATAGACAGCAAAGCGTTTGTTTTACCGTCAAAAATATCCAACATAACAAAACTCCTGCAGAGAGAGTTTCCTCGATCGGATGCCATGTGACCCTACGCTGGCTCCCTTTAGAAAATGAAAGAGCCAGTGAATTAGCATGACTTGGGCCGGGGACACCATTCAGGCGATGCTTCCCGATCTATGTAGTTCCCAGCAATCGGAAATAATAATCCACGACGTACTTGAATACTTACATGAAACGAAGTGGACATGAAACAGCATCCCGCTAGTAACTCCTTTCAGGAAATCCCCGATTTCGTAGAAACTGCACGATTATTTTTTAAATGTCAAGGCTCATGGCAATCGGGGAATTGGTGAACCGAATTACCGTTTCAGTGACATCACAATCGACCTACTTGAGATCTAAGAGGTTGACGGTAGTCACTACTAGGTAGGAGTTACCTCGATTGAGTGATCAAATGTGATTGAATTAAGAAATTATTGGCATGCTTTAACAGTTTGACAAGTGTGAAGGCTTGTCGACCAGCTTTAGAGCAGTCGTCTGCGATCTCGAGAGACAACATCAACGTGAAGCAATAAATACTAGCAGACAGAGACTTTGGATTTGACTTTTCCGACTTAAATCGGTAATTCCCTGATGTGTGGAATATAGACCGACTTTCGAGCCACAAGTGAATTCTGTAAAGCTCGTATACCGCACAGGCAATGCGAACGCCGCTGTAGAAGTTCTACTCCTAATCAAACATCAGTCACTGGAACTTGAAAGCTTGAATCGCTCGCTTTTAGATTCCAAACAAAGTTCTGCAACAGGTTCAAACTTACAAATACCTCGCTCATGAATCGGGACATATTTAGGTCTCTCTGTGAACGTAACTCAAATGAATTGTATTGTAATTTAAAAAAAAAGAAAATGTATAAGACAAAACAAAAATCACACTCCAGTTACTCACAGATTTAGCGATCGGTGGTGGGTTTTTCTCTTCCGACGTATCTTCTTTCTTCACAAATTGTCCCGCAATTGAAGCAACCTTATTTTTACCACGTTCCCCAACTTCCAACACAGAACCCTCCTTCAATTGCTTATCCAAATTCTTGAGAGTCTGATCGATTTCTTTGAATTTCTCCTCGCCCGAATCTTGCCTGGTGGGCTTTGACATTTTCGACTGTCTCGCCACAAACTGCTCCTTGCTCCACTTCGGTACCTTCTCACGTCCCTTCCCACCGATTTCGGTTTTCTTCGACTGTTCGATTTTCTTTTCAATCTCTCTGACATTCCAGTCGTTTGAGTCAATCTTTCCAATGGCACGTAACAAGTCTTTTGGCTTTTTATCAGTGCCACATGCGTTGCGTGATGTAATTCGTTGTTCCATCGATTTGATGCGATCGCTAAATTGTTCGTCAGCACCGCGCGGCATCGCCGATGGTATGCCTCTCTCACGATCCTAAGCGCATCGACACGGGAAGGAGTAAATAAAAAATACACAAAATAAATGAAATGAACAGAAAAATTGAAATCAAACGAAAAATCAAACAGACAACTGGTTGCAGTTAGACACATCGGGGTTAGTAGAGACAAAATAAATCCGAGATTTTGAGTTAGTAAGTGTTAACGTGGACATCTTCACAGCAGGCATTCTTTTTTGTCAGCTTCAGCAGTTTTGGGTTCTCTCAGTTACGAGAGTAAGGCAAAAATAAACCACAACACAGAGACAAAGATCTTGTTTCACACTCGTCCTTACAGGATATAGAAGCTTTCGTTCGAGCTCTTTGACACGATCGTTGAATACCGGCGCTTGCTGGCGGTACATATATATCGAGTAGTCCTCAAACGGACTTGATTCATCGCTTTCTCGTAGCAGGGTGTTCACTTGCAACATGTGAAGACTTTTGTAGAAGTTCTGCGTCTGTTGGAAACGTTGCATTCGACGTCGACTTTGTCTATCCTGTCGGTTGGCTTCAATTTCTTTCAAACGTTGTTGGCGTTCCTCCTAATTTTTGTTTTTATTTTAAGATTATGTGCAATGGAGACAGTGATTCTAGCGTTTATGTGTGTACATACTTATATAACGGACGGACAGTGAACAGAGACTGAGGTGTTTCCCTACGATACTTACGATATTTGTTGTCTTCTCAGCGCTTCGCCTCTTCTTCGCTCTTCTCGGGGTATCCACTTGGGCTGTGCGGACAAAATGCCGTGCAGTGAATGCTTGCAAAGTGAAGGAAACAATCTTACCCTGTCCAAGCTCATGCTTTCGCTGACGTTTGACTTTTTCCTCATCCAGGACCGAACGCCTTTGCACCACGTGCGGCACATCAGCGACATCTTGCATGGGTGATTTTGCTTTCTTCGATGACATTTGCAGCAGCCTCGAGAAGTCTGGGGCGTTGTTCCTGTTTTTCTCCCTCAATTCGGATACGTCCAGTTTTGGGTGCTTCACGTGTGGAATCTCGCCACGGAACACTTCGCAAATCTGCTCCAAGTAATTCAACCAGATCTTCGAGTCCACCTTGTCCAGCTCGACGGAGTCTTTTCCAGACATAACCCTCGATATGTTCAGTTCTTTGTCGAGGATTTTAAAGGCCAAGTCATTGCTCTCTGCTGCTGGTAGATCCTTAACTGAATTGTAATCGACTAGATCGGGGCGGTACCTGAATGAAGGACTTTGTTAGAACACGATCACATTTGCGGGTAGCTTTACTGCGAACAAACCTATTTATTAAGGCACATAGAACCTTTCCATTTGTGAAGCAATCAGACACTTCATTCAAGTGCTGTGTGAATTCGTACGAATGCAGTTGAGCCTTAATCCACCGCAGCAGGACAGCACTTAAAGGCAACGTGTCGCCGGTACGTCTCTTTCGGCGTACCGGTGTCTCGGCTTGCGTCGCTTGGATTGCGTTTGTATCCATGAACGTTTGCTCCAGAATTGACTTGTCATCGGTATCGATAAGGTGCTTCACCTGATAAACGTTCACCGAAGTTCGATTAAGGTTTGGATAACGCGTTGCTGGATCAACTGTGTAGGAACCTATGTCTCGCTGTAGGTTCTCAGGAGTGGTTTGAGCCAGAAGTCTGCAATCGTACAGAGCGACAGTTTGAGAGGCAATTAACGACAAAGAATGGTGTGTGGTCCTTACCTGTAAATACTCTCTCTTTGAGCCAAGACAGCAAGTATACTATTTCTAGGGTTATTCCAGAGTTTTATTGCATATGCCGCATCCATACTGGAGAGAAAACCTCTCGCACAACCAGATCCTGTTGGCCAAAACGGTTCCAACAGACTATCACCGACCAGGCACTGCATAAGGCGATAATTCTTTCGGACAATCACCCGACAAGATGACTCTGCCGCAAACATTGAAGTAAAGTCAAACATGGCAACGTCCGGTTTGCCATAATGATTGACGGCAAACTCCAGATTTGGCATTTGGTATTTGGTTGAAAATTCCGCCGCTTCCCGAGCGTAATCTAAAAGTTTCTCGGTATTTACATTTTGTGAAGCGAGTAGTTCAGCTGGATCGGCAAAATCCTAAAAAAAAAAAAAAAAAAAAGCAAGATGGTTGAAACCATGGATGATTTGTGGGGGTTTCAACTGAGACAGACTTACCTGCAATATCACACCTTTGTCAATGAGACTGTGCTTCTTTGCAGTCATCACAAAGTAATGAGTCTCATCTTTGTAATACACTATGTTTTCCAGATCTATACCAGTCGTATGGTACAGCTCTTTGAAAAAAGTTTGATTAAAAATAAAGGCCACGCCACTGATTTCCTCCGCCTTAGCCTCGGCTTCGGTCTTCTTGTTTATGAAATTCGCTGTTATGGCAATAGCCAGCTTGCCGCGAAACTCTTTACGTTTGAACGCCTCCAGGGTATTCCGTTTGCCATCGGCTCCGATGAGCACATCGAATTCGTAATGTGATACCGCATGATCCTCTGGAGTGATGGCCGCTCGCCAGCCGCAGCCTTCGCTTGGCTCAATTGTGCTCTCAAATGACACACCCTCGTGAACTTCGACGCCCAGCAGTAGGGCTACTTTCAGAAGTATACACTGCAGCTGTCGAATCGAAATGTGATCAATGGAACCGGCACAGAATTTCCCGTAGAATTTCTTCGCGCCCAAATTTCGCAAATCTGTGATGACAAATGGCCACAAATGTAGAACGTTATTCCGTGATATCCTATCACGTTTCTCAAGCACTACAACTTTAGCGCCAAGTAGTTGTGCCTCGATAGCTGTTCGCAAGCCGCATGGGCCAGCTCCAATGACTAGGACTCTTGTGCCTGTGCATGCATTCCCCTTGGAGTAGGCCCGATGTGAGGCGCGTGCGTCGAATTTCTTCCAAAGTGCCTGAGCTTTCCACGATCGAATTTTCGCCTTCAATTTTGGATAGAACTCATTTAAAGGTGCTGGCCGCAGACCAACTGTGTCGCACATATTCCGATGAAGGCCGAGTATTTGTCGCATTGTTGTGGCCAGGCAGAACATGTCGAACATTTCGGCAGCTGCCGCCGCTGCGTCATTATCGGCCATTTGTTGCTGTTGTTGGGCCAGCAGCTGTTGCTGTTGGCGTTGATGTGAAGATCGACTCATTCTGTAAAGAAACGAAATGAAAGCAAAATTAGTGGGTTCATGCGTATGTAGCAGAAAAAGGCAACGGATGGCGACAAAGAAATGTTCCTCAATAATTTACAATCAAAAGCTGAGCTGGGCAAGAAGACGTCGCTTCATTGGAATGCGGGCCAGTTCTACACGATAGCGGGAGGCTTGGAGAAGATGTCTGCGGAAACACAATACAAGGATGCTCCGCTCTTGGACATAGATGAACGTTTACAGGTTTTCACTGCACTCTTTCGAAGTCATAACTTTTGGTTAACACTGTCTGTCTGCAACAGTCGGCCGTCAGACCGAGTTTATTTCTACATTCTTTTGTTTTTCCTACTTTAGTGGCACGCTCTCGATTCCCCACCGGACACCTGAGCAAAATACACAATTAGACCAGAAAGCATACGCGAGACAAGCACGCAATCGTTTTATGCATTCGACTGCACAACGTTTCCGTCTCGTTTCGTTCGCGTACGCAACTTCATTCGTATGCAGGCGCAGTAGATGACCACCATACGACGCTAAAAGCAGATTCAAATCGAATTTTGTGTGAACTGGGAAAATTGACGAAAGAAAAGGCAAAACAAATGGCTAAGCAAATTAATCTGTCGTAATGTTTATTAATTAGTTC
This sequence comes from Eristalis tenax, assembly GCA_905231855.2. NCBI lineage: Eukaryota > Metazoa > Arthropoda > Insecta > Diptera > Syrphidae > Eristalis > Eristalis tenax. The sequence continues at coordinate 28,449,277 of HG993124.1, read as the reverse complement.
ATATTTGGAGGAATACAATCGAGCAGACGCATTGTGCAGTGCACACACAGGGGGGACGACTCGGCCTTTTTCATCAATAATTCATACTGTTCAACGAGAGAGAGAGAGGTGACATCTGTTCATAAGCGGTTTCCCTTTCAAATGGAATCGCAATTGAAATTCAACTGGCGCAGGCAATCGCCTTGGAGTTATGGAAATATTTGTTTAATAGCGCACTCGAAGACGGCGACTTTTCCAAGGTGAAAGAATATGCATCAGATGGGGATTACATCTGAGATTCTTTTTTGCTTGGGCGAGTGTGGGATTGGATGGCAGAGGCGATGAACACGGATCTCGAAGTCGGGATTATGATATTTGTGATTTGATGAGTTTTTTTCCACTTCAATGTCTGCCTGGGACAATTTAACAGAGTGACACGGATCCTATAGAAATCGGTGAACATGTCAAAATTGTTAAAACTTTGTACAAATTTTAAGCACTTGCAGGGTGAGCCAAGTAGCTAATCAGAGCTCTGTTCATGTCTGTCTCTTTTTGTGTCGCGCACCGGTCAAACTTGCCAGGCTAGCCGCAACAATGGGACACACACCTGAACTCCCAAAAACAAAGATGTAAGCCCGTCATTTTTAGATCAGGAATTAAGGAGCTGACAATGCGAATTGGGGGGGTTCACATGGTTAAACATACCGGACAAACTTGGTCGGATTGATGTCGGAGAGACTGATGTCGTTGGACTCAGCTGTCAAATGAATCTCGATGATGATGGACGTACTCGTAGCAGACTTGCAATAGACAACTTTTTAGTAGCAAAACAAATCGTAGAAAGTAAAACGAAGCGATGTTGGATGATATAATGGATTCAAAAGTGATCTAAGTGTGAGCTGTGCATGCGTTGCTTCAGGAATATGTCTGGTGTCATGATAAAAAGTCACTCCATCGTAGGCCAATTATGGATCAGTCGATCTACCACTCGTAGAATGATTCTAGGGTTAAGGTGGCTGATCTGAGTCAGCACAGTCAAATGGCTGTTCCTCTTTCTTCTCAGACAAAAAATTGGATCCAGTGTGCATGGCTTGATGTCGCCTCCGACGCTAAATGTTTAGATTCGACTCCGGGCATGGAAACGTCCATAGATACTTGAGAGTATCTCCTAACGGCCGTTCATCAAAAAAAAAGCTTCCTATGGGATTGAGTACCATCATCAATCCGTGTGCACCACGGAAAGGGTATAATGTACAATGCATCGACATAATTGGAGGACGCACTGCCATCTCATGTCCAAAGTTCAACTGAACTTGCTTCAAAGCGAAGATGGAGGAGACATGTTGCACCAAGGAAGTATTATTCTTGCCGATTACTGTGTCTTCATACTGGGACGGCATTTGATGAAGAAAAATCTTTCTGGCAAGAGGAGGTATCTCTTTATAAGACTTTAGTACTCCCAGAGCCAGGATATGGCTCAGAAGCATGAACATTATCAAGAGAGGACAAAGAGAATATTGGTAGCTTCGAGAGAAGAGTGAGACGCACTGATGAAGGCTGGACTACGAGCTTTACAACGACATCGACCTGGTCAATCGAATTCGAGTCTCTCGTCTCCGATGGCTAAGTCGGTGTCATGCTGGCCGAATGGACACCAACGCCCTGAAAGTCTTCGACTTCAACCACAAGCGACAGAGCGGTAAAGGAAGACCTCGCGTGTTCAGTTGGAAAGGGAACTCGGTCAACAGGTCCACCCCAGACTTTAACGTTTTTAAATTTTGGCGTTGGTTCTCTTTTTTGAGATCCCGATAGGGAGGCCAAATATTTAAACGCTTAAAGTCATTTTCCGGGACTGCCCCGAGCCTTGCGGAACGTCTGGTATCCCTAGATCCGAACCATCTCTCTCCGAACCTGCTGTCAATAGTTGTCATTGCAAAAATTTGGTCCACTGACTCGTGCTGGGGGTTCAATGTTCTAATGTTCTATTCACGAGCAAAGAAAAGTTTGACCCCGGCAGGAAGTTAGCAACTCTTGGCACTATTCAAGCAGATGTTCGTCAAGTTATGACCGAGTTATTGCCTGGCGAGTGTCGACAAGTCATCGAAAACAGATTCGAGTCTGCAAGAACTCCCGTGGCGGACATTTGATTAATTTTAGATTCAACTCACAAATATAATAGATCATCAAAAAAATAGATTCTTAACCACAAAATGGATGCCCTGCAGCTTATATTCTTCGAAAAATGTGTTGAAACAGCCCACTGCTTGCCGGAAACACATATATTTAGCACAAACTGGACAGTAAATCACACGTCCAGCATAATTTAATAACAATTCTTGCAATCCTTTCATGTTGCTCCCAAGACGACTTCGTTTTAACCAACGTCTTAATCACTCCCCTTGGGATTTTCCACTATCGACTTGACAAGCAGACAGCTCTAGTCAATGACTACACTTGCCGATGATTATAAAAGTTTATTCCTCTTGTCTGACTAGACTTGCACACGCACAAAGGCGACCTCTGCGACGCGTCTGGACCGAACCAAGGCGCACTCCTCCCGCCAGCATGCTCTGATGACAGCATCATCATTTTCCCCTTAACAACAAAACGCTATCTTTCTTCATTCGTCGTGCTTTTTCCTTTTCTCTTTCTTCTCATTTTCTATGCTCAATCTCGTATATCATTCTATAAGCGCGTCGTCTGTCAGAGGGGCGCGTTCGGTGACCGGCGACTGCCAAAATGAAATGACAAAGCGCCGCAAATGATAAATTGTCGGACTTCACTCTGCCTCCGCGAAACAAGGAAAAGTTTATTGGCACATTAGCTGCTGCAGCAGGAAGGGACCGCAAACCACGCGAATTATTTTAAATGACAATAAGAACAGAGGAAGTAGGTTCTTTCTCCACCCGGGCAGCAAGATAAGATGCACGATGTAAAATTTGCTCGCAATGCTGACAGCAGATTTCTCTTTGCATTCGCTTTGACATCTGGGGGGGGACGATGTGTTGTTGGCTTAATTGAGCACTGCCCGATGCATCGACTGAGCGGCATCGTCGTGTCTTAAATTTAAAGACACCACTTAAGGCCGAATAGCAACACAAATCGGGGGCGTGAAGCAGCGTGATGATCAGCCACGGTTGTCGATTTAGCAATTGTACAATCCGAATACAAATCAATTCCGCGGCGGCGGCGTCAGCAATGTGGGAGCCAGCGCAACTGATTTAATGGGCTAGTGACGATTTTAGTGGACATGCCGTATAAGTAGGCGCCTCCTCAGCCAGGCACCAGATGGAGACTTCGATTGCATTGGTGATCATTTGTTAACGTGAGTTTCTTGCAAATTAAATGGGATGACGCATCGGAAACAGCGACGAAGGCGGCAGTTGTAGTCTTGTCATGCGGCATGGAGTTCCATTGAACTTAATTGCCCTCAGTTATGGTATATGACTGGAGCAATTAATGCGAGTTGCTTAAACAACTTCAAAGGAGGCGTTGGCATTAGCGATAACTTCTGTTCTCTGTTCTCAATGGGAATGTGTGAGTCAGGTGATGCCGAGAAGTGAGATGTTATGAAGGTGATCTGCATACGATCCCCTTCATAACATTTCACAGCCAGACCAAACATTATAAAAATTTTGAAGAGATGGAGGCATTATTTTGTGAAGGGAAGTAAACCAAAAAACAGTTTATGTCAGAACTCTAACAGCTTACATTGCGTATATGGAGAACGATTGATTGCCCTCTGATTTAAGTAAGCAAAAATGGACGAAACCTAACGAAAATAAGGAAAACGCATGCATTCGCACGGGTTTTTAAGTTCACTTATGTCTACCCCTCTTGCATACGTAAGCAAAGTCGCAATGTGCCATTTCAATATTCGCACGAGATCTTAAGTTAAGTTAAGGCTACTTACGAGTGTGCCTAATTGACTCCCACTACGAGACCAAACTTAACGAAATCAAGCAAAGTCGCTTTCATGGTCATGATGCATCGCTCAGTTTCTAAAGTTCACTTAAGTCTATTTACAAGACTGACGCTTACATACGTAAGAAAAAGTGAACGGAACTTAACGAAACTAAGGGAAGAGCTTATTATAGTGAAAATGTGACATTTCAATATTCGCACGATTTCTCAAGTTAAGTCAAGGCTACTCACGAGTACGTTTAATTCACTCCCACTACGAGACCAAAAATTGACAAAACTTAACGAAATCAAGCAAAATCACTTGCATAGTCACGATGCACGATTTCTTAAGTTAAGTCAAGGCTACTCACGAGTGCGTCTAATTCACCCCCACTACGAGATCAAAAATTGACGAAACTTAACGAAATCAGCAAAATCACTTGCATAGTCACAATGCACGATTTCTTAAGTTAAGTCAAGGCTACTTACGAGTGCATCGAATTCACTCCCACTACGAGACCAAAAATTGACGAAATTTAACGAAATCAAGCAAAATCACGATGCACGATTTCTTAAGCTAATTGCAGGCTACCTACGAGTTCGTCTAATTCACTCCCACTACGAAATCAAAATTTGACGAAACTTAACGAAATCAAGAAAAATCACTTCCATAGTCACGATGCACGATTTCTTAAATTAAGTGTAGGCTACGAGTGCGTCTAACTCATTAATAAAATTTACGAAACTTAACGAAATCAAGAAAAATCACTTCCATAGTCACGATGCACGATTTCTTAAATTAAGTGTAGGCTACGAGTGCGTCTAACTCATTAATAAAATTTACGAAACTTAACGAAATCGAGCAAAATCACTTGCATAGTCAGGATGCATCGCGCGATTTTTTAAGTTCACTTAAGTCTATTTACAAGAGTGACTCTAATGAATGGGAACAAAACTGATCGAAACTTAACGAAACTAAGGACAATTGTAATCACAAGGTGTATCATTTCTGTGTATTCGCATGAATTCTTAAGTTGATTTAAGTCTGCTTACGAGAATGATTGATTTCACTCCCACTAACGTAAGCAAATGTGAACCACATTTAACGAAACTAAGCAAAGTTGCTTTCATGGTCACTGCGCACACTAAGTTGACTTTAGTCTACTTGTGTCCACTATTGTTAGATCTTAAGTGATGCCAAATCTAAACATCAAAACGTTAAATTGTCTTGTTAATAAAAAATCCATCTCTCACAAAGTCATATTTTCTCGTGAACAACGGGAGTAATTGCCATGTGCTGCAAAGTAGTCCACAGTCTGCTATGAACTACGGTGGGAACATACGCTTCAGCAGTGCAACTCATTCTCCCCCTCCCCCGCGAAATCTTCAAAAGGTCGAACATAAACCATTTTTGTTGAGTCCCCAGGCGGTAACCCTACTCATAACCCTACATGACTCCTTCTGGACGGTGACTCATCGATGACACAAACTGCTCTGGAGGAAGAAAACGAAAATCAATGATGATGTCAACACACACGCTCAGGATACACACGCCATTGGAAGGTCATTCGGGGCGACCAAGTGTCTCCACAGAAGTTTGCTTATCCCAGGACTGCCATAAACGAGAAATCTAGCAAGAATACAATTTCGCCATGTTGTAACCGATGAGAATCCGCCGAACAGGCGAATGGGAGGGAACGCCCCGAATTAAATCGAACCATGAACAGAAAACAATTAAATTTTATTTTGGAACGAGAAAAATGAGAAAAATACAAATTCCGACTACCGGGTATGTGGTACATCTCAAATTCGAGGCGGAATTCAAACAAGCACTTGGACAGTGGCCAAGAACGACACTGATGCCGCGGCGGTGCTGCCTCCGGTGTTGCACAGGTTGTGCCACGACTGCTCAACCGACGAGCGTATTCGTCAGATGAGTTTTTAAAATGCACATCCCGAGCGCTAACAATAACAAATGTAAATGACACAGAATACGGGAATCGTCATCGTGAGGCGGGGGGCCTGCATTTGAAAGGACGGACTAGTGGAATGTGAGAACAAAAGTATTTGAAAAATCCAATTAAAATCGAAAGCGACACTCATTCCCAGACGAAGAGATGCCCGCTTGGGTAGGCGGAGGAGAGAGACTGTGTTTTTCTGACAAAGGGAAAAAAATAAATAAATAAATGAGTCACTATCATAAAGGAAAAGTGGGTTAACGATTTTCCAGTTGCAATCATCCCTTGATTACCGAGGATGATGATGGCGGAGGAGAACAATATATTCCTTCAGACAAAGGAAGCGACGACAAAGAGAGCTTATAAAACAGAAGCAAAATGGATGAAACTGAGGCGATTCAATGCAAGAGTGCTTGCATGCAAGGAAGAACTACAACAAGAGACTTATTTTTACAAGAACCAATGACAGACGAGTCTCTTGCCGTGGTTTCGAGGTAATAAATGGCTAATGGAAGGAACATTTTTCACTTCAAACATTGGTGCAGAGAGGGTTTTTTTTTTCTTTAAATCCGTAGTCGACATCGGATGGATTTCAGATTGTGACACAACAAAACGTAGCAGTTTTCTATTTATCACTCCTAACCTAGTCAACTTTTATTTTGTTTGCCATTGCCGTCGTCTTATGAGGGAGGGGAGAATTTGATTGAATTTACGTGAATTTATGTTACACGAAATTCACGTGTAATTATCCAGACATGGATACCCGTGTCTCCTATATATGCAGATACATGTCTAACTAATTACATGTGTGCAAAGGCGGGAACGTGTACCAGTGTAAGTGGGGCCGTGTAGCTGTGATTCACGTGTACACATCCATTCACGTGAAATCACATGTTCTCCAAATAACACACAAGCTTATTTTTTGTTCAAACTTCAAACTGATACTGATGAGTACATTTCACGCTCTGCCTCTAGGTATATGTCCCCCGTACATCTAGGACAGGTCATCCTCAAGGAACTTGTACTTTTTACCGCATTTGTTTACTGTCACTCGGCTAATAACGATGGACTAATAAACCATGAACCAAATATAATTTACGCTCCACCCTAGCAAGGTAACCATTCGGAACGGAAAACGTTCGCAACCCGTCGTACAATGTGTCGCGATGAATTCTTTGCGGAGAGTATGTGACAAATTTTACGTTTGGCTGACGAAAATGCTTGCCAAAAAACGAAATTGAGCATTAATTTTTTTTAACAACGCAACGTTCAAGGGAGTGTTCGGAAAGTTACATAAACAAAACTCCCCTGATTCGTGTGAAATCGGAATTTTCGTTCCGAATGGATACGAATGCATGGGCAGTCTCTGTACCACATGAGAGCGATTTAAAAAAAGGCACAGGCAAGGACTTGGTTTAAAGTGAGTGTGTATTCTTTATCAGACTAGTGATGTGCGCTTTCGAATGATTCATTCGAGTGATAATCGATTATTACAACATCTCGAGAACATCTCGATTCTTAATCAATCATTCGAATGACTACCAATCACTCGAATGACTACCAATCACTCGAATGACTACTAACTACTAACACAAGAAAACTCAATCAATGTATCGATTTAGCGCGAGAACAAGTGACAGTAGTCATTCGAATGATCATTCGATCATTAAAATATCTCGATTCTTAAAACCATTCGATTATTGCCCATCACTACGTCAGACAGAAAATTGAATCCCTTCCTCCTGCAGCTTGTACAGAAGGCACTATCCTGTTTCTCAGATGTAATGCCTGTGTGGCAGTGACACAGAGCGCGACAAGGACTTCTGCTAGCATGGACACATGATTGCGACTAAAACTCGAGCATTGAGCGTTAGCCATAGACGAGGGGTGTTTTCATAAACGTCGGCGTCTGCGCTGGTACAATTACATTTCCTTTTGCCATGAGCTTTCGAACTCATACACGCTGCAGAATGTGAGCAGACCTGCTTTAGAACGATTGCCATCGACCATTGATCAGTCATAAACGTCAGAGCAGTGAAACAAATGGTTCGAAAATTTGATTTTTTAGCTAATTACAAAATCCGATCTCGACAACATATCGACGTACGTACTGCAGTTCACCTAAGTTAGTACGATCGTCCATCTGCATTAATGGACATGTCCAACACAGGCCTTTGTTACGCTGACGTTTATAAAAACACCCGAGCCCTTGCTCTTGCACCAATGTAGACCACACCATCGATTATGGACCCTATTCAGAAATTCGGATTGTTTAGAGATTCCCTTAGTTCAGATCCCTGCTTCGCACGGGTGTTCGCTTATTCGATTCCTTGGATGCAAGTATACCCGGTGTCACCCAGTTTGCCAGGAATATCTGACTGACGCTTTGTCTACATAACCCGATAAGCTTCGATGTTAGAATAACCCATACCACTGGCTTTCAGATATCTATGGCAATTGTTTGAATTCACTTGTCCAATTAGTAAAACACTGCAAGACACTGTGATCCTTTGGCTCTCTCCTGTTTCTAGGACCAATGAGGCCCTTGGACGACCACAGTCTTCACCGACCGTATTTTATCGCTATTTTAACAAACGATGCTCAAGTGAGCTACCCAACTGCATCTCCCCATGAATTCACCCGCAATACCCGTCTCGCCAGGAATGCTCAGTAGGCTCAGTTTACTCTTAAGCCTACTTTCGGATGCATACTTTAGAGACTCGATCTTCAGCCGCTGGAAATGCCCTTCCCGTTCATCAGCCGCACGACATGAATATGGAATGCTCTTCCCAGCCCAATATTTCCCCCAGAATACAATCCGCAGAAGACCAATGTGCTCAGGAGTTCCTCCTTCCTTCTCCCTGTATACCTTCGGCCCGTGCTGGGTCTTGATCCCGGACACTGAAGGATATTAACAATCCCATGTGTGCGCGCAAATTATAAAAAAAAATTAATTTATTAATTATTAGGTGCACAATGTTTTTCGGCTCTTATCGGATTGTCTCATCGAGAAATGAAGTACTATATAGATGGCCAACTTCACAGCTGTTTGCTCCCTAGCCCATAGCGACGAATTTGAGAGGCTTTTTGACAGTTACTCAAGAATTTTTGACAGTTCTTCACGAAATAACGTGAATGCCCTTCTCTGATTGGTCAATTTGGCTTTAAAAACGATATGAAAAAATGGTTGTCAAAAATTTTAAGGGGCGAGATAGGTTGAAGTTGGCTTTCTGGTTTCTGGTCTCATCCTTTCATCAAATCAAAACAGCTGTCAAAAGTGACATTTAAGAAATCAAGGAGCGATACCCCACCTCTGTAGGTCTAAACGAACTGCTTGCAATAAAGAAAACACTGAAAACAAGAAGACAACGAGTACATTTACTGCTAAACTCCTTACAAACAAGGCACCCCAGGCACTGACAATTTTGATTCCCACAAAAGCGAGAGCAGTAGCGTGTGCCAAAGTCACTGTCATTAGTCAGTGCATGTACAAGCTGTTCGTGTGAGGCACAACAATCATGAGAACTGTTTCCCTCATTGCATTATCATGTCTTGGTCCCACTTTGCTATTCAATGTCTCGGAAGTAACCTTGACAGATCATCTGTTGGCCGTCAAGCAGACTATGCATTCATTCTGACTTAGAGGGCTGTGAAGGGGATCAAAAGCTGTGTTCGGGTTAACGGTGCTAAGTTAACACCTTGGACGTTGGACTTCGCCAAGGGTGCGTCTTGTCGCCTCTTCTTTTCATTGTATATATGGACTGGGTGTTGCAGGGCAGCCGAGGCGAGGAATGTTCCACTTTGAGAGAGTTGAGGATAAGTCTAATATTCTTTTTGCAGATGACTTAGCTATCCTCACATCTTCTTAGACGGAAATCCAGCGCACACTCGACAGATTTGTGACCGTATGTGCTGAAGCTGGAATGGTTATGGTCATCTCCAGAACGCCTATTCACTCTACATGTTAATGGAGTCATACTGAAGCAGGTGGAGAAGTTTAAATATCTCGGGGTCGAGTGATGGGAGGAGTAATGCTGAACTTTCCTGTTTGCGATTTTCAACTCAGTATTTGTTCCAACTCTCACCCATGGTCAAGAAATTTGGGTAATGACACGAATACAAGCTGTTGAGTGTGGTCTCCGTGTTGTTGTGGGAATCACTCGCCCGGAGAGGGTGAGAAACACGGCAGTACGCAAGGAACTCAACATTGACCAGCTGCTTCTTCGAACAGGTTTTCACACGTGGCACGAATGTATCCATCATCACGACTACCGAGGAGGCTTTGAGTGCGATTCCATCAGATAGGTGACCGCTTAGCAGACACAGGACGACCAAGCCCAAAAACTCGGCTGGCATAACTCCTGATGAGTTAAGAGTCGATGGCGAAGGAACGAGTTGCCTGGAGATCTCTTGTGCGTGGTCTGCGAGCGACCCCTTTAGTGGATCATGCGGGTGAGAAGATGATGATGGAGATCTAACCAAAAGTGCACATTGCATTATTTTGTATTACTTCCTTTTTCCTAGTATTTTAGGACATGACAAGGATACGTACACCAACCCAAACCGAAGTAGACCCGAGTGGAGGGAACATTTTGTCGCGAGGGTCTGCAGAGACCCTCGCGACAAAATGTTCCCTGGCTGTCAAAAATACACGGCAGCTGTGGCATGTCGTGGAACCCGGAAGGAGCTGGGACGAGCAAAATCGAGTGTGTATACTCTGCCGAGCAAGCCAGCAAGTCGCTCAGAAACGCCACTATCTTAGGAGTTGATCCACTTTAATGAAAATGTGAACTCCACAAATGACATATCGGTGGATATTCGACGTATTTTTGGTTGTCGAAACTCGGTACTTTGCCAGTCCTTCTGAGTCCTTCTGAGCCGAAAGCTGAAGGACAGTGGGACCGATTAAACCGCCGAAAGAAACAGTCTGCGACCGATATTGTGGTCTTACCTGCGAGCAAGGTGAATGGACGGCAAGACGCAGACGTGATCTGTGGGTGTAGTCAGGATGGCAAAGCTATGCCAAACAGTCGAAGGCGGAGGATCGAGTTACCTGGACATCTCTCGTGTGTGGTTTACCCCGCGACCCATTCAGTCCACTGAAGCCTGCGGGTCAGAAGATGATGATGATGATGAGACTTATTCTATGCGAGTAAGTCACAAACCCACATCGGACCTCAAAGCCAATATAACCCATGACATCTGTCAAAACAGGCTAATTTATTTTGCGCCAGAGTAATGAAATGGAATTGGACATTTCGTAAGCGTACCAGCCAAAGACGTCGCGGCGGATATTTGAACGGTGTCATATTCCACACAAATTGCCATCGGCGTGGCTTTCAAATGCATAGACAAAAAACCAATGACATCTGACACACTCTGTTTCGTTTAGATTTGAAGATAGGAAGAGCTTAATAAAATACCCCTTATAAGCGATATTAGCGCTGTCATTCACATTACTTATATTCTGCTGCAGCCTGGGAAGACGAAGCAGTTTGGATACTACTCCTAAAACTTCACAGTTCTTGTTACATGAAGATTCTTCTTCTTCTTCTAGTGGCGCAACAGTCCGGGTTGGACCTGGGCCTCGCCCAACAAGCACAGCTGGAGGTGCCCAGGTCCACACGCCAAGTTGGTTAAGGTCGTTCTTCGCTTGGATGCGCCACCACAGACGAGGCCGTCCTCTGGTCCCAAAGGTTGGAAGACAAAGACTCTTCGACATGAAACTAAGTTGTTCATTAGGCGTTGAATAAGTAGACGCCTAACTGGGCTCATATCGGCTGACCAGCGCGTTCAAATCTTCTCTTCCAGATCCCATCAACGTAAGAGCATACGCCATACACACAGGGATGATCAGTGTCTTATATAAATTCAGCTTCAGCCTTAAAGAGGGGGGTTCTATTACTCAACTGTTTCATGAGTCCGAAGAAGCAGCGATTGCTAAGAGTCATTCAATCTCTGTACTGATGTTGTTCGTACTATTTACTGCGGAGCCGAGGTAGATGAAGTTGTAGCTGCACGTCGATGTTGAGAGTTATTTCTTCACCGCCAGACCCATTGCCACTTTCGTCCCAATGGCAGTAAACGCCTCTTTGACAGCTGGTGTGTTCTGTCAATCACGTCAACGCCATCGGCGTTTGCGAACAGTTTTATTCACATCTGGAGCAGATCATTACAGATCCGAGAGAAAAAGGTGGAGCGAAAGGTCATTCGAAATAAGAAACTATTCTGTACCCGTCCAAAACCACCGGCTATAGACAGGGAATTTGATCGTGTGAGACGCCTAGTGTCAGCCATCTTAATTGCTGTGCCAACTGTCTTTCAGAGTTGGCTGTGCTGTTCTACACATTGTTGCACCGAACGTAATCGCCGTCCCTGCAGAAACAGCGTCCGTTCAGTTAAAAAAAAAAACAAATAACATTTTACATCCCCTTTGCATTCCATGCCTGAAATCGATTTGCACTCGAATCAATAAAACCGATTGACCAACAAAATGCTAATCATCTCTCATTTTGACATAACACCGAACAAAAACGAGAAAAAAAAGCACAAAAATCATCAAAGTCATGAAATAAATAACAGTTAAAGGGGAATTCATTCTCCGTTTGGCATTTCCGTTTGACAGCCAACGATAGAAGTGACAAGACCAAAGACGTACGTAGACGTCGTTCGCTCACGAAGCGATTACTCATTTCGATCGGCCGACGTTTAAGAGTGAAAGCATCAGAAAGTCAGAAAAACATCTCTGTCGGCCGGCGAATAAACGAAATTGCAAGTTGCCTTGTGAACTGTCGTTGGATGTGCATTTTTAATGACGGCTACATACCGGTGTTTTGTGAACTCTTTCCAGTGCGCCGTTTAAAAGTGTCCCATTACGCGATCACGTAGTTAATGTGGAATCTCGTGAAATATGTTGACTTGGTTTTTTTTCTCTTCTCGGAAAATGATTGCTTTGGATAGATTCCGTAATCATGAGCAGACGGCTGTTGATTGTGGGACACTTGACTTTGATCTCAGTGAGCAGTGAGTGACTGGCATGGCAAGGTGGATTGACGTTCTCCTTGCGAGATAAAAGGGATTAGCAATACTTGAGAACAATGCGCAAATCGGCTAAGGAACAGAAACACAGCACCTTGGTCATTCAAATGTGACTTAAGATATTCACGACGGCACACGCCATGTTTGGAATGGAATGTCATTGAAAGATGGATTGGCAGGACGACGTGAAGGTCTCAGAGATACTCTGTTATGGCGGCGGTTTGTGCCCGCAGTAATAAAAAAGACGTAAAACAATTTAATGCCATTTTATTACGGCTTCAATTGGGCACGAAAAGTTTGGCCATTTACTTTCGAATGACAGTGACATTGACATAATGAAAAAATGCGTGTGTACAGTTAGCTTGGTGCGAACAAAAACAAATGTGCACAACGGTTTTGTTGTTGACCGAGGGGGTGCTCTTTTGATGCAGAATCTGACGTCTTGGAGACGGGTGGAGAGTTGACCACCATGGTCGCTGATCAGATGTGTTCGTTAGGTGTGACCATGAGTTGACAACCACCACTAATCAGCGGATGAAAATGCGTACGTTGCTATTTTGACGCAGAATCTGACGTCTTGGAGACGGGTGGAGAGTTGACCACCATGACCGCTGATCAGATGTGTTCGTTAGGTGTGACCATGAGTTGACAACCACCACTAATCAGCTGATGAAAATTCGTTCGTTGCTCTTTTGACGCAGAATCTGACGTCTTGGAGACGGGTGGAGAGTTGACCACGCCACGATCACTGATCAGATGAAGAAGATGTGCTCGTTCGGTGTAACAATGGTTATATGCATCCCCCAACATCAGGGAATCAAGAAATCTTTAACATTAGAAACCGTCAAGAAGGAAATCTCGAAAGGATGTCGAAATCAATCACCAATGTGGACCATCCATTGGCTTTCCCGATCAACCAGTGTGTTCGGGAGACGAGATGAGCTGCCAGAGAACAATAACGGTCGTAAAAAAAGCCATCAATAAACAGTGTACTGAATTACATCAAAGGCCTGTCCTCCCCGAACAACTGGCGCCTTTATTCCGAACAATTATAAACTTTACTTAAGACTCCAGCCAGTTGTCAAGCCTGTAACTCAATTCTGAGACACAATTACTCCAATTATCCACAAGAGCTTTGCATAATTCCAATTGAGGCTTATGGGTCTACACATAATTGATTTTCTCCAGAGCCCATAGGAATGCCTTTGAGTTTTCCCTTTCTTTGCGTCCAGCATCTGACACACATTCCTCGCCGCAGACAAATTGACAATTATGACAGGGCACGCAACCAGCAACGGCCATCCCTGCTGTCTGTTGCGTCGGTCAGCTACTAGATCCAGCAGCTGCCTGTGACCAGCACCAGCCCTAGACACTTGAAATGCATCCAGAGCACACATCTTCGGCATACGAATTAAAGTGGATTACTCGGTGATGTGCTCAGCATGTCAGACGAGCGAGCGGCTGGCTGCATGGCTGTGTGATCCAATTTCAAAGACATTTGTCACATCCAAGATGCCAGCGATGAGACAGTCCATGCACGTTCGTGCTCTGTCCGAGCGAGTGCGTTGACACTCACACTCCGTCCAAACATGAATGAGTGGTGTGCATGACACACGAAGTGACTCGGGCTCCGTCACCGATACGGAAAATATTTTCCATAATCCATTCAACCTTTTGGCATACATTGTGCCCTCGGGCATGTCTGCAGTCACAGGGCGGGGAATCCATTAAGCATGCGATGCACATATAGAACGTCATTTGTCCCACTCAGCTGGGAAATTACATTATGACACAGGGACTGGTCGTGGCAGCGGGGGCGGGAGGGAGCTGTTTGTCCCTCGGAAGAGAGTGCTGCCAAATGTAGGTCAGCTGAGGAGCTCACATCCATTGGTGCGGCACTTGTATCAGAATAAGGGAAACTGGGAGTTTTTATTGAATGTGCACCGTTGCATCGTTGCTACTCCGTTGTGAGTGGTCTAGTTTCGTGTGCACACCATTGTTGTGCGCCGCATTGACAGGACGAGGTGATCAGATTGTGTTTGCCTTTTGTTTCGGTGAATGGAGCAGTGAATGGGATTCGTGTCAAGCTGTGTGAAATTAATTTGGAAATAGAGCGAAACACACACGAGGACATTGCTTGAGTTTGCAAATATTTAGGTTCGTTGCGAACTTTTGCTGTTTTTTAATCGCTCTTCAAACTCTAGTGCTCTGAGGGAAGCTTGCATCTCCAGCGATTGGTTGACATTCTCTTGAGAATGAATTTCTACTCCGTCTGGTATATAGACAGCGGGCATACAACAGTTTAAAGCAGACCAGGTTCCGTTTCAGCAGATGTATTCGTACTCCTGGAATAGACGATGACGAGTCAAGTCGGAAAGGCGTCCAACCTGTTTTGCGGACGTTGGTCTTTGCAAAGCAGAAAGTGCATAAATTCATAGTCGGATTTACATATTTATGCAGAACAATAAATTAATCCATTTCGACATCGGCAATCCATAAAGATGAATGAGATCATTGTCATTCGTAGATGAGACCAGAATAGGAAGGTGGGTTTGATTGATATTTTGGCAATCAGGCTCTTAACGATTTTAAGTAATCTGCTTCCTTCTTTCCCAAACTCCTTCCTTAAGGAGCTCCCTTCATATCTACAAAGTTGACTGCAAGACGAAGGATTCAGTGTGTTGTGGCGTCTAATCGAAAGCCTGAGTCAAATGAAGTCTTCCTCTTCTTTTTCATGTGAGGGTAAGGTGATATGAAAAGTCGATACAGGCAGTCCGCCATCAAAGCCCTCTTACAACTCCGAGCTGTCGGTTATCCCTCGAAAAGCTGGCCGTTCATTTCAAAACTTGCCAGTGTTGGGTATGAGGCTACGGAGACGTTCCAGGAGCCTGTGAAGCGGACACTCGGTCCCCATCTTCACTGGCCTGCAAGGCATATTCATGCTGCACAGCCATTTAACCAACGAAAGAAGCGTGTAGAGCACCAACAGACACAGAGTGTCATCGCACTGGAGGGATTACAATGCTTCGTAAATAAGAACTCTTCTTCTTCTTTGTGGCGGCTATAGTCCAGTTTGGGCCAGGGCTCCAACGAACAAGCTTCCGAAGCTACCTAGCTTTCGATAATCCCAAGAAGCTGATAAATGATCTACGTCACAACTTCCGAGAGAACGCAAACGCTCCCAGACCCCCACTCGTCTTCTGATTGCGGTCATGCAGCCCACTTCCGAATTGAAAATGTCATTTGTCAATGTCAATGTCAATGTCATCGTGTGTCATATTTATCCCCTTGATGAGTTTTCGCAGCCAAGTGCATCCGACATCGCACCGCAATATGAATTTGAATCACAATTCAAATGCGAATCTATATTTAAACTAAGCAAAATCGATTCTCAATAGACGCGTCCCGGTGTGACAGCCCACACACCAACGCCAGCCCCGTTATATCCGGTGAGTCAAAAATATTTCAATATTTTCGCTTTTTTTTTTCTTCTTCTCTCGCATACAAACAAACGTCCAACTTCTTGGGCACGTTTGTGGAAATTCTGATGCATGCAGTGCGTTATTTTCGAAAGTAACAACTCAGCAACTCGCAGACGGTCCATTTCAGCTGAAGCGCAGTATTTGTGGCGAACAGTAAAACTGTCATCAATTACTTCATTCACCGCGAAATTTGAATATTTTATGCGGAATAATACCCGAATTGAGTGGTTTTAAAAAGAGAAAAACCACATGTCATGGATGCCACGTTAAAGTGGATTAAGATGTTGGAGATGTGGCTTTCGGATACACCAGCAGGAATGGGGGTGTTTTTTTAGAGGAAGGATGCTTTGAAAATATTGAAATGCTGTCTTCAAGGACGTACACTGACTTGTAGAATGGGGCAACCCACTGTCATTGAAACGATGGACAACCATGAGGATACTTAAGGAAAGCTTGTTATCCATACATACAGTAGACGCTCCATATAGTGAACACACAATATTTATGCAGGCAATTCTAAATGGTGAACAACCTTTCGGGTTACAAAAACCAGTGGTGTGTCAACCCGGGTTAAAAAACCGAGTTAACCCGGGTTACACCTAAATCGACTCAAACCGAGTAACATTTATTCCAAGCCGATGAAACGAACCAAATACGAATAAAAGGCTGTAGACGGTACAACCCGGTGCCTTACCGAAACCAACCCCAAATCGATTTGCTCCATTCCATATTGGTTCGGGGCACCTGACCTGTAGCCACCACCGCAGGCTGCTGAATTTCGGTAGCTCTTGGTGTGTTGTGTGTTTTGTGTGTATTCTTAAATTCTCTCTTTTTTCTGGGATGTATGAAACAAGTAAGTTGCGTTGCGGGATGTCAGTGCCACTTCCACCATTTCTGTAACTTTTCGTGTATTGTGTGTTTTATATGAATTCACATATTCTCTGATTTTTGTCCAATGTTTCAAAACCAGTAAGTTGCGTTGCGACTTGCTGGTTGCCATTGGCCAGTGCCACCTCCAGTATTTCAGTATTTATAAACATAATAAGAAACAGCCCGCAACGAAACTTACTTGTGAAAAAAATATTATGTTCTCTCTTTTTGCGAGTAGAAGAAAACACGAAGAGAGAAAAATCGAGACAATTTGCACACAAACAAAAGCCGGCATTGGCTACGCCGTGCGCCAATCGCTTCCCTTGCGAACACGTTAGCCAGAGAACACCGAAACTAAATATAATTGGACAATACTACCCGTTGCATAATCCATGTTTTTTGCTTTCGGTTCATCATCGAATCGAGTTCGTTAACCCGGGTTACAACTCGGTCTGCTTATATTTTAACCCGGGTTAACTCGGTTTGAAAAATGTTCGGGTTGGCACGCCACTAACAAAAACACTTTCCGCGGCATGACAAATGTAAGTGAGTGTCAACAAATGTAAGTGAGTTTCGTAAACTTACTTTAGATATGCAACCATCGAAAAACTTGCTCAAAGAAGAACAAATGATTATTTGCGTGTGCTAATGCCACATGCCATAAAGTTAAACCACTTGTTATACGAAAAGCGCAGAAACCTCGCTCAGCTCGGATGACCGAGCTGAATTTCAATTCCATTCATATATCCACGATTATATTGAACGTTAGAGCATTTGTAAAGATATTAAGGGGGTACCAATATGACAGCAGCATGCGACAAATTAGAAGCTTCAGTCATTGCGAAATGCTGGAAAAACGTGCTTTCGTTTGAAGAAGACCCGAACGGTCTGGGACGAAGATGGAATACCTCTCAGTACAAACATCGAGTACTAGCTCAGTGGCCACGGAATAAGTTATGAACCTTCTGAACCATATAACAGGACTAGCACATACGGCTGTCGATTCAAACGATTGGACCGAAGACCATGTATATGAAACGAGATGGCGAAGGTGAACAAAAACCGGAGGTAGATCATCCGATTTGTCCATTGTCTTCAAGAGATGTTGTCCAGTTGTTTGGGAATGCACTTGAATGGGCAACTAACAATAAAGTACAACACACGGATGTTTTGTTCCCTGGAAGGTTACAAGAAAATCCGATATTAATTGTCATAAGTTCAAAGAAATCGCCAACGACAAGGACTAACTATTTAAGCAGTGCTTAAGTTTGTTGTAGTTTTGTTTCTTAAGTCCAGAGAATGTATTATTTGTGTTGTTTTTTTTTTTTTTTGTGGATCAATAGTGTTTGCTGGAAATAAGATCTTCTTTTCTTATAAATATTGTCTTTTTTTTTTTAGTAATTTTAAAGAAAAATTGTAATTATATTAATTTTTTGCTTAATTGTACGTAAAATCATACACATTTTGTGAACAGGGCCGATTTTTATTAGTTCACTATATCGAGCGTCTACTGTATTTTTCTCGGCCAAATGGTATGTTTTTAAATTTTACAAATAATAATAATAATATGAGATGGCGTCACTTGTGTTCTTCCATTGAAACATGCGTTGGAAAGCTTCTGTCATTGTACGTCATTTCAGTTTATGTCATTAATTTGAGGCGTAAACAACAATCATTTTTTTCACTCAAATAAATCGAACTTTGTGCCTGAAAAAGTGTTTTTGCGGAGAGTTCCTCTTCATTACTTTAATAGGAAAAAAACTGCTGCCGAAAGTCATCGTATTTTTGTGGAAGTTTATGGTGAACATGGGCTAGCTGAGCGAACGTGACATAAGTGGTTTGCACGATTTAAAGTGGTGATTTTGGCTTGGAAGGCGACGAACGTCCTGGGCAGCCAAAAAAGTTTGAGGATGAAGAACTGGAAGCATTACTCTATGAAGATTGTTGCCAAGCACAAGAAGAGCTCGCAGAATCTTTGGGTGTCACTCAAGCAGCCATTTCAAAACGTTTAAAAGCAGCTGGATATATTCAAAAGCAAGGAAATTGGGTTCCACATGAACTCGAGCCGAGAGACGTCGAAAAGCGGTTTTGAATGTCCGAACTGCTGCTGGAACGCGCATTTTTGCATCGGATTGTTACTGGTGATAAAAAATGGATCCATTACGACAACCCCAAGCGCAAAAAATCATATGTGAAGCCCGGCCAACCAGCCAAATCAACGGCAAAGCCGAATATCCACGGCGCGAAGGTAATGCTCTGTATTTGGTGGGATCAGAAGGGTGTGCTGTATTGTGAGCTGCTAAAAGCAGGTGAAACCATCAATGGACAACGCTACCGAACACAATTAATCCGTTTGAAGAGAGCAGTAGCCGAAAAACGCCCGGAATATGCGACCAGACACGAGGCAATCATTTTCTATCATGACAACGCCCGGCTCCACGTTGCTATTCCGGTTAAGAACTATTTGGAGAACCGTGGATGGGAAGTTTTACCCCACCCGCCTTATAGCCCAGACCTTGCCCCTTCTGAATACCATTTGCTCCGGTCGATGCAGAACGAAATACGGTTCACATCAAAGCAGAATATATGAAATTGGCTTGATTCATTCTTGGCTGCCAAGCCGGAGCAGTTCTTTTGGGATGGGGGCCACAAATTGCCAGAAAGATGGGAAAAACGTATAGCTTCAGATGGGCAATACTTTGAATAACACTATTGGACATGTTTTTCTTAAATAAACGATCAAATTTAGAACGGTATAGACCCAATAAGTTTGAAAGACCGTATCCAAGGACAAGCGTGGAGACTGATAGGTGATCAGGCAATATGCAGAGCTCCACGCTCCTATACAGGTATTTTAACCACAAGTGTTCGGATGAACTGTAGTTTGTATCCCGCCTGTCCGTCTGTTCACTACAAATACACGCGCAGCACATGTCCAAGGACAAGACAAATGTGGTAATTGCGTATGCAAATTCTACACAAGGAAACGCATGGAACCACACACGGTTGTGCGTACCTGAGTCGGAACAATGCGCGGACATAGGCATAATGTAAGTCCTCGAATTAGCGAAATCAACAACAAATCACTCACATGAGCTACAAAGTTCCGCAGGCATGTCCATTGAACTACATACTTCCGCAGATATGCCTCCGGGAACCAGTTCCGACTGCGAAAAGAACCGTTCCATGTTCGTCCCGTCGTCGAAACTCTTTAGGACAACTCTAGCTCCAGCAGAGAAAGATATTATTCAAAATAAATTTGAATATAACGTTGCTCCGGCGTCAGTCTATGCTGATGATGAATCGCCAGTCCAAACTAACCTCAAAACAAATGAAAACTGTCAAGTCAGCTGTCACAGAAAAATTGTTGTCAATATAAGGATATCACAGAATTTATTAAGTCGCGCAAATGCATGTTGGTGACACCGTTCGTCCTCAAGAGAGATTGACGTAACAGGGAGTCGATGCAGTTGGGACAGGAAAGTGGAAGTTCGTGGAGATTGGTTGGGTGACTGGGTACGGCACCACTGTTTAAAAGAAACTCTAATCAGCAAGTCTCTGCAACATTTCCTTTCGAATTATCTAGACTCCAAGGGTTTTCCTTTCCATTTCAAACCTTCGCTCAGACGTTTTACGTCTTAAGAGATCTCCTGCCTTCGAATCACTTTCTAGACAGCACCTATTTCTGATCCCATTCAGAGTGCCCCCATCCCTCATTTAGCTGACCAGGGCTACTGAATGAATGAAGCTACTACCAAAAATAGAAATCTCTCTTCAATCTAAGACCGCCGCTCTACGGACGTTGAATTTTCAATTGTTTGACCTCAATTTGATGCTCCACAAAGCGCATAGTCGTCGAAGCCGTCCCAGAAACACCAGCAAACACATCCAGCAACAAACAGATGTGCGTCGTGGTTATGCATCAAACAATTGAACAGAAACTCATCATTCATTTAGATTCTCCATGCGCATCGATTGCTCTTGACACAGAAACCACGATGCGGGGGCATTCCCCTCGCATCGGGGGAACTCTCTAGTGGATGACAGACCCACGCCGCACGCGAGTTGTTTCTGTTTTTGTTTCCTCTTTGATCTTGTTTTAGGCAAAAACAAATGGAATCCCATGCGAATTTTCTGCCACACATGGCCAGCCACACCCATCGATGGTTGGTGGTACATTTCAAGTCATTCGCCAGCGGACACGGTCACAGGAAAACAAAACGAAAAAACATTCGCAGCGCTGCCTTTTCGAGTAGCATATCACGTTGGGAGTGATTCAAATGCCATCACCAGTGCGCTGCTGCCGCCATTCGGATCGTGCCTCCAGGTGTGCAATTGAGAGCTGGATCTGTAGTGTCTGCTCCGCGCCGGAATTCCGCGTGCACGTGGCTCACTTGAAATACACTCGTCGAGCTGCCGAGCACCAGAGACCGCAATTTGACATTACAAAAGAACAACCCACACTTTTGCTTTTCGCTCGGAATGTCTCTCGGCTCTGGTCGCTGGGTGAACACCTGTTGTGTGAGCGATGTGGGAATCGAGAAGGCGATGCCGTCGAGGAGTAGGCAGTCCTCTGGGAGCAAACTCAAGAGCTTCGAATTAGATGTAAGCGGCGTTTGTGCGAAAGAATGCACATCGACGACGATTGGGTGTAGTCGTTGTGGGCAATGGGGCCGCCATTACCGAGACGGTTATCTCTGAGCGATTTCGCAATAGATTCTTCAGCTGTGGGCCTAGCGTGCTTGCTGAGATGTGATTCTGTCGAATTGGGGTCATCGACTACTGGGGTGTGCAAGTGTGGTGAGAATAAATGAACGTGTGAATTCCTGACCTGATCCAATTTGCGGTTCCGAGGTGTGCCCCTGTGAGAAATTTGTACACACTGTTTGTCAAAAGTCCATTCAAGAGCGGTAGCTCTGTGAGAAAACGAGAGAAGCCAAAGTGGCTTCCTTTATATTCTTCTGATGGCACTACTGTCCGAGACGGGCATTCGCCTCAACCAGCAAAGTGGCGTTAGGCCTCTGCCAAGGATACAGTCATAGTCCTTCCCGACCTGAAGAAATTTTTCCTGTGCAGTCTCAATAAACATCCTTCCCTTTCGTCTGTCACATGTGTCACTGTGACAAATTTGTACTCAATTAGTCACACTAAGGCAGTACAAATTTGTCACAGTGTCACATTATGTGACTAATTGAGTACAAATTTGTCACAGTGACATGTGACCCGGCTATGAGAATAAGGGTGAATACTAATATAATATAGGTGGCGCTACAGCCAGTAGAGGGGGTCTAGCTTCTTTCACGAGTGGAAGCGACCTACAGCCTACAGTCACATAACGTGACTAAGGCAGTACAAATTTGTCACAGTGTCACATTATGTGACTAATTGAGTACAAATTTGTCACAGTGACATGTGACTCGACTATGAGAATAAGGGTGAATACTAATATAATATAGGTGGCGCTCCAGCCAGTAGAGGGGGTCTAGCTTCTTTCACAAGTGGAAGCGACCTACAGCCTACAGTCACATAACGTGACTAAGGCAGTACAAATTTGTCACAGTGTCACATTATGTGACTAATTGAGTACAAATTTGTCACAGTAACATGCGACTCGGCTATGAGAATAAGGGGGAATAATAATATAATATGTGTGGCGCTCCAGCCAGTAGAGGGGGTCTAGCTTCTTTCACGAGTGGAAGGGACCTACAGTTTTAAGCCGACTGCGAATGGCCACATTTGAGAAGCTTTTTCTAGCATTGTCAGTGACTCCAGAGGCGTGGTGCCGTCAAAATCATTTTGCTCGTACTGAGAATCGAAGTTAGGCAACATTGAGCATAGGGGTCGACGCACCAACTCACAACACAACGGCCAATTTGGCATTTTTTCAAGACCAGTTCCCTGGAGTGATCTGGTCACCGAGACCTTGTGATCTTGGTTTATTCTTCAGGGCTTATGATCGTGTTTCTGGACACAAACAACAAGCTCTTGACGCAAGACGACGAATATTCAACAAGTTATCAGCGATCTTTTGCTCGATATGTGTCCAAAGTCATTGAAAACAGAGACGAGTCCTGGAACAATTTGAAAAATTGAAAACACCATTCCCATCGGCAAGGTCGGGGTATGAAAGTCTCTAAATTGATTGAAACTCAACTCAAACGTGCCTGATAGCGGTATGGGTGATTCCACCGAATTCTGAGTTTCTTCTATGACTCTACTAAGTACAAGCAGTTCGTTGCTCGAAGTCTGAAACTGGAATGTATTCAAATGGAACATTTCAATGGATTTCACGTGCAGAACCACGCACTTCGTCCTCCGATCCCTTCCTCCTTTCAGCACACCCTCTTCATAAATTCCCTCCCTCTTTCCTTGTACTGCTTTCGCCTTGAACACAGTTCCTCGAGATCTCGGGAAATGTCATCTATTCAACCTTGAGCCCCAACGGAAACGAACGAAGGAAACATGAAAAAAATTGTATATTCAAATGCCTGCCCCACCGCATCCGGCATTAATTCCATTTCCCCCCGACTTGATGGGGGCATACTCCACCGCACATCAGTGCTCCTCAGGCTAACATCTCGATTGGTGCAAGTCCCCATAAGGAGATGGACAGAGCTCCGCTCCCGCCACACGCCCCGCCTGACTTATATCACTAACGAATTAATCAGGTTCTGTTTACACACCTTACAAAGCCTTCAAATTAATTAGCAAAACATAAACGAATGTGAAAATGCTTCTTTCTTTCTGTGTTCAATTTGCACCACCTTTTGGCACCGAGCCCGATGCCGACCGCCGAACTCTCTCGGTCTCTCCCCGCACACAGAAACGGACACAATAATAGGGCTTTTCAATATTTTTCAATTTAATAAATTAATTACGAATTTATTTTCGTTGAGGAGACACACACTGACTTCGGGAACGGCGGGAGGGAGGATATCAATCAGCGCCGATGGCTGGTTTTTGCCAAAAAGTGAGTGAGGCTCTTGTGATTAATTAACCGCTGTGTGGGCTTCCTGCTGTTGGTTGGCTTGTTGGTCGCGAAATTAAGTGGAGACAAGAACAAGGACGGGGACAGTGTTGTCTTAATTTCATTTTTGTCTTTATAATTGCATTGAGTGTGTTTCGTCATGATTTACGGCGTGGACTGTGTTTCACTTAATGTCATGAATTATTATAATTAACTTGCTCTGGCACTCTTTGAAGGGTGTATTGCTCCTTTGACCTGAGGGATGCTTTGTCTTGGGGAGCCAACAAAGACCGACTGAAAGAGGAGTTCAAGACCTTTGGTCTTGTGGGTTCAGTGCGCGCTTCATTGTGTCTAACGTCCGCGGGTATTGACTTGGATTGCAGAAATCTTTTGTTCACTCTTGTCAGACAGAGGGGTGACTGTAGGGCTTGTCGTGGGATAATGCATTCGACGTCGTCGGAGAGAGAAGCCTTCACTTGAATAAGCAATCAGTGAGACATCAAAGGAGTCCCAATTTCTTATTGCGCATCTATTTTTGCTCTTGAAAGGATTCGATGAGTCCATGCACCGTGACGGATAATAATTGAAAACACACTGAACAATGCGACGGTTGTTTTAAGGGACTGCAAAGTTTTAAAGAAAAGATAATGAGCTTCAATATTTTCGTTGTTCATCCAGCTCTATTGTGAATATGGCGGTTTCGGGAGAAATCATTCACAATTGTCTTGATGCTCGTTAAATTCTTTAGACTGGTCTGAAAGTATAACTTTGGCGGCGAAAGTGTAGAACGGTACTTTGTAGAGGGGTCAAAAGCAAGCATTTTTTACTATGGGTGGGGGAAGTCCATTTCTCCCCGTTTAGCAGGTAGATGCAATTTTTGAAAAAAAAACCCTTTAAATTATTAAATTATTTTTAAATTAGTAAAAAGTTTGTTTTAAAATTATTTTCAAAAAAATTACTTGCAATTATTTAAAAGAAAAACACGACAACACTGATGTACTAAAACGTATTTTAAAGCCAGAAACTTGTTATTTAATTCCAAATTTAAATCAATGCCAGTTTTTTAAAAAGCGCACTAACTTTTTTGGATAAAAATAAAATAAGTTTGGACCAATTTTTTCAACATTTGTGAAATGATGTGCTATATTTTAGTTTTCTGTAGTCAGTGCTTATATCAATTCTGAACACAAAAGCCGAATGGTTATATGCAGCGGCAGGATTTTGCTAACTTTACTTCTTTTTTTTGGTTAATCGGAAAATGGGTAGGGTAGGGAAGGGGCTGCTAGCGAAAACCAGCACACTTAGACCATGTTGGTCAGACTACCACTGATCGACAAGTCCAGGGATTTGATCCCAACGGCCATCGTCACCTGTACTTGAGAGCGTTGATTTCACCATGGGACAAATCCACTTCCGCACTTGTACAGTTGCAAGAGTACTTAAAGATCTCGACGTGCACAAATCTGCTGGCCCGGATGGTATTCCCCCTATTCCCCCGAAGAGGTGTTCTTCTGGGTAGGCAAAACCACTGCGTAAGCTTTTTCATCTATCCTATTCTTTAGGTCTCTTTCCGAGCAGATGGAAAGCAACATTTGTCCAGCCCGTCCCTAAAATGGGCGAATCTTCGTCACCCACCTCGTACCGACCCATAGCACTTACGTCTTTTCTTTCTAAGGTCATGGATACGCTGATAAATCGTCAGCTTATGAAATATCTCGAATCGCGGAAGCTTCTTAATGAACTGCAGTATGGGTTCCGCAACAACACTTATGATCTGATATCTTATCTCACCGAAAAGTGGAACCAATCTTTGCACAATGCAGGCGAAAGCAAGATCGTTGCGCTTGATATTTCTAAGGCATTTGACAGAGTTCGGCATCAAGCTCTCTTGTCAAAAATGCATGCCTATGGTGTTGATGAATCCCTTCTTCAATGGATTAGAAATTACCTTTCGAACCGTTCAATTCAAGTTGTTTTGGATGGGTTCGAGTCTGTTATCCACCAAATAAATGCTGGTGTTCCCCAAGGCTCTGTTCTGTCTCCGGCACTCTTTCTCATTTTTATAAGTCATCTCCTGTCTGCGACTTCTAATCCAATCCATTCCTTCGCTGATGACAGCACCCTCAGCTTTTCATATTCGTTCCAAGACTCACGACCCCACCCTTCTGTCGTAGAATTGGAACGGCAGAGTATGTAAAGCACATTGAATTCCGATCTTGACAGCATAATTAACTGGGGAAAGGACAATCGAGTGGAATTCAATGCTTCAAGAACTCAATGCTGCCTGCTGTCACTCAAGCGAACCCTAGTTCATCAGCCATTATCCATGAATGGCACCTGTGTCGATGAAACCGGAAAGCTTTCCATCCTTGGTACGTGTATCAACACAACACTTAGTTGGAACGATCACATATTTGAGGTCGCCAAAAATGCTGCGAAGTGTTTAGGTTTCTTCAATCGATGCAGGAAATACTTCACCACTTCTGATTTGGCTTAAACTTGAGTACAACGATCATATCTGGTCTGGTGCCCCCAAAAACCACCCTACAACAAAAAAAAGCGAGCGATGAAACTTATAGGAGACAACAATATTGCAGAGTCATTAGACTCGGCAGGACATCGACATACATTCACGTCTTTATCCGTATTTTATTGCTATTTTAAGAAACGATGCTCAAGTGAGCTTGCCAACTGCTTTCCTCCTCTCAATGAAGTCACCCGCAATACCCGTCTCGCCAGGAATGCTCATCAGTTTACCCTTAAGCCTACTTTCAGACGCACAGTTAAATTTAGAGACTCGTTCATCAGCCACATGACACGAATATGGAATGCTCTTCCCAGCCCATTATTTCCCACAGACTACAATCCTTTTAAACCAATGTGCACAGGTACCTCCTCTCCCTATCTCCCTCTACACTTCGGCCCGTGCTGTGTCTTGGAACCCGGACCCAATCCCCTGTGCGCGAGCAAATTATAAAAAAAAAAACGACGAAGGGTGACTGGACCAGGTTTGAAAACCAGATAAAAGCGTAACTCAGCTTTAAACTGGAATTCGAACCGGGGACCCCACTAACCAAGGGCAGTCATGTAACCAATTGCGCCATCCAGTCGTCTTCGGAAGATTGTATCGTCTTAACAAAAACACGTTTCATGACTTCCTAATTCAAAAAAAAGTAGAATTCGGTTATAACGACCACTCATGCGGCACCAATTTCCAGTCGTTACAAGCGAATATTAGACTGAAATAAACGTTATTCGTAATTGAATGGAAAAACAAACATTAGCTTTTAACTTCGTCGTTATAACCGAAATGTCGTTACAACCGAGGTCACTATAAGCGAATTCTTCTGTATATGTATGTATTTTATTTTGCCCTTTTATACCGTCATTGCTGTTCTGTGCTGTTGTTGCCTATTTTATCTATTTTGAATTTTTCGCAAATTTTTTTTAAAACAATCCGCATTTCCCTTTATTTACAGTGTCAGACACAGAATAAGCACACGCGATGAAATCTGTGCAAGCGCCGTTTTCAAAATGCAGCGTGGTTTAACCTCCTGCTTTGGTGGTGGCGTCCGTGACGTTTATTTTCAAAGGTTATTGCGAACTGCAACCAGTACCAGTGGAAACCAGTACCTTGTGCTGGGCTACGTATCAGATTAAGGAGACTTCAATGAGCCTTCTTCGGATTGTTCTACTGCCTGGAATAGCTATTCCATGCACTGTATTCATTTCCTCTTTTATCCCTGCTGAAGTGATAAATGGATGAAATTGGCACAAGCCGTGATAAGTCGGTCGGTTCAGCAGCACTTGTCCTTCAAGGAGAGGCCTTCTTTGGAATCGCGTCGTAAAATTTTTTGAAATATTGAAATATCCTACGTGATTCGCAATTTCACTGACATTTTTTTTTTCTAGTTTTTCAAATTATTGTATCATCTTGTTAAATTCTGGTTTTAATTGTGGCTTGCGTGTTTTTTTTAAATTTTGATGTTTGCGTAAATTTTCATCGCGGGGCAAGATGTGACATTTTTGTGCGGTAGGCTGTCACACGTTTTTTTTTAACCGATTGCTAGAATATGGGTGCTTAGTTAACCAGGCAGATGGGGGCTACAAAAAGCCGAGGAAATGAGGTCTTATCCTAAGGCAGAGCAAGGAAAGTTGTACATTACTTGTAAATCAGCAGAAGTGATTGTAGGGTAGACCCAATGCCCAGTGATTACGCCGATGAGAGCCCAGTGTACCGGCCTGGTCAGTCTGATCTGGCATAATTGTATCGAAGCATGGAGGAGTTGCAGTTGCGTGAGGCACGGATTGCAGATCTATACCCGAAACATCGATACACTAGTTCCCTATCTAATGAGCTTTCTAGATTCTTTTTAAATGTGACTGCATTCAGAGACTTGATCATCGCCTGGCTATTAAGCCGATCATATAGCGATGTCTCTCTTGGATCGAAAATATAAATATCATGAAAGTAGACGTCTGCATACACGTCTTCGCCGTTCTTCGATCCATCCGTGAAGATTCACAGAGGACAACCCAGCGTCTGGTAGTCAGGCTTCCAGTAGGATCCTGAAACCATGCTTGTTGAGAAGTTCATATCGAAGAGGAGCTTTTGGTCGCAGGGTTTCGGGGTGTCTTGGTACAGTTCTACATCTGACAAGTTTGATTGCTGTGATTTCAGGATAACCGCCGTGCTGACCAGCATCTGTCTGCATAAGTCTATGCTGTCCTTCACGATCCGCCGACCAGGCTATTCCTTGCACGCGATGGGGTGGTGTGCAGTTCATTAGGACACCATTACTGAGCTTCCTTTTTGTCCGCTGTCAATTATATTACAACTCCACAGAGAAGGATGGGTCTGATGAGACCAAAGAATTTACCATTCAGCTTTAGCCCAGTCCCCCGCAATGAGGAAGGGTCAATGGCAGAACCATGTAGCTCCTAATGAAGAGTAGGTACCAACTTGGTTTCGAGCTGGTTTAAAGCCAGTCCGCATTCTTTAGTTCAGAGTTCCTGACGTTTGCATAATATCCCTGCTCGTGGCTGTGAATTTCCCAGAAGCCGCTATAACCTTGCACCCAGACCTCTCCGAGGGTGCAAAGAAACCGCATCAGTAACGATATGTATTAGAGAGTAACGTTTCGTTACAATGGAATAGAAACGAATGCAAAGGATTTGCTACAGCACTACAGACAATTATTGCCACGACTAAAGCGATGTGCGCAAGATGGACGATGAAACAGTATCTGAATGTCCAGCCAGGATTCTCTAGAATTCAAAGTACCGATTCCCACACCCTTTCCACACTTTGTTTTCCTTCAAAACAGTTTAGTTTCAATTTTTTGTCTTTAAAGAAGGTTTCACAGAGAGACAGAAAGGACAGATGTCGACTTTTAGTGCATTTTGAACACCTCAAGATGTCCCATCTACGGGTGCCTTCTGAAAGCCTTCGAAAAGCGCAAACTCCATTACCGACACTGGGTGCGTTCACAAGATCACTCCGTTGCACTGCTTAAAAATTTATTTCCGTTAAAAGCTGACCCATTAAATTAAACAGTGCCTTCCTGTTGGCTGACATCAAATAATTAAAGTTTTAGGTCAGACGCGCATGGGCGCCGTGCGCCTCTTTGACTTAAGTACACATTTCCGCCCGAAAAACTTCAGTGTTTTCTCAAGCTTGAAAATCGAATGACAATTCAAATAAAAGCAGTCCATAAAAACAAATTCCCTCCTCGAGATGATTTCCACTCATTGCCTGGATGCCGCCCAGAGCATTCAGCATTTATGTGACAGCCGCCGTCGGTTCTCGGATATTCTTTAACGATTGATATAAAAACATTGTGACAAATGTTGGTCTAATAGAAATGCTTTCTCTTATTTTAAGAACCACCGGGAAATGTGCCAAAGAGTGAGTGAAAAATGTTCGGCTTTCTTGCGTGCGCACGGAGAATGGGGATTATCCATAGACGGACACAGAGGAACGGCTCCTGCTGCTTCTTGGGATCGTTGATCGGCGAGGAATTCTTTTTTCCCCTCTTTTGACAGTTCTGTGATTGAATTCCGGACAACTGTGCGCTGAATCGATGAATTCAGCTTCAGCTGAATGAGGCTTCATTTTCCTGGAAAGAATCGAGGTACGATTTGGAAATGCGTCCACAAATACAAATCCATTATTCATTCTGAAAGCCAATTAATAAATCATAAAAGACACAAGCTTGGGTGCAGTTTGTTGACGCTCTGCTTCCCCGTCAAGTCCCCATCCCTCTGCGTGTGACATAACGTGCGCGGTGGCAACGAACCGACGGCAACCATCGCAGCAGGCATCTCCTCGCGGGCATCTAAACCAATTTATTCTTAGCCATAGAATCTGGGTCAGAGAACTTTTGCATGAAATTCAGATAAAAGACGCCTTGGTCGTTGTCGTTGACATTTGATTTCGGTTTTTTTCTTTCATCCGTCTTTTACGACGGACGGAGGATGGATGCGACCGAATAGAAGGTGGATATTTTTATAAACTCTCGACCGGTTGCTAATTGACTTGGCTATCTGCTAAATGCAGGGCGATACTTGCGTTCAATCGAGAGGGACCAGCGAGCGATCTGATCGGATCGGATTTCATTCGATTTTCTTGACACAGTGTTGTTGGGTCGTGAGTGAGGGTGTGAGCTTAACTGGGACAAAAGTACGTACGGTCGATGGAACCGAAGAGAGCACTGTTCTTGCATGTTGATCACGTACTCGGTTAGAATGCGAGGTGTGGTAAGCAATAAAGTTTACTTCCATTTTCAAAGGCGGAGGGCGCGGGACTACTTACATTGCTTAGTCGCCTTCCTGATGTTTGTGACTGAGGTTCATATGCAAAGGTTTATCTGAAAGTAAACGGAAAACAAAATTTTGATTAGATTTGTGAACGGTGAGGTGAGTCAAATGTGTAGTGGAGGGAGCTGCATGATAAGTCATAATTCAGAAACTTATTGACCGATTTTAAGCTGGGAGCATTTCACATGCCTGTAGTGCGTTTGAAGAACGAGTCTCTAAATTTAACTGTGCGTCCGAAAGGAGGCTTGAGGCGGCATTCCTGGCGAGACGGGTATTGCGGGTGAATTCATGGACAGGAGGAATGCAACTGGCAAGTTGTTAAAAAGGGACACGGTAAGTGGGTGTCCGAGCAAGTCTGATGACTTCGACAATGTGGTCTGCTGAGTTCTCTCATGGGGCCACTTGGTCAGTGGGACTCAAGCTTAGGATGGACACGTATTAACGACTTTTAAATTTAAGCCAAATCAGAGGGAGTGAAATATTTATCGCATCGATTAAGGAGACCTAAACAATTCGTGGAATATTTGGTGACCTCAAATATTTGATCGTTTAAGGATGAACAGTTTTCCGATTTCAACGCCACATACGCCGCTCATGGCTAATGGCGTGAAGTCGCCACTAGACATGAACCATGCAACGACACAAGCGCCTTTCATGGCTAATGGCGTGTAGTCGCCACTGGACATGAACCATGCCCGGTTCATGGACATGATGTGCAAAAAATCTAGTGAAGGCACAAAAATCCATGCCCAAACCTACATCGTGTCGGAGAATCTCGATTTTACAACATGGCTTGAGCTTGTCGTAAAAATGGACATGAGATTGGATGAGTTGACCATGAGATTTGACGTTTTCCTATATGTGCACGATATTGTTTGAATGTGTGGTAAATATTGAGAGTACGAGTCGAAGTGTTAGTGAATGTCATTTTTTGACACTATTTTTAGTGAGATCTACTTCGTTGATTGGCGGTTGGTTTCCCGCTTCTCTATGTTGACTCTCTCGCAGCCAACGTTGAAGTGAAGCGACAAGGCATATCTTGCCCACGAAAGAAAATAGCGTGGATGGCTGCTCAGATTGTGGTTGTGATGTTTGGCAGAACTCTGTCTAGTGAAGACGGTGTGTAAAGGTTTTCTGTGTGGCAGTGACTAGTGACTGAAGTGACAGCATGGAGTTTTAGAAGTTTTGAATTCCACGCTATTGTTTTTGCCTCTGTTAACTACGCTGTCAAGAACTGTGTGCTTCCATCAGCGAAGGTGTGAATTGGACAGTGGCTCCTTTATAAAAATGAGAAAGAGTGCCGGAGACAGTGCAGAGCCTTGTGGTACATCAGCATTTGTTTGCATTGATGGGCTCTAAAGCGTTTAGCTGTTGTTTCTTCGCCTGGAAGAGCTTTTCAGAAAGTTTGTGGACATCGACGAGGTCATATTTTCAAAAGTGATTTAGAAGGGCGTGAAGTTGGGCACTGTTAGATGGGGAATGATGCTTTCCTTTGGGGAATGACACATTCGATCGCATTTTTACAAATCATCCTATGTTCCGATCCAGATAACCGGAGCTCTTACAAGACTCTATTCCGCCAAGGTGAAGGGTGACCAGATAATAACGATGGGGATAGCTTTCCGATATCAATCGAATTCTGGCTTCGTTTTGAAGCTAGATTCATGCAATTATGTTTGCATTTTTTATTTATACTCTGCTTCACCGACTGTTGTTTCAAGCGATCGATCCAGCTTTTGATGACTCGATCTTCGTCTCGAATGTTGGCCTCGAGCTCGTCTAAAGTGGTTGGCTTGTCATCATGCACTAAGGACTTGACGTTGCCCCAGTAAACGATCGATCACACGATCGATCAGGCGGTAAATTGGTGAAATTTCGCTGTGGGACGACCCAGTCTAATTCACAACTTCCAGTGCTGCCACAAGCCAAACAAAACTTGTAGATTAGTCGATGTTGTCCACCTCTGGACACAGAAAGACTCAGAATAACACATTTCAGGTGGTTTTTCTATGTAGGTCATCCAGCTCGACAAAGGCCCACACTGCTCCAGCCCAAAGAGTCCGATGTCCTCCACCGGGGCTCTTACACGACTCGCATCTGACAAGGTGAAGGGTGACCAGATAAGAACGATGTTTCCCCATCGTTGCTGTCCGATATATAACGTATTCTGGCTTCGGTCTGACTCCGAAACAGTGTAACAACGCAAAGGAGGACGAACACGAAGCCGATGGCGCAGTCAGGTGGAGAATGACCTCAGCCTACTCTGCGTGCGTTATTGGAGGCAGCTGGCTAAAGATCGTGTCTGGACTACCAGGGACTGCAGTGCAGAAGAAGCTTTACAAGGATGAGTTTTCCAGGAACTATTAGGGCTGGGCATTCGAAAAGCGCCTGGCAAATTCTATTTCCTCGTCGTCCATGCAGCTTGTACAGAGGCCATGTGGTTTCTCAGACGCAATGTCTATGTACCAATGGCAACCTGCTAGCGTGCACACATCCTAAAACCGTCCATCGACGCTGATTTCTTCGTGGCTTCAATGTCCGCCACAAAGGAGCCCTCGCTGTTGAGCCAATGTCTAGACTCTCGGCTCCATCCAAAGCTTCGTCTTCTAGTTTTTTTTTTTTTTTTAATAATAAGTATGGCTGGTGGGCCCTCCAAGTCGTAGGTACCTGCACTTAGTTGCCTATTACTACAATAATCTCAATGAGCTAAGAGGCGTCAGTAGTCGCCAGCTAAATGGCTTCGTTGTAACCACCAATTGGTTTTGATTATTAGGGGAATCTAATCCGCGTGGCCTGCCTTCAGCAGTCAGCCTCTACAACCTAAGGGTGGCGGGATGGTGAAAGCTGGACCTGGGCCTAGCTTCTACAGCAACCACTCGTGTTGCGCGTGCTATCGTTCTTTCACGAATGGATGAGACCTACAATCTTATGCCGACTCCGAGCGAAGTTTGAGAACCTCTTTCCGAGACAAGAGCACTATTTGAGCATTGTTCGTGTGGAGCCGTGAATTATGAAAATTTGGGGATCGAACTTGGCACCGACGCACCGACCTACTACCCCACGGCCACCAACAGCCGCGGATATGAGAGATTTCTCGAGTTTAGATCTCTCATTCGGAAGACTGTAAATCGCGCGGTTGCCTTTCACACGTCAGGGTGTACAGGGAACTTCGCTTCGACTGACACCATTTGTTCCTGTCATTGTCTTAGGTAGGCTGTGGTTGGTGGTCGATAGTCCGTCTATTTTATTGTGCTGCTGTCCAAACCGCCATCTAGCATAGACGTCTGTCTCTGCGAGCCTGGGCGCCGTGTATGGCGGATAGGAATAAGAGAGTCTCTGTAGTTGCCATCGGAGCTATTCCAAGACAACCTGTACGTTTTAGGCAGTCCACAGTCTACTCTGCCTATTCCCGCAGTCCTTCAACGAATCGGTTGACTTACGGGGTGGCAATCGTGGATCGTCACAATCATTTCATCCTTCACTCAGGTAAGACGTGCTCATTGAAGAATCTTATTCCCCAGGCCCCTCGCGATTTGTGACACGTAAGACAGGCGTCGCGTGATGTCTCTGTGCAACAAGCCCCCTAACATGGTTTTGCTCTTTCCAAAGCTCGTGGGAACTCCATTAAATAGTCAAATAAAACGCTCACAATCAATTCACTCACACAAAAGGTATTCATTTCATGTCAGCCAATATCCGACAAACCGCAAACCGCCCCCGTCTCCAGCTCCAGCTCTGACTCTGGCGAACTTATTGATTACCAAGTTCATGAGGAATTCCACAACCTCATCCACCTTGAGTCACAGCACGTGCGCATTTCTCCTTGAAGGTCACTCGTGGAACTGACTACAAACCGAGACTCCCTCCAATCTAACCGCATCAGCGAATATACGACCAACAGCAGATAATGAGAGCAATCTGGCGTCGCTGACGGTGCCGCCTTGTCAGGGTCCCCATCGAAATCGAGGTCACATTTGAATGTCATCACCCACAGGGAAATGGCCTCAATCCCACTTTGACTGACGAACTCCCATCCACCGGATGACCGACATTTCGAACACAGTCCACGCCGACCGCTGCCTAAACATGCCAACTTGAAGTCCATTAAGCAGAGTGCCAGAAGAATGTGTAATCCCGTCGTAGGCGGAGGACAAAACGAATGCGAAAGGCTCACAGCACACACCATGGTGCGTGGCGCTGGATAAATTAAAGGACACAGACCACACCAATTCGAGTGGGAAAGGCGCCGGCAACACCCACTTCCAGCCGGGATTACAAGCAAACGAGTGGGCAGCCATAAAAGGGCGCATAAAAAGCGTGAGCTCATCGCAACGTTAATAGAGAAGCGCAAAAAAAAAAAAATATGAAGAAAAGAGGAAAAGAAACAGAAATGCTCTCACTCGGAATTTCGCCGAGTTAAAAGCGAAAACTGACGTCAGACTATGCGGCAAGAGGATGGCAGTGGAATGTAAAGTTATTTTTTTCCCTTTTCAGAGTACGCAAATATTTGGTGGGGGCAAGAATCATATTCGGATGGACGATGAGAGCCAGAGGCATACGCCCTCTTAGGTGGGTGCCGGGGCTCACTCCTCTTCACAGAGACGCGTGTGTCCGGAGTCTGCAGGAGATTTCGCCGTGAAATGTGTTTCAAATAACCTGTGCAGAGAATAGATTGGCGATGATGAATTGTCTGGATGGTAACCATTTGTTGGCGATAGAGACGCAAGTGAGAATGGAAATGTGGCTTTGGATGGGTGAGTCACCAGCCTTCGACGCACAGGGAGCTATTGAGCTATTGACAGGTGACAGGGACACTCATCCTGCCTATAGAGCAGTAATCAACAACAGAATAACCCAATTCAAGCAACAGATTGTTCAAGGATTGCTAAATACCGGTGAGGACGAACATGTACATGAGGACGAGCCCGAACAGAGACAAGAAGATCTAACCCGTGCCGGAAAAAGTGTTTTTGCGGGGAGTTCTTCTTCATTACTTTAATAAAGGGTGATTTTTTAAAAGCTATAGGAAAGTTTTTCAAAAAAAAAAAAACAAAAATTCAGAAAAATGCATGAAATCTTTATTTGAGTCGATGTACGGTCCATATAATTTAATGTTTGAAGATTATTTCATGCAAATGTTGACCTTGACTGCGCCTCAAATGGTCCATCCGCTTAGTCCAGTTTTGGCATACTCTTTCCAACATTTCGGCCGGTATCTCAGGAATAAATGCTTCAATGTTGTCTTCCAATGCGTCAATTGAAGCGGGCTTGTCTGTATAGACATGAGGTTTAACATAGCCCCACAAAAATAGTCTAAAGGCGTTAAATCACACGATCTAGGCGGCCAATTGACCGGTCCCGAACGTGAAATTAAATGTTCACCTCTCCATTGTTGCGCGTGCTGTGTGGTATGTGGCACCGTCCTGTTGAAACCACATGTCATGCAAGTCAAGCTCTTGCATTTTGAGCAAAAAAAAGTTGGATATCATTTTACGGTAGCGCTCACCATGAGCGCGGTAACCACAGTTACGTTACGATTCGCATCATCTTCGAAGAAGTACGGTCCAATGATGCCACCAGACCATAAACCGCACCAAACTGTGACTTTTTCTGGATGCGTTGGTAGCTCTTGCAATGCTTCTGGCTGATATTCACTCCAAAATCGACAATTCTGCTTATTTACGTACCCATTGAGCCAAAAATGAGCTTCGTCTTAAACTGACCATAAAATGGAAAAAGCGCGCGATGAACTTTCTTAACAGAGCACGCATTTTGATAAAATTCAATAATTTGCAAGCGTTGTTCGTTTGTAAGACGACTCATGGTTAAATTGTAGACCAAACTGAAGACGTTTGACAGTGAAACAAAACACGAAACGTGCGTCAGCTGTTTAAACCAGTGTTGCCAAAAAGATAATAGCTAAAAAATCACCCTTTATGAAGAAAACTGCTGCCGAAAGTCATCGTCTTTTGGTGGAAGTTTATGGTGAACATGCGCTAGCTGAGCGAAGGTGCCAAAAGTGGTTTTGAAACCCAGCCAACCAACCAAATCAAAGGCAAAGCCGAATTTCCATGGCGCGAAGGTAATCCTCTGTATTTGGTGGGATCAGAAGGGTGCTGCTAAAAACGGGTGACACCATCAATGGACAACGCTACCGAATACAATTAATCCAAAAAATCTGAAGAGAACAGAAGCCGAAAAACGACCGGAATATGCGACCAGACACGAGGCAATCATTTTCCATCATGATTCGGCCCCATGTTGCTTTTCCGGTTAAGAACTATTTGGAAAACAGTGGATGGGAAGTTTTACCCCACCCGCCTTATAGCCCAGACCTTGCCCCTTCTGACTACCACTTGTTCCGGTCGTATGACCTGGGATCTTATCGTATTGACAAACTGGTTCGGAAATCACAATTCGTTTCTCAGTGTTCGAAAAAACTGCACTAAAAAAAAAAGAGGGACAAACTTTGTGAACATACCCTTTTAGGGTTGCACCACTTTCTGTTAAAAAAATGTCTAGATGGATGACTGAATACTTTTAAAAATCTAAAAATGGCAGAACAGACTTATGAACAATCTCAAGAAACTGACGATATTCAAAAATTCGGCACGCAAACTTTGCGAACATGCCCATCTACGGGTGCACCACTTTCAGTTCAAGAATTGCTCATTTCAGCTTTGTACATCCGCATTGCATAGCAAATCGAAAAAAAAAGAAGAAAATAAACTGAAAACCCCTTCAAGAGCCCATCAATCCGCCACCATCCGGGGAAAGTCTACAAAGATGCAGTTTGCCTGCCAACACAGCGCCTTTCACTCACAATTCTTTTCAAATTCAAGAGATCGAAAATCCCAATGACTAGTCCCTAGAGAGAACATAATGGGTTTTTATTCTGGCATAAAGTGTTGAATATTTCAAAAATTTGGACACCGCCACTCAATCAACCAAGCACAAGAGCACACGAGCACTCGCGCGGTCTGTCTGTTCCCATGTCCAAGCACATCCTACAAGCAGATCATTAAAGTCACCATAAATCAAATTGCGTATTGCTTACACCGAACAAGATACAATATGGCTGATCGTCACAGGACCATGTCTCGCTGTGGCAGCGACTGAGAAATCCATCCATCTACTGCCGGCTTAAATTTAGAATTCCCACACAAACACGCGTACACACTGACGTTTCATTCAGAGCGCATTCTTCGAATGCCGCAGATTAAAATGCGACTCACTGTGAGAACCAATAAATTCCCGAGCACCCTATCGATGGCTGTATCTGGATGTCTGCACTCGCGTGTATGGCGTGTATGGCGTATACGTGATATTTTTGCCCTCAAACTCATCGCCGCCCGGTGGTGCCGTGATTGGCCACGAGGTCGACTTACTCAGATCAATCAGTTTGTTGCCGATACACTTGGTTTGTGCTCGAAATTGAAAAGCAATCCACAGGAGGGAGGGGGGTGCCGTTGATTGAAATCTAAGACGAGCATTTGTCTGCACTCACAATGCATTGGACGACCAGTCTACGGTGACAACGGGGCCATGAGGTGTATCCGAATCTAAACGATAGCCGTCCAGACTGTCTAACGGTCCTATTTACACAAATCGAATCAATCAATCGAGGAGATTGTGTTTCGCAGCCGACAAGTGGCCCGAAGTGTGCGGTAAATCGATA
Source organism: Eristalis tenax (assembly GCA_905231855.2). NCBI lineage: Eukaryota > Metazoa > Arthropoda > Insecta > Diptera > Syrphidae > Eristalis > Eristalis tenax. The sequence goes on along the minus strand of HG993124.1, from coordinate 28,410,583 downwards.
CGTATCGCATGCTAAGGCATATCTCGATTGATGGCCGCTAGATAGACGAGAGTCTCGCTCAATAGAATCGCACCGAATTGTGTGCTGGACAAACACATATTGTGGTTCAAGGTTAGATGACGACGACGACGCCGGAGTATGGTAATTTTCGGTTAGGTCGTCCCGCTCGGGTGTGTGCCAAGCCGCAGGCAATCTTACCCATTCATCCCCATTGACTGGCTGAGTGTGTGTCGTTCTTGAGTTGATGAATGTGGAGCAATGAGTGGTGAAGATGCTTAGAAAATAAATTGAATGCCGTCTGCAGCTGTACGGGGCTTGATTGTAATTCAAGTTGAGTTCAGTTTTGATGATGATTCACCGAGTGGATGGTGAGATGGATGGCAGCGGGGACTTTCATGCGTACACCAGCGAGCTCCATGAGAAAAGTTTGAGTTCGGGAGCGAAGATTAATTGATGATCCAGACGAGGAGACATGCTCGACTGTGTTCTGTCTAATGAAAGCAAAACGAAGACTAACTGGGGAGTGGGTGGGAACCTACTCAGCGTTGAGTGGTGATCAACTTATGAATTCACCGAAGGCTTTCCAAGTTGGCTAAACATTTAGTCCGCATCGCAACGACACGGGAATGAATGGTTACTTGAGTTTGGACGGTCATAGTTGATTGCATGTCAGTTTATTACGATAGGCTTTACATTTTTGACTGCTGAAGAGCTACTTGTCTAGGAAAAGCTACTGAAACTTAACGGAGCGATTGGGCATGGAACTGTAAGGCGTAGCGGTCGCCTTTAGTCGTGCAAGAAGAATTGCCCGCCCAACCCGAGTGGTTGCTGTGGGCCGGATCCACCTCAGGCTGTAGCGTTTTATGAACCCGCAAATCGCCACCCAAGCTTAAGCCATGCTTTGCCTGGCAAAGAGACATACTATTGTTTATTTAGAATCTTTTAATTCTTTCCAAACTCGACATTTTTTTCCAAGATCAGCTTGGTAGTGAATGACGTTGAATGGCGTTCAACGTTCTGTAAAATTAACTTTTCTTGAAAAATTTGGAATCCCCTTTCCCCTCAATACCTTCCTGGTCAGCATTCCTGTCAGATTTTACTAGAAATCGAATCTCCAGACTACGCATAGTGGGGCAATACACAACTTTAGCTGGGGATGAAGTGAGAGAGAGAGAGAGAGAGAGAGAGAGAGAGAGAGAGAGGGAGAGGGAGAGGGAGAGGGAGAGGGAGAGGGAGAGGGAGGGGGAGAGGGAGAGGGAGAGGGAGAGGGAGAGGGAGAGGGAGAGGGAGAGGGAGAGGGAGATGAAGAGGGAGAGGGAGAGGGAGAGGGAGAGGGAGAGGGAGAGGGAGAGGGAGAGGGAGAGGGAGAGGGAGAGGGAGAGGGAGAGGGAGAGGGAGAGGGAGAGGGAGAGGGAGAGGGAGAGGGAAATTAATTAATATCTTATCTAGTTGGATGACTTTTGGAGATGTGTAGTGAGAACGCGGACCGTGTTGTGGATCGAATTGTTACTTGTGACGAAACATGGGTCCACCACTATGACCCTGTGAAAGCAAACAAGAGTCCATGCAGTGGCATAAAAAAGTTACAAACCCTCCGAAGAACTTCAAAGTCACTCCGTCATGACCACAGTTTTTTGGGACTCAAAATGAATCTTGCTCATTGAGTACAAAAAAAAAGGTGAAACCATCAACGCCACATCCTACGCTTCCCCTCTGCATAACTTGCGGGAGGAAATTTAAAAGAAAAGACGGGGTAAACTCGCAGCGGGTGTGTTGCTTCTTCATGACAACGCTCCTGCTCACACGGCGCGAGTTTCCAAGGCTGCTGCGCGAGATTGTGGTTTGGAAGAAATCCAACACCCACCCTATAGTCCAGACTTTGCCCCTAGCGATTATTTCCTGTTTCCGGATTTGAAAAAATGTCTTCGTGGAAAAAGATTTTCGGATGATGAAGAACTCAAGTCGGCAATAAATGGGTATTTTGCAGAGAAAGAGGAAATTTATTTTTTTGAGGGTTTAAAAAAACTTATCTCAAGATGTAACAAATGCATTGATGTTAGGGGAGATTATATTGAAAAATAAAAACAATTTAAATTGAATTCGCATTTTCCTTCATATCGATACAGAGAATATATTGAACGCCCCTCGTAGTTTGTTTGGTGGAACATAGCAACAGGAGTAATTTGTTTGGAATTCAGAAGCCAGGGCCTAGCTTCTCAGCAAACACTCGTTTTGTGCCTGCTTTTGTTCTCCCACGAGTTTGAGGGAGTTTTATGCCGACTCCGAACGGCCAATTTGAGAAGCCTGTTCCTAGACTGTTACACTCTTTGAGCATTGTCAGTGTCTCGAAAGATGTGGGGCCGTGAACAATATTTTGCTCATACCGGGAATCGAACCTAGGTATCGTACGCTTAAGTACTTGGGGGTATTTGTTGGTCTCTTAATTTGTGGTTGAATATAGAAATAAGTCTATGAAAAATATGTGCTGCCCCTGTATTTATCTGAATTCGATAAACTGTTTGTTTGTGTAAGCTGTGAGATGGTATGTATAACAGAGTTAGGCGGGCCGGAAAATGATTTTTTTTAAAAGAATGAAGCTTAGCTTGGGCGTTAGCCTGTTCCTTTAACTTATAATGCTTTAAATTATATGCTCCCCAAATATAAAAAGGCGCCAAAGGGACAAAGAAAACAGAAAAGTTGAGGTGTACCACGTCTGAAATAAGTCTAAGATCTTCTGGAAGCATCTGGAGTCTGCTAAATTGCGTATGGATCCATTGAATAAATCCACTATCCCCACTTCAACGACTTGAGAAGAAGCAATGTCATTGATAAACGTACCTCTTCCACAAATACTTAATCCATGCGAATGATATTTAGCCTGGTGTCGATTTGCATGCGTAGGATTCCCAGAAAAACGAAGCAACATCTACCCAGAGGAGCTATATATGCACGCATGTCCGCATCTGTACACTCGGTAAGCCAAAGTGATTGTGAATATGAAATCATTGAGAGTGATGGAAACTGCTGTATGCAAATAAATGCACACCTTTTGACGTATGTACCATCGAACCCAGACAATAGCACACCAACCGTGCAGTGAAATAGTGGCCATTAAGCGGGTTGTGCCTTTATCCGATCTCACACACACACAGTTTAAAAATGCGAAAGAACAATACAATGGTTGGTTTCACAAGTAACGGTGGGACACTTCCAGAATAGGTAGGAAGTGTTAAGTATAAACCGCACATATTTAGTCAATTTCAGAAAATATAACAATTCAATTTCAGAAGGAACGTGAATTATCGATTTGTGATGTGACAATAAGCTGGCAAGATTGTACAAGAACTGTTTCGTTGGAGGGTCTGAGTCAGAGCAATAGCTGCCTTCCATCGTTGACGGTCCTGGGCACGCTGCTCTCAGTCATCAACACCAAGCTGTCTTGCATCCGCGATTACATGGTCTATATACCGCGATCTCACATACAACCAGAAATCCGGAGTTTCGGGCTTCCTCTCTTTCTCGAACCAGGAGGCTGGGGTGCGAAGACCCTCTTAGCTGGAGCCTTGGTGTCCCCGGATTTTTGCCTTCCGAACTACATCCACATCCTGGTCCAGCTCGTAGAGTTCGCGGTTGTGTGATCTCAGACGGGACCATATATCCGAGGCAGAATTTTTCTTTCGAAGGTACCAAGAATCAGCTCAGCAGTTTTGCTTAGCGACCAGCTTTCGTCTCCATAGAGTGTCAAAATGAGACTTTTGTAGAGCATGATCTTGGTCCTTCGAGTCAGGAGTTTTGAGCCCAGTTGTTTCGACAAACCGAAGTAGCCCCGGTTGCCAAGGGCGATTCTACGTCGGATCTCTACTGTGATGTGGTTTGTGGAGTTCACGTTTGCCCCGAGGTAGACAAACTCCTTTCCTCGAAATTGTAGCTGTCGATCGGGATAGTTTGTCCAAGGTGTTTTGCTACGGAACGTTTTTTGGTCGACGGCATAGATTTGGTTTTGTCCTCATTGACCTGGAGATCAGTTCGTTCCGCCTGTTCTTCAATCGCCGTAAAAGCCTGTATTACGAGACGATGTGAACGCGAGACCATGTCGATGTCATCTGATCCCGACTCCGGTCATCGCATGGAATAGCTAGCTCCTTGCTATGAATGCTATCGTATGCGGCTTTTAAATCGATGAAAAGATGTGGCGTATCGATTTGAAACTCGCTGGTCTTCTCCAGGATTTGCCTTAGCGTGAACATTTGGTCTGTAGTCGATTTGCCGGACCGGAAGCCGCGCTGGTACGTACCGATTACTGCGGTGCAAAACGGCTTGAGACGTCCACACAATACGCTGGACAGGATCTTGTAGGCGACCTTAGGTATGACTCTATAGTTGTTGCAAGAGATAGGATCGCCTTTTTTGTGGATGGTGCATATGGAGCTGATATTCCTGCTTTCGACTTCCCAAATTTTACAGATGATCTGGTGCATGCTCCCTACCGGAACATCGCCACCGGACTTGAAGAGCTCTAATGGTGAGCCACCTGAGCCTGCGGCTTTGTTGTTCTTCACCCTTTAATGGCTGCTAGGTGGGAGGACTACTTCATAGACTGGAGTTGGGATTTCTTGATTCCCTATCACTCCCTCCTGGTCAGCCCCGCTAAGCAGCTGTTGGAAGCGCTGCTTAAACACATCCACTATTCCCTGCGGGTCAGTGATAAGGTTACCCTCACAGATTCGAAGTGCCTGGGTGCCTCTCATAAATGGAAACAGATGGCTAAAATTAGTTTAATGACAAAAGTAATTTGAGATGTGTTTCTGAAAGACATCATCTGGTTTTGCCGGAGACAGGGAACACTGATTAACGCCGTGCGAGATCCCTGGATCGGCTGGCACAGCCCACAATTTTGTGACATTACGCAACGGCCTTTAATCCTGCAATGCCCACAATTGACAAAACCTGAGAGATGACCATTCAAACGAGACATTCAAACAAGACATTCAATTGATCAGCTTGACGATGCCATCGGCGCGGAGCCGCGAATCCCCCAAGTCCAGAACATATATCACCCAACTTTGATGACTACAGCGGCCTCCAGACGAATATGCAAAATATAATCTGAGTAAAGGATTCTTGGTGTCAGTCCTCTTCGCACACCCTCACCCACACACTTCAAACTGAACGAAACATTTCGCCGTTAGGCTTCACTTCTTGTAGCACTGCTACCTGATCATGGCCGCCTTTGACAGATGTCATGACTCAAGCGTGATCTGTCAAAAAAAAGTTAAGTTCACACTTTGCTTCTTTTTTATTTGTTCATCAAGAATTAACCTCCCTTTCGGATATCACTCGGTTGCCTGTCAGTTTGTTGAGCAATCAGTGATGTCATTTTGACAGGAAAGATCCATCAACTGCGATTATGTCATGTGACTTTCAGTTATGCAAATACAATTTTCTACTTTCGCTCGACGCCACTTTTCACGAGCTTTGCAACTAAAAATCCCATTAAGACCGCCAATTCGCCGTTAAGCTTCCGCTCGCCGCAACTCAACCCCGCACTGAGTCACCACGGTCGTGTCATTGAACCCAGCCCAGTGGCACATGAGCCGAACGTAGTTGCTGAATGCAGGCCTTGGCGTAATCTATGACAGATGCATCTCCGGCGCGTGACAAATTGACTGACGATGTGCGACTGTGTCCGGAAGCCGTCTGTCGCAAGTGTATAAATGCCCTCGGATTCCCATGAATTCTTGTCAGAGTTGAATTGAATCTAATTGCTCATCCTCCTCTTCCCTCGCAGCGCACGCGGCGCAGGCCTTCCTCTGTGTCGGTAATGATATTCGAACTAATTACACACCAGGGGCCAGGGTCAATTGCGAAGGCTGGAGACACAGATCCGAGACGACCGCAACGAAGATCAACTCAGAGATTTATGCAATCGTCAGCATCACTGCGAGGTGCACCACATCACTCTTACGCGTTTCTCTTCGCTTCTCTTCGCCGTCCGTTTGGTCGGGTGTCTTCGCGGAATCCAATGGAATTAATTGAATTGTACGTCGGTTGTGTCTGCAAAGCCGACTCGCTTAGCGCTAATGTGCATTAAATGGCACACGGGGTGAGTGAATATGCACACAACGCCAGACCGAGAGAGAGGGGGAGGTTATGTTGAATGTTTTGCGCGCGTGAATAAAAGGAAGAATAGAGGCTTCTATTTTTTTTGTCCGTTTTTCCTTTATTTAGCCGCGTTTTGTGCGCTCCTTTGTGCTACGTTTTGTTTCGACGTTTCTGTGTGCCGTCGTGTGTCACTCAACTGAAACGAGAGAAAGTGTCGTCGTTGTCGTTGTTGTTGTCGTCGTCGTCGTTCGTCTTTGTGTTGTGAGACATTTAGTTAATTTGATTTTGAAATCAGTTTCCGCACAATTGCGCACTAATTAGGTAATGAATTGTGAGTTTAATTCTGTCCAATTATGGTGTGAAATCATTAGAGAACATCGCGGCATCGGCGCATACACGCACGCACAAAGTGGGTTAGTTGTTCTGTACAAAGTCGATGCTTTGCGACCGCTGCAGGTGTGAACGTACGTCAGTTTTGTGAAAATGAATGATTGATGAGGTTCCGTGCATTGTTGGTCATTGCCCTTGCTGTTGGATCTGGATTTGGAATACAATTCCTTTGAAATTGGGATTGTGACTTTTTCGGTGCACAAAGGAAGTGCTCATAAAACCATTGTTAAGAACGGATGAGAATATTTGTACCTTTGAACGGGGGTCAGCAAGCATGACATTTTCGAAGCAGTCAGTGGGCACATCACGTGCTTGGCGATCAGACGCAGCCATCTTGTTTGCATAAGTCAGGTCGGGTAAGCATGTCTGACAGGCAGTCACACGTTGACCAAAGTCGGTCCATTGTGATACGACGCGGATTAACTGCTGGAACTAGTTGGTGCTTATGACAAAACGGTTTAGGGGGCTAAAGCTGGCACTGTTTAGCTCGTTGAGGTTATTGACATAGTGGGCCACAAGATGAGCAGAGGAGGTGATTTATGGTAGCAACTCCTCTACATCCGTGTAGCTTCTGCAGTGCTTGAGACGCACACAATGCGGGTCTGCAGATATGACTGGAGGAAAGCATGCCCGATCCATGAGAAAGGAGGCCCTTTTGAGACCCCTTTGAGTGTGACAATTATCGAGGACTAAGCCTTGCTTTCGACCTTTTTCTGCGTTTTTGTGTGACTGACTAAGAAAAGTTTGCGCATTACGTCCGCGTTACGCGTCGAAAAATCGTACAGTCTGCTTGTTGAGACTACTCTAAAGTAAAAATGAAGGCACTTTGAAGTGCATTTCTTTCATGGTGTCACACAAAATAACCTCCCTTCGTCAATCCGGCGTTGTGAGATAACCTTAACTTGTCGAAGCTTGTCTGGTAATCGAGCGCCGGATTAGCTTTGAGGATGGTCAAAGCCGTCTGGGTGGTAAGCAGAGGAACTTATTACCTTAGAAGTTGCACGACCCTAGAGCCGGCTAATGATCGATTGTTATTCCCCCCTTATTCTCTTAGTCGTGCAACATACCACTGTGACAAATTTGGACTGTCTTAGATTTGTATACGTCCACAGACCGCTACAAGTCATGCGACCAAGTCGAACGATTTTGCTGGAGGAACAGAACTGTGAAAGGTAGTTCAGTGTGAGCGCTCTTAAGACAAGTCGTCACATCGGTGGTATGGTAGTTCACCGATTTTTTCTTGGTCGGACGGCATGTAGTTGCTTGTGAACACTTGTCGAATGACTTCAGAGAATTTGTTCGCTCTTGTCTGTGATTTCGACGAGTTGACCTTAACGCGGAGATCAGAAAAGTACGTCCAGTACCCCCCCCCCACATTTATTATATCAACAAGAACAAAGCTATCACATACATCACGATAACATGAAAACATCGATGGTGCTAAAAACATCAATAGTTTTAAAAACATCGATAGTACTAAAAACATAGATAGCACTAGAAACATCGATAGTACTAAAAACATCGACAGTACTAAAAACATCGATAGTACTAAAAAAATCGATAGTACTAAAAGCATCGATAGTACTAAAAACAGCGATAGTACTAAAAACATCGATATTATTAAAAACATCGATAGTACTAAAAACATCGATAGTACTAAAAACATCGATAGTACTAAAAACATCGATAGTACTAAAAACATCGATAGTACTAAAAACATCGATAGTACTAACTGTTTAACGTACCCTAGTACAGTCTAGGCACATTTTGATATCCACTCGTTTTTCCATAGCCACAGACTGACTCATTGGGCGTACGACTCAAAGCGGAACGCCACGAAATTTTGGGAATTCGAATTTCTTCCTTGATGAATCAGAGATGGCGTTGCAGTCGGTTGTTCTTTTTAACCAGTCCACATACTTTGGACATTTGAGTGATGTTGCATTCCATTCATAAAGGCCAACTCCAACTCTTTACACGTGCATTGCACTCAAGCGCCCAATCAATTATCTCGACCCACTATTGTTCCGTGGCATTATTCCGCTTATGTTATGGAGCTTGAAGTGTATATTGGCAAGACTACGGTAGAGCGTGGGAGGTGTTCATAGCACTCATGCCATGCATCTTAGCTCTTATCAGTTGTGATCTGATCTGTGGCAAGTGCGGTCGAACACTAGAGAGCTTTGTCATGCTTCCCCTGCGTCTCTTCAAAAAAGGAGTCGTTGCAAGAACTAATCGAGGCACAATTTGTGTTCGAAGGAGTCGTCCCAAGAACTAATACAATTTGTGATCGATCACCAAGACTCAGTTTCCAGCAGATTCTGCGCTAGCTTCAGTCCACTCTTTGATCGTGTCTTGTTTCCCCACAAAATCCAATTAGAAAGGAAATTCAAAAAAAAAAAAAAAAAAAAAGACCTGCAGCCAATTAGAAATGTGCCACAGGTCACAGCCATAAAATGTCACTGACCCACTAGCCGGCACATTTACTGGCTTTAACTTTTTACCGTCGCCAAGTAGATTGAATATGCACAGAGGCACAGTCCAAATGAAATTTAATGCCCTTGCCCACCGAGCGCACGCTTGATAGGCCATGTCTAGGCCCATGCATTCTGCCTAGAGAGCGAGAACTAGTCCACTTAAAAAAGAACAAGTTTCGCGTCCGACTCCTGGTCTCTGGGTTGGAGAAATCGAAACAGAACCAGCTGAGGTTACGACTTTGACGTTAATTTTTTTGTTTTTTTTTTTTTTGATATTTTCTAGATCAAATCATCGTTCAAAGAGCAGGAAGCCACCGATTATCCACCGAATCCACAAGGCATAATGGATTGCCCGGCTAGTTGGCATCGGTACCGTAGAGGAGATTGCCGCCACAGTCCGTGTGCAACCAGGTGCCTCGGTGGGGCACTGCATGTGTACAAATGCAAATCATTGCAACATCTCCATCCGGGCTGAACAGAAACAATCGAACGAGCATGAGGTTTCCTTGAAGCATACTGCTGCGCAAGTGGCCTTTCATTTCTTACAGTCGAAAGAGCCCAAGCTTATGAACTGCACACATGGACGCGGCCGCCCTGCCAAGAGCTGCATTCCGATGGTTCACTGCCACAATCTGCAACGAGGAACTCAATTGTGTGAGCCGAAGACAGGTGAATCCTCTCCAGAGGAGGAGACTCTGTGTGTGTGCATCGAAGAAAGGCACATCAGAGATCGGCAGACATGTCCGATAGCTTCACGCTTTCACTTGCCTCTCGTCACGGCTTGTTCGTGTGTTCTGTGCGCAGCATTCCTTTCCAAATTCTAATGCTCCCCAAGTGAGTGTGCAAGAAGGTTCGTGTTTATGTCCTGCGAGCAGATTAAACTGAATTCTTCCACTTTTGCAATTCGTGGAAGCTGCCTTTATTTGCGGTGCCACTCGGAATGAGGTCAAAGGAAAATCACGGAGATAATTGCACAGAATCCCAGAGACGAAGAGGATGGGTGAAATTGACTTAATCCATCTTGACGGCGACAGCATCTCGAAGCGGAGTGGTGATGCTGCACCAATGGCGTTGCGGTATAATTGAATATTTTGAGTCGAATGGGTATGATTGCATAACGGTGCATGGCAATGAAAATGACTGTTGTTCAACGGCTCTGCAATCTGGCAAGCTGCATGTCAATCGACAACGGCCAGGAAATCCAATTGGCATGGATCTTCGACGGGCTAGAAGGGATTGTGTTTGGTTTGGAGAGAATTGGTTTGAATTTTAGAAACGTGATGACGGCCTACTGCTGGCTGGGTGGGTGGAATGCGATTCAATGGGATAAGTGTGTGAGGGCATTGTGATGACATATTGTGACCAGGTAGGCCCATTTCAACCCTTCTTCTTACCCTACTGGCGCTACGGGATGAACCTGAGCCAGCAAGCCTGCTTCTCCTCACGGAATCCTGAGCCGATTTTCAGACATTGAGAGAGGGCATTATGCTGACATATTGTCACCAGCTAGGTCCGTTTGACGACTGTAAACGGCTAGTTTCTCGTTACCTACTGTCTTACCCTACTGTAGCTACGGGATGGACCTGGGCCTGGACCTGAGCCAGCGAGCCTCTCGTCACGGAATCCACCACCCGGACATGTTGTCATGCAGGCCGAGTGTTTTCTAATGACTCCAGTGCCAACTGAAGGCTTGTTGGTTGAAGTCCAGGTCCATTTCGGACTGAGGCTGGCGATTCTGCGAGAAATTTTCAATGACAAGGCTGCTTTCGCTCGTCCACCTCCTTCCCCAGACTTGGGGACTCCTGTTTTTTTCTGTTTCTTGAAGGACCAGGTTTACATCAACAAATCACAGAGCCTCCACAGAAATTGCTTAAATGAAGCCAGAAGCGTTGAGCAACGTAGCACAAAGAGCCGTTCACTGCCAGCAGGAAAATGGAGGTTATTTAAAGGATCTCTGTTTCACACTTATTCGCATTTATCCATTTTCATTCAGTCGGTCGAAGGTGGCCCACCCTGTACCTGATCTGCCTACAAAGTCCTCACATTCCAACCGAGCGTCGTCTATGGCAACAGCTGTAAATTCTGTTTAATAGGCTGCACCATTATTTTTCACTAGAAGGCTTGAAGAACTGCAAACAAAGCCCGCCGAGTGTCACGCTGTTAATTTATTTCTACAGACATGAATTTTTTTTTGACAAATGGGTGGTGTGCAATTGTTGACACAAGAGCCACCCCGCCCGACGATCTGAGTCGTGAAACCACAAGCGTGCGCGCTCCTCCTCGACACTGTAGCTTTCCGCTTAGCCTGCTGCAACAAAGCAACGCAAAATTGGTCTCAAACGTCTTGTCATTGTTTCGAAGTTGCCTCAAAGAGTTGCCGAAATGTGTATTGTTTGTGTTGAAATAATAAATCCGAGTTAATCACCACAAAATAATTATCAATGAGCAATCAAACAGCGATAGACGACCTTATCTATCTCGCTTTAAACTCGAGAAGTGTACTTTTCCTTCAAGAGACGATTAAATTTCAAGATAAAGACCGATAAAGTTCATAGAAACCCCGATCGGCTACAAGTTGACGCAGATACGTTGGCAGCACATAGTTTAGCTCTTTCGCCAACCAAAATGACATCGTCTCATCCCTCAGAGACGACTTGTAATCAACCCAAAAATAAATGTGATGACTCATTCCGAGACTGCTTCAGCGGAAGTTGGTCTCTCCCTGTTTGTCTCTCTCTCCAGTCCTTTTTTCTTCGTTCGCTTAAAATAAAGGAATCCTCATCTCATCAGCCACCAGTCACCAGGAGGGTGCACAAACAAAGTCTCATTTATTCGCGCCCTTTCTATTCGACTGCGACGCGACTGCTGCTCTGCTTCTCTTTGCAGTCGAGGCCCAGACACTGCCATGTGCCATGGTCTCGATTCCATTCCAGTGGCCATTTTCTAAATTTAGAGCAGTTACTTCAAAGTCTACTCCATTCACTTCCCATTCCACTCGTGTATCTGAATGATTTTCTTTTCCTTTTTTTTTTTTTCTTGTCATCACAGCGGGAGAGGAAAATTATCGAATTCTGCTGATGTTCTGTTTGTTCAACGTGAGTCTGCGAAGGAAGGGGCGGAAGGGGCGAAAGGAGAGAGTGGAAAGTATCAGTGACGGCACTTGCTGTCAGTCTTGGTGTCAACGAGAAGGGAGTTCGGTTTTGTTTTGGGAGCTAACAAAGCAATTTAAAATGGTTCGTGCTAATTGCACTTTTGCTTTGTCCGCGTTCTTAGCGGGAGTAAATACAACAGTCGCACAATTCACACTTTTTTGGAATTCCACGTCACGGTGATGTAAAGTGAAACTTCTCTAAAGCGGACATCAGCGGAACCATCATGATTGGCCGTTATGTTGGGTGTCCGTTCATAAGGGGTTGAAATAGACGAACATCTTCATACCAGGACCATAACGCAGCGAGACCATGATTGTCGGTTATGTTGGAGTGTCCGTTCATAAGGGGTTGAAATACACGAATATCTTCAGGACCCTGACGAATGGTCCGTAAGGACAGATGTCCCTTATAGAGGGGTGTCCGTAAAGAGAAGTTTTACTGCACTTGACTACCGACGGAGTGTGGAATCGTCTTGATGATCTTGAGTAAGCACTACTTTCGGGAGAAGTAGATTGGAAACATCTGACTGTGGGTGCATATCTTCTCCGATAAGCTCTCTGATAAGTAAGGGGGCTTACTTCATCTGCCCTGTGACAGATACAGGCCATCGTTTATTTGCTGATGATGGCGGCTGTCATATCGGATGACATGCCATGCCCGGTGAACTATTGACAATGGGGCTGCGCTGTCATCGGTCATGTGACAAGCTAGTCTACGCTGACCGTTTTTTCGTTTATTTCGCTTGTAAGGATCATCACCTTCGAAATAGGCAGCAGTCAATTTTTGACGCTGTCGTTGTTTCGGGACTGGAATTGTCTGTTGGAGGAAAAAAAACTTCTTCGAATGCGGAGCGCCACCGTCAGACCTAGAAGACCTGGTATTCAACCTAAACGAAACTACTGCGGCTCAATTGCTAAGCAAGGGGAGGGAGCGCTACATAAGCATTTCTCCTCTAAACTTGCAGTCTTTTCTTAGCAACAAAATAATTTTTGTAGGTACACTCTTTTGGATTAGTTCGTGTCATTGCATAGAATTAGAAGGTTTTATGTCTTGCCTTTAAATGTCCTTAAGTGCCGACGCAACATGCTGTGTATAGAATATCTATATATGGGTGGCGCCACTGTCCGTAGAGGGCCAGGGCCTAGCTTGTCAGCAACCACTCGTGTTGTGCCTCCTTTCGCTCTACGACAAGTGGAAGGGACCCAAGTTTAAGAAGTTTTTTTTTTCCTGGGCAGTTATTACTCTTTGAGCATTGTCAGTGACTCGAAAGAGGCGAAGCCGTGTACATTATTTTAGGTCGTAACGGCAGAACCTAGGCAGCGATTTCAGTTGCGTAGGGATCAACGCTCATACCCTACAACGCCACAAAATTACGTATGGTTTTACCAAAAATTATCCGATTCTTTAAAACACCTTCTAAGGAACACAAACCGTGCAACATGACTTAAGAAAAACCAAGAGACGAATATATGCTCCTTCCTATTTCTGAAACTTTAAGCCTCGTCATCAAATGTAAAATCTCCAACAGATGTTCTGACTGTTGACCACTCAGCTTCTAAAGTAGTGCGAGAACTCACACAAAGAGATTCTGCCCTGGAACTAATAATTCAGCTTCCCGTCCTTCTATTTTAAATGTAAATGCTGCTGTTCCTGAACAGACCACCAAGTTTATTGACATACATACATGTGGGCATTGCTCAAATGAACCGTAGATGGACAACTAGCACAGGATGTCTCATTACCAATTTCTCTGGGCCTACGCTGCACACTAAGCGATCACTTAGTCCGATGAGATTGAGCAGGCGGAATCTTAGAACTTTTATTGGCGGCATAACAGAGCAGTGTGTAATAGGAACTCACGCATCTATTTTAGGCCCTGCAGAAGTTGCAAGATACGAATATGAGGAAGAAACCATTGTACACTGGCTATGCAACTACAGTGCTCTCTCATCCCGTAGATCCAGGCTTCTGCAAGCCTCTTATTTTGATAGCCTGGCTGAACTAAACAGCACAAAAGTCAGCCATATTCTTCGCTTTATTAAAAGCACTAATGGGTTTTGCTGAATAGGTGTTCCTGGAACTATGTGTGGCTGCTGTCCTTCCAGCCACTTCAACCTAACCCAACCTACATAAGTGCGGGTATAACTCGTTGAAACCGTAGACAAAGCCTTTTTAGTGTGTGAAAAAATTACTGGGGCGGCATAAATAGGGTCTGACACGGGCGGCCCCAACCCACGCTGCGCCACTGGTCTAGCTGCTCCCAGTCGCGCACAGCGAGTTTTTGTATGTCCTTCTACACTTCTTTACACTACGTCGGACGTCCATGTTCTCTACATTGCTTAGTCATCAGACATCAGACTTTTTTACTACCTCGGAATTGTAGCTGTGGATCTGATCAAACATCATCCAAGTAGAATCGTCCTCGGTTGTCGAAACAACTCAGCTGACAACTCCTGACTCGAAGGACCAAGATGATGATCGATGAAACTCTTATTTGCCAGCCCTGCTATATGCAGCCGAAAGTTGGAGGATAAGCAAGACAGGAGAGCTGATTCTTGGTGCCTCGGAATATGGTCCCGTCTGTGAGTAAGGCGAATGGGGGAGAGGACACAACCGCGAACTCGAGCTGTACTAAGATGTGGAAGTAGTCCGGAAGTCAAGAATCCGTGGACAGCATTGGCATGGACAGTGGACACCAAGCTCCAGCTAAGAGGGTTTTCGAAACCAAACATCTTGGGTCGAGACTGAACCGCCGGTATAAAGACCAAGTCATCGCTAATCAGAAAGGCATCCACGGATGGTTTCGAACTTCCTCGGAAGGGGCAACGAACTTCCTCATTAACTTTTTAAATTGTCCCCACTGTGGAGCGGGACTGAAATGATCACGGGTTTGTTTAAAGTGAGATTAGTCATACGAGAGAGGACTCAAGGGTAATGGGTCCAAAATTATAGGAGTTGGTAAGATCTACATGCCGCGAGGCCGCGATAAACGAAGTCTACTGTGCATTTTGATGCTTCCCCCAAGGCGCCAATGTTGGACAGAATATACTCTGTCATTCCTTCGTTCACCAACAGCCTGATTTGCAGCGTTCAAGGATTCTCCGAACGGACTTCTAGAAGAGCATACCTCGGGTGAGTTTTCTCTAGAATGATGTTGAAGAAAAGACACTGAAGGTGGTTTCGTTCCGGCCTTGATACAGCAGACTCTCAGAGACCTTGCCAGTATTATCGAACTAGAAATGGTGGCGTATAGGTCGGCACAGTGAAAACTCACATGTGGCCTTGGCAACTAGGGTAGGAATGTGGAAGGGGGGACTACTGGTGAATTCACTAGCACACTTAGACCATGTTGGTCCATTGCGGTATAGCAAGTCAGACTACTACCACCGAACGACTATTCCAGGAATAGTGACATTAATTTGATCCCAACTGTAACTCGACCAAATTTGAAAACCAGATAAAGGTGTATTAACCGGGATTTGAACCGAGGACCCCTCTAACCAAGGGCAGGCACTTAACCAAATACGCCATCCAGTCAGCCAGTAATTGTCGCTCCGCGATTCTTGGGTCCCTCCGGGTACTTCTCTGGTCTTTCCCTCCCCAAAAGCATACCTGTCAGATTATTGACAAATGAGTTCAGGCGTTCAAGCGAACGGCGATTTTAAGGTGTCTTATTACTCCAGACTTGATGCAATCAAATGAGTCTGCTCTCCCGAATTGAGGTTCCAATCGTCGGACATGCTTCCCTCCGAAGTTTGTCTCAACTGAAAGACAAACATCCTTCGACTCCGAGACGATGAGACAATGCAAGACATGACGCCCGCTACCAATGTGTAGTGTAGTGCAACCAACTTGGTGTCGCCAACTAGATCCTGCTGGCTGGTGCTGTTTATTGATCTAGGAACTGTTGCACACAAAGCAGCGGAATCTCTTCGAAATCCAGATTGATCATGTATGATGTAGTTTTGTACACGCCAAGTCTAAACAAAAGCCAATAGGTTTCCATTTGAATAGCCAGTCTTGACCCAAATCTCCAGATACACAGAATGAAACGAAAGAACACTCTAGCTGATGGAGTGTCTAAGTCTTCATAAAACATTGCATCCCACCTGCGGTTGGTGTTTGTTTGGATTTATTTGATTTACATTCAAACGTGGATAAGCTTTAATTCATGAACTCATCGTTGTGCCATGTTGTTTGTACTCAACTCGGTACAGTACGAACAGAAATTTCACTTTTAATGAAAATCAAAAACGTGTGTTGTTTAACGTGTGACATTCTTTCGCTGAACATTGTAGCATGACACATTTTAATTACCGATTGAGGTGGGTTCCAAGGCGGTGTCTGTGGCAGAATGATATCATAAAGCGATTTTGAGAATGACTAATTGGGGGAGATGGCGTGATGCACTTCTGTCATTGCTTGTGATCGGATCGGAAATAGCATTAACCACATTCAAGAGTACCCACATTTGAAAAATGCAACATTTCCAAGCACAAGCTCAAACAAACTAACTCACAGTCGAATATTTCTGCTGCCTTGAAGATGCCCAGTTCACCCCCCTCAGAATATTTAGCGAACAATCAAAAGTTTACATTTCACTTAAACCCAATTTCTTCCACTCACTGCTTCCGTAAAATTGTCCAAGTTCATAAAACAAAAAAAAAAAACAGCTTCTAATGATTCATCGCTATTAACTCGTTAACAACTCACACACAATCCACTTGAGCCGCAAAACTTTTGCTAAACTTCTCTCCAACACAACCTTCACAACTCGAGAAAATTGCTCTTACCTTGAAAACGATGAATCCTGAAAATAAAAAAAGAAAGAAAAAAGTTAGTCATTGTAAAGAAGTTCGCGAATCAAATAGCTGTCAAATTCAATTATCACAAAGCGAATGAGAGTCGGTGGAAAAAACAATGAGTTCTCATCGCCCATGCTGTTACATCTGCGCTTGCGAGCGGACAGAGATGTTACATAAGGTAGTGGATTGGAGCGGGTTTGAGAGATAGACAAAAAATTCGATTACTTATTGGTCGTTGGGCATTTTACGGCAGAGATAATACAGACACTGAACAAAATGAGATAATTTGAATCGGTTGCATGTATAATTGCACGCTTAGAGGGGGAGTATTGTTGGACGGGATGTGTTCCAGGCAATCTGTTTGCGATGTTCCGCGTATATGGGTGGCGCTTCAGCCCGTAGAGAGTCAGGGCCTAGCTTTTCAGCAACCACTCGTGTTGTGCTGTTGTTCTCTAAAGGGACCTACAGTTCTATGCCGACTCAGAACGGCCAAATTGAGAAGCTTCTTCTAGACAGTTATACTTTTTGAGCATTGTCAGTGACTCGAAAGAGGTGGGGCCTTGAAATGCAGTTTCCTCGTACCGGGAATCGAACCTAGGCAAAGCAGGCTCAAGTGGATATGAGTTGACTCACAACGCCACGGCCGCCACTTTAATGAATTACATTGGAATCCCGATAATTCGTATCTCACGGTAATTCATACCAAAGACTCGGTCCCTTAAAAAATCGCTGTAATTCGCATAAAAACCCATACGTTTTGTCCCCTTGATATTGGGTCTATAACTTCGTGCGGTTTGCTAAGAGATGGCGTAACTTGTATTATTCCATTGGAACATGCGTTGGAAAGCTACATGCGTTGGAAGCTACATTTCAGTATTCATCAAAACATATTCATTTGGCGGCAGGAGTCGCCGCGCAGGGAATACGTGCGTCGGTTAATTGGTTGAGTCAAGTACATAAAAAAAACAAGGTTTTTTTATAACAAAATGAGACTTGCAGGCAGCTGACTAAAGATCGTGTAAGCTGGGTCGGCTTGTTGTTTGAGGGAATGATCCACCCCGGTCTTAGAATAGGCTCGACGAGTTTCAAATGAGCGAAGGAAGTCAACAAGCCACCAATCTCACAATATTTGCTAAAACAAAATGTTCATTGGTCAGCTTTCAACCAGACCGAGTGCTAAGGTGAGCTCTACACACGACCACCACTCTCCGTGGGAATCGCATCGCTTTCATGTCAAATTTTCTTTTATTTCTTTTGTATTCGCCCGAAGCCTTTTGCGGTATTTGTTGATGCAAATGCAATTGCTATCTCAACTCCACAAACCAGGTCATGGTGATCGTTTGCCTACTCCTCCGCCTCCTCATTCCATCGACACAACCCACCCACATCATGGTGGTTGCCCCCTGCACAGTCCATCACGTTCGCACAACTGGCCAATTTGATATGACTTCTTCTTGGTCTTCTTGGCGGAGACAGCTCGCAGTGATCACCGCAACACAAAACGACTCATATATGCAGTGTTCGACGTCGGTCATTCTCGTCTCCTGCTAAACGTAATTAACGGTAACTTAAGTATTCTGTGGACGAATCTAGTCCGCGGACTCAACGAACAGCTAATCAATTAGAGGCTTACTTCGAAGGGTGTTCTCGGTTAAAAGTGCAAATCATGAATTTTAAATGTCGCAGGTGATGAGCTCTACACACAGAGAAGGCGAAAGCGAAGAGAATGCGACATGGAATCGACAACACCAAAGCTTGATGGACCGTAATATTGCGGGTCATAAGTGGCGGCACCACCACCACCACCATCATCATCATCATCATCATCATCAGCGTCGGTGTCGGTGTTGGAGGTAGTTACAGTCGCTGAATGGGATTTACGTAACTCTGGCTTCACGGTATTCGCCCCTCCTCTCTCGCACTCAGCACACGTGAGTGACCCAAATTTGTCGAGTACGTTAATGCGCGAATTAAGTTCGAATGTTCCTGACATGGGGTGAGGGAGCCGTGTGGGAAGTGAAGAATCGATTAATAAGAGCTCACAGATAGAATTTGAGGCGTTCAGAAAGTTGACTACAAAAATTTGTTTTCTGATTACCCCGTCTGACTGAAATATAGTGATTTACAAAATTATTCGGATTACAGTTTATATTTAATTCTTTGTCTGTATTTAACATCCCTGTTCCAGTCACATACGTCAAAGCGAACTGTCATCGCAGGCTGTATAGCAGAAATTAAGTATTATAGTGATAGCCAATTTCTATTGGCTTGCCCCTCAAAATTTGTGACAACTGTTTTTATACCGTTTTCTAAAGCCAAATTGACCAATCAGAGAAAGGCATTCACGTTGTTACGTGAAAAACTGTCAAAAATTCATGAAGAACTGTCAAAAAGCTTCTCAAGTTCATAGGGCTAGTCGGCCATCTCTATAAAACTTCATTTCTGCTGTTTATGGTCAGTTTAAGGATTTCTTTTGTTGGTCCTCAAGTTGTTGGTCCACTCCAACGGAAAGGAGCGATTGCTCAGACCAGGCCCCCCATGGGTCACAAGCCTGCTAAGTAAGTAGAAAACGTTACAGTCAACGGTGATCGGCACAGGAACATGATTACTACCTTCTTGCAACATTCAACGCCAAATTATGACAGTACATCCTGTTGAACGGCGAAGAGTATGTGCGCTTGAACCTAGAATGTACACATAAACTTTGACGAGTCAAGTGAAAGAGTCACGAGAAACCTTGTCCTTCGATCTGTCAAATCGTGTGAACACCCTTTGGGGTATGGGAACCTAAGTAAAAAAGGGAAGCATGCTTTTGCCGGACACCACTGTGAGTACGCTATGCCTCGTAGTGTGGATATCTCATATCCTCACAGTGATTTTCCTCCCAGCAAGTGCGCGAGTACATCTCAACATCAACAGTTCACGCCAAAGAATTACCTCAAATTTGAATAAGCCCACACATGGTCTTAGAAATCAGCTTGATGTCAGACAAATCAGATCATCTGCCAGACGAAATGCTGTCAGTTTTGGATGAGGATGCTCTTAAAGTCGCCACTTGACTTCTTTGAAGTGTATACAGTTCTCGAAATTAAAGACCCTTCAAGGCTACACCGAATGCAATAAACTGTGTCCAGTGTTTACTTGGTTCCGGAAAAAATAAAACCCGCGGCGATGACGTTCAGACTAAAACAAAGCAATCAGCAGAACGGCAAACACCTATCCCATCCAAACCGATCGCTATACATAGACCCCGAGTTAGACACAACAAAGCGAAGAGGAAAAAAATAATAACATAATTCACCCCTATCCACACGGTTCACACACAGGGAGAGGGAATCAACGAACGCAGCTCCACGGTTCCGATGGCTACGGCTAGTGTAAACAATTCATTTCCTCTTCCCCCTGAATCTGTGCGCGTTCATCGATCGGTGAGAAAGCAAAAACAGAAAAAAGAAGCCATTTCGGCATTGATACGAGGCTGCAGTCGCCACCAGGCCCCGCCACTCTTTTGGGGCGTGTTAGTTGTTTGAAAAGCGATTGACGCTTTTCATAAAATGTGATCTCGGTGGAATTTTCTTTGTGCACACGTTACACTTGTCCGCGCGGAGCAGATTTATGATGAAATTTGCGCGGCAATTGTTCGCGCTACACACTCAAGAGCGCACACACTCGCAGGGGCACATTAAATACAATTTTGAAAGACGAATAGAATTCCTCAGCAACCGACGAGAGACACGAGAGATACAAATTGTTGTTATAAGGAAGTGAAGTGACTGCTGTGCTCGCAGAGAACGACTCCATTCTGTTTCGAGAGAATTTTGATTAGAATTCATTAGTTCCATACTGTGGTCACGGTGTAGTTGGACGGATTGCATGCAATCAAGATGCGAGTGTCTCGTTCTGCAATAACTGCAAGATACGAGTACGTTTTGCTGCTGGTGCACACAAAAGTTCGCGCGGGATTTGCATGGCTCAGCCGACAGAGGGAGAGGGATAGAGCGACAAGCATTATTCTCTGTGCGCTCTCCGTTGCGAGGATTATCTTTTAATTATATCGCAAGAATTCAGCATTTTCCGGGGCTTTACGGATTGCCATCACGAATACGGCTTGCTGACCTCGCTGCCCGGGCAATAAAACTTGCACGCAGTTTCCAAAAAAAAAAAAACGAAAAACGAAAAACGAGAAAACAATTACTCATGTGTACGTTTGGCATCTTGTTCACCCCAGGCACTGGCCCAAGCCCATTCGCGGCGCGGCTGACGAATGTCTAGGCTAGCAACGACGGACATTCGGATGTGCTTTCACCTGACTCCATGCGAGTTGTTTGCTAATTCATTGCCAATTGGCAATTGCCGAGGCAAACACGCCCCGCGGCCAGAGCAAACGGTTCGCAATTTACTCCTCTGGAGGCTGCCTGCCGCGAGTGTTTGTCGCCGGCTTACTCAAACAGAAGCTGAACACGCTGCAATCCGGTGTCCCCAATTCGCGGGTCGGATGCTGGTTGTACGTGCATTTGCAATGTCGCACCGTCAGCACACCTCCGACCGACGACGTCACCTGTGCGGCGGCGCTCCCGTGTCAAGTGCAGGTATCTACGGGCTTTGTGCTCGCCGTCCATTGTGCACATCTCCACGATGCAAGAGGGGACTGCGCATAGGAAATTGTAATAATTACGATGTGACCTAATCACACTGAAGTGAAGAACACATATGGTAACACACACCGTACATCGTGCACCAACCGGTGCCAGTGTGTGTTGAAACCCGAGGCGTGAGTTCATTGTTGCTCTGACTTTGTCCCACTCAAGGGGAGATTGTGCTCCCCATGGCCGGCATGCGTTCGGGGCTGTGGTTGATTCGTATTTCCGCTGCTATCTGTTCGTTTTCATGTACGATTCAAGTTTACGTGAGAGTCTCATTGTTTCCAGGAGCAACGCAAATGTAAACGTAAATTGCTTTCTGATTTGATTTTGGCTACGCGATTGAGGAAGTTGCTTAATTAAGCAGTTTATCAAGGAGCTCCTAATCAACACCTGCTTGAAAAGTGCACGTTCTTGTTTTGGAGGCGATCGAAATGAACAAGGAAGTGTCAGATGCTGGCAGCATTGCAAGTGAGAAATGGATCTATGTTCACGTAGAACAACTGTACAATGCTTGAATTTGTCGTACAAACCCGATCATTTCGTCGTGACGTACAGGGTGTGTTTGTGTCCTCAGGCGCAAGTTGTGGATGTATTGGCGTTTTAAATGATCAAGTGAGCCCAAGACCATTGAGAAAACTCGCCACAATGTCGACTGCGACTTGAATTGAAGTTATTGGCGACATTTTGGGTACTTTGCCAATGTGTCTCAATGGAACAGGAACACTCATTTTTTGAAGAAGCTGACTTTGCCTTGTTCACACAGCCTGCCTGGTGCAGTGATGCTAGGATTTGCAAAAGGAAATTCAAAGACAGTATATTCGGCAAAAAAAATGGGGACCAAAACCCAAAACAATCCTGTGAATGTACACAGCGTTTGTCAGACCAATCTTGACACATGGCAGCGTAGGATTGTGGCGGGCTTCTCTGAAATCCACAAACAAGAAGGCTTAAACAAGAATATAGAGACTTGCGTGCCTGGGCAATTTCCACTGCTCGAATGACGGGCTTAAAGGTTCCACCACTTGAGCTTCTTCCACCTAAAGCTCTATGAGGATCATCCAATCCAATAGCTGGCCATTAAAGCAATTTCAACTTTAGACATCAGATCGAAGCTGGCGCAAGCTGCCGCGCTGAGCATAAGATTCTTACTCACTCTATTACTCTATGCCGGGTAGAGATGTAAAAGTAACGAGAAATTGAGTACTCGTGTGTATTCGTTACATTGTATCTGAATACTCGTTACTGTAATTTCGTTATTAGTTACTTTCGTTGCTAGTTACTTTCGGTACTAGCTCCTTTCGTTACTAGTTACCTTCGCTACTAGTTTCTTTCTTTACTAGTTACTTCAATTACTAGTTTCTTTCTGTACTAGTTACTTTCGTTACTAGGTTCTTTCCTTACTAGTTATTTTCGTGCCAAGTTTCTTTCTTTACTAGTTACTTTCGTTACCACTTATTTTCGCTATTAGTTACTTTCGTTACTAGTTTCTCTCTTTACTAGTTCCTTTCTTTACTTTACTTCTTATTTCGTTACTAGTTACTTTCGTTACTAACTACTTTCGCTGCTAGGTTCATTCTTTACTAGTTACAGTAGTTACTCGTTACTATTGTTAATAGTTATTTTCTTAGTTGCTTTCATCAAAACTTCTATTTTCATGTTAAAATTGATACTTCCGATTTTAGCATCTTAAATAGGAACGTTGGTCTCAACTATTTTGTTGCAATACCGTTGCTGTGTCACAGGTCACAGGGACATAGCCGGCAATGAGACATCGGATAATATTACAAGAAGATGGTTTGAAAAAACTGCAACAAATGGCGGACGTCATGTAAAGAGTGGATGACACAATCACAGAATAGAAGGTGAAGCTATAACCACATGTAAGCCCACTCGGATACAGTGTTTAATAGTGCAGAAACCCAGATGAGACACAGATACATGATCAATGATCTTACAAAAATACCTCTAACCTCTATTTTGCAGGTTCATTAGGACTTCAAGATGGCTGGGCAACACACTGCCATGACGGGTACGAGGAATGTGTTAAGAGCAGAAATTCCCCATACGGGCATCACGACGGTTACCTAAGGGAGACGTGGCTAGGCGTCACATACCTGATCTAACCTAACCTATCAAGCGGCGGAAACACAATTGAACACTCAACCAAATGGATGTCGCGCACATGAGAGCACCCATGAGACGTGTAAGGACTTTAGTAGGGATTTCAATTTTAAATCTGCGAGATATGAAACTTAGAAACTTAATGCCAACACGGAAATCTTATGTATTTGGATTTTCTGTATTCGCTGATTGATGTACTCGAAGCAACTGGAAACAAACGAAACCGGTCGGCAACTCGACCAGATCCGGACTCAGCAGTGACTTGACTCCACAAAATCGCTCTCGGGGCGGGACATGTTTTCGGAAGACTCGAGCGATGATGATGATGATGAACCATCGTGTTGTATTACTTTCTCAGGAGGAGGAGAATAGAAAGGGGTTTGGCTACGGAAAGTCTTTAATCCACCAATTGTGGTTGGGATAGATTTCCGAAAGGCTTTGATGAAGCAGTAGCTGTACGAGAAAGCCGATTGGAGCGGATTAAGCAACTTCTTTATTTCAACTGGTCACTATGTGACGTAGATTCCTGTTGGTGTGATCACAAAAATTCAAGCAGTATCAAGCAAATGCATGGTATGACTCGAGGTGGATGGTATTCCGAATTAAGTCGAACAAATGTGTCAGGACTTAAAGAGACCCAAGACTTGTGACAATGTTCCCATACTTTACACTCCATAGCAGTCCCCACTCTCTGTTCCATGACTCTTCAACTTATGGAGGCTCGACTTTAAATGCTATCCTCTGGAAAGGCCATACAACTCGACGTCTTGGCCATATCGTCACAATGGGCGGCTATCATTTCGAGGCAGTCAAGAACGTTGTCTTTCCCGGCTCCACAAGAAATACACATTAGCACCGACATCAAACTCAGAATCTCTCGAAGGACCAAGCTGACTTTATATAAGACATTGATCATAGCAGACCTGCTCTATGGCCCGGGGATATGGACCAGGAAGCCCTTGATCTCTTCGAGAGAAAAGTTCTTTGCTCCTGTTTACTTTGCCGGTTTTTGGAGGGGAAGATTTAACCACGAACTGTACAGCGACATGAGCCTGGGCATGCGTCTACGGATCCAACGCCTACGGGCTATATAGAAGATTCCGAAGAGTATTTGACTCCGATCCTGTGGACCAACGCCACAGGACACCGCGTTTAAGGTGCCGCACCTAGGTGGAGAAGGACCTCAATCAACAACACTGGAGGCAATTAGCCAGAGACCGTGCTAGTTGCGGAGGTTTGTTGGTTGAAGTCCAAGTTCACCCCGGACTGTAGAAGATGATCGCGGACGCAAAACAATTCAGAACCCACGCGTGGAAGACAGCTTTAGCCAACATCACCCGAAGGACCAAAGAGCAACATCAGATTGTGGTCTCTAATAATTTTGACTTGTCGACTCTTCTAACCACACAGCTGACATTTATGAACGAGTGATTTGACACGCGCTACATTGTTTACCAAAGAGTCACACTTTTATCGTGGCTTTTGACGCATCCTTTAAACAACAAAAAAGGTTTCACGTTCATCTACTACTTCGTTCACGATACTTACTAAACCGAACACAAATAGGATGGATGTGGAATGGGTTAAAACGTTCGTTGGTGAATGTATTGTCACAGCACTCAATCGCCTGGCAGACTAATTCAATCAGTTAAGAGGGAATTTTAATTGTGCAACATTCGTAAGTGATTCAAGCGAAAAAACAAAGCCTCTTGTTGGACTCTTGAAGTGGATTTTTTGAGGACGATACCAAGCAACCAAGCGAACATCACCCGCGATCTACCGAAGTAAAGCGGCCCCCAACGAGGTCCCCAATCTATCAATTCTCTATTCCTTCCATTGTTGTTAGAGAGAAGCTTTGAAGATGAGTCTAGTGCTGGCATTTACTTCAACAGAGATCTGCCGCACCTGTCTTAATGACAACAAAAGTCCAATTGACAGACCACCGTGTGCATTCGAGTGACATTTACTCGCTTTTGGGAATTTGTGAGTATTGGTCAGGGATGTGTGCTAAAATGATGCATTGAAGGCCTTCATGAAGCAACTACTCTCGTTCTGCACAAGCTGTTGTCTGGTCCTTTTTCTTTGCGATTTACGCTCGCTCAAGGGATTGTTAATACCGCTAAGTGTCCGGGATTGAGAGGTCTAAGCTCTTCTACTCTCTACCAAATGAATAACACTCACCCGTCGATGTTAAACAAGCCGAAAGCCAAGTTTGCAAGCACAATGACTGAAGGTCTCCCCATATGCGACAGCCGAGTTTCATGTGCCACATCATTCATCTCCCTACGCCCTGCATCCAAACCCCAAACTAACCGGCATTCATCTCGTTTTTATGCTCGTCAAATGTAAACAAACTCCAGAAATGTCGTCGAAAACTCACGTTGAATGCATTCAACCGTTGCACCGTAACACCCAAACGTCAGTCAACTGTGGGCTGATGTGACCGCCCCTTTTGCATGTTCAGTGAAGCCCCCTAAAGGGATTAACCCATGTACATGCGTTCACGCTTCTCCGCTCACGTTTGTCATTTGAAAGCCGTTTCACTTCCTGTTTCCGTTCATTGACATTGACGTTCGAAATCTGTTGCTGTTTCTGTGTCGTGGTTTCGCAAACGAAAACAAAATTTATCACTCAGCAAGCAAATGAGGCCACATGCGTGAAAGAGTGTCATTAATGGAATTCGTTAATGGTCCTGTCCTGCGTGAAACTTGGTTCCGAGATTAAAAACAGCTTTTCGCGTGTCAATTGGTCGACGCATTTGTCGTGGATAAGGTTTTCACTTGAACACAACCTCAATCGATGTCTGGCACAGATTCCGGCGCTCAGAGCACTCCTTTCTAACCATCGACGTATTCAAATGATAGTGATAGTTTCGCGCTTTCTGCGACAAATTTCACTGGTTGACACTTAATTACCGTCAGTGAACTAATAACACCTACCGTGAGCGGTTTATCTCTGTCGGCATGAATTTGTCGTCGCCATCGCAACGACGCAACGACGACAACAAGTCTGCGTGAGCCGATATAGCAAGACACTCCGGTGTCGGTGCGCCTCCGGTATGGAATCAATCTACAGTTAGGAGGCACGCACACGCAAACCCAAGTTGGTTTTCACTTTGGCAAACGCAGAGAACAAGTTCGCTTGGGTGTCCCCAGGTCCGCCAACCGTTCGAGTGTCCAGTGCCAGTTGCACTTTGCAGAGACGTGTTATCGCGCCCCATACATGGTGAATTGCGGAGGAAAACTGATATCTGTCTCGCAGGAGAGGCGAAAAATTTACTTTTCCATTGCGTGGAATGTAATGGGCGACGAGAAGAATGATCTCGCCTATCTCTGCCTGCAGAGGTTATCGCTTGTCATTGGCATCGTCTGCAGAGAGTCGGCCGTGAGTCATATCGTGATGGGATGATGTGTGGGGATACTGAACGAAGGGTTTGTTGAACTCTGCTTGATGAGAGGATGGCGACAAGAAGAAGAAGTTCGCCATCACTTGCGGTGCATCCAGTCGGATTCAGAAAATAATTACGACTTTGAGATAATTGTTCAATTTTATGATTTCCGAACGGGTTCAATGTCGCATTGGTAGTGTCGACATATATAAATACATTTTATTGCGCGGCCCAATTAACGCCAGAACGGTTGAAACCAGACAAGAAGCGATAAAGTATCGATGAGGCGACAGTCTTAAAGCCACTCTACGGTTAACAGATTTAAGCACTCCACGAAGTCGGGGCATATCATGAATGCACTCAATTCAGTTTACTCAACAAGCGACGTTTGTCAGAAGTCCTTCACATTTGTGAGCGGCTGGCTGAAGTTCGAGTGGTGGCACGATTCTGCCGCATTTTTGTGATTAATTGGATGAATTGGAAGAAAACGGAAAAACTGAAGGACCAAACGTATGTAAACGTGAGCTTATGTGAATATCGGCGAATGTAGTCAGTTCAAAGATAAAACATTTCCGACAGAGACGCCAAAAATTATAAAAAAAACTATTAAAAATCGGTTAGCCTAGACTGACCAAGTTACAACGACCGACAACTAGGTTCCAAAATCAATTAATGAATATTTAGGGACAAGACAAGTGTAGTGTTGTGAGATATTACCGTGGGCCATATTGCAAACATGGGTCATACATGCAGCACTTGTCCTAGTGTTTTTTTTAGCTTCCCCATCTCTAAACAATATTTAACGAAACTTAACGAAACTGAGACAAATCCATGTGGGCCATATTGCAAACCTGGTCACACATGCAGCACTTGGCCTAGTTTTTTTTTAGTTTCCCCATCTGCAAACAATATTTAACGAAACTTAACGAAACTGAGGCAAATTCATGTGGGCCATATTGCAAACCTGGGCCAAATATGCAGCACTTGCCTTAGTTTTTTTAGCTTCCCCATCTGTACACAATATTTAACGGAACTTAACGAAACAATTATGTTCTACAGGCTGTGCGATCATTTCTGTGTATTCGCTTGGTTGCTCAAGTTGGCATACGTCAATAAATTTTTATTACAAATCTCAAAGCAAAGCAAAGACTGGACCAATCTAGGGTACTTTGATGCCCATACGTTAAACCGAACTATCAGAGTAGACATATGCATAGAGTCAATGCATACTTGATGACATGCTTTTCTGTTGTGTTTCTCGTCGGTTGATGTAATTGTCTCTTAATGCGGTTGCAGAACGATTCAATACTCACCTCATATGGGTGACGGGGGTACCATCGTGGCCAAAAGTTTAGAAGGCCCCATGTCAATGCTCACCAATCCTTAAGTTGTCTACTCTAAAGCCAGTCAATAGGACCCCCCCGTGACTTAGACAAACTTAAGAAATCAGTGCTTTGAGGCCATCAGTGCAAAAGTGGCGTTACCTAGAAAAGCTCGAAAATTACCAAAATGACAATTTGTGTAGCCCTCAGAGCACTCTAGTGACAATCGGCATAATTACAATTGATTATAAAAACCACTTCGCTTGGTATCGTTTAGTTTCGTTCACTTTTGATTCCCTATCCTACTTTTGTTATATTTATTATATCCTTTTATGCCTGCTTTTAATTTCAATTGGTGTGGGTGGGTTACGCCACTTTTACACTGATAGCCTGACTATAAAAACCACTTCGCCTGCTTTCGTTAAGTTTCGTTCACTTTTGATTGCTTAAGTGGAATCTGAATCTGATGTGTCAGCATATGTGACCGCACAGAAATAACACACTATGAACTTAATAAGAACTGGGCTCGGCTTCGTTAAGTTCCGTTAATTTTCCACCGTTCTTTAAACAAGAGAGACGAAAATCATCTCATTTGTCGCCTATGTTCGATTTCTTTGTGTGGAGCTATGCAAAGAACCGCGTTTATGGGTACGCTCGAGACTCTGAAAACGAAGATTCCTCAAGTTGTGGCCGGGATATTGCCCGTTGTATGTCAATTCACCACAGTGGGAGGGATGACCAGAGTTCAGTACAGGATCAAGGGCTCTCAATTATTTTCATTGCAAGACAACTTGAGGCGTTAGTGAGTAATTCAATAAACAGAACAGAGGATGGTTTCTATTCAAAATTGATCACATTTTCCCTTTCCGCGGAGACAACACATTGTCACCTGGGGAGCCCAATTCACTTTCGACTGGAGTAGAAGAACCTGAATTCCAGTTCAACAGACAACATCATCATGCTGACTGATAATGTCATTCCTCATAGCGAACCGCATTGTTTTCCCATTTGAATGAATGCACATGAGATGTACCGTCACTGTCAGGTTAACATTCACGTCGGCCACATGACAGATTTCCACACTTCGGTGCAGTCACTGTAGTCAGGGGCATGTCATGCACCCAAGGTCGAGGTTGAAGTCAATCATTTTGTCAGATGTTGAACCTTAGTTTTGAATTCTCTTTGACTGTGGCCCTGCGGTCAGCCTCAAAAGGTTCACATTTCGTGGGTCCCTTTGTTTGTTGTTCGTCTGAATAGCCACCACCGCCAGCGGTACGAGTTGAATTTCATAAATCGAATTCATTTCAGCAGTGGGTAAGCCCTGCAACCACGCAAAGCTAAACGGGTTATTTTAATTGTATGCTTCAGTTACGCCCCTTTTCCAACACTTTCGAGTGCGTTTCGCTATGAAAATCGAAATTAAAACAATGGAAAAAGAAGCAAAAAATCAAGTCTAAAAGCAAACATTTCGGCGTTGGCGATAGATTCATTCCACGCGAATTTGCTGGTATCTGATTGAACGTATCGGACCGCGAGGTTCGCAGGGAAATAAAGTGAATTTTCCAAATTACGTGCTATTACGGCTGTTGATAGATACTAGATCTGCACACAGACACCCTGCCTGAGTGGTCTGTGAATGAGTGGAGACGTGATGAGGTGTTGTTTCGTTTGCATTTAGCAGCACGGAACCAATAATTTGATGCCCATACGAGTGGACGAAGTGATGGATGTAGCGCGGCAGCCGGGGAAGGATATTCAATTCAATTAGGCTGATTTCGACGGTGGGTGGTGTTGTTGTGAGCGTTTCCTGCTTCGGTGGACGTGGGGAAACACGCTTTGAAGAGGTCAGTCGCCGTTGTGTATGTGTACACCGACGGGACACAAAATGTGTTTGAAAGAAATAGTCCACAACCCGCTTCAAGAATTTAATGTCAAGCTAAAGAGAAACGAAAGTAAAACACCAATCATCAACGAAACGGAACACAGAGAAAGCGGAAGTTACGGAAGAACTCAGACCCGAAGAGGTACCTATAATGTACCTAAATCCACTGGACCAAGCCTGCTTAGGTAGGACGATACCACCTTGGAATCCTCGGTCTCTCCGAAGCGATATGGACGTGGTCAAGGCGACTGGAGATAGACGAGTACCTCGAGAGCAACAGCAATGCAAACCGTCTCGACGATCTTTGCTCGGCGCACCTGTTTGTCGGCGGGACCAGATTCCGTAGCAAGGGCATTCACAAATGTACTTGGCCATCCGCAGATGGAGAGATACGAAACCATATCGATCACTTTCTGATAAGGGCTGACAGATAGATCTTTACGATTCCTTCTGGTCGCATTCCCCCGTATTCTCTAGCCGTCATGGCACTGTGACAGATTTGTATTCAATTAGTCACTTAATGTCGCATAACGTCACTAGGACAGTACAAATTTGTCACAGTGACATGTAACACGGCTACAGAATAAGGGGGGATACATCTCAAGACGCCCTGGTGGAGAAGTTCACCATATCCTGTCAATCCGAAACTGAGCTGACATGGAACGGCCTGAAGCTGATGACAAACGCGGTGCAAACGTTAATCTCCCAAAAACACCACCGCAGGCTTGGAGACCCTACCTGGAACCTGATCGAGATCAGGAGAGAGGCTCCTACACATAACCCACTTACGAGAAGGTACAAAACAGGCCCGGAGGCGTATAGCGCAGTATGGGTTCATTTGAATAATATTTGCGGTTAAGTTAAGTACACGTGGCTGACTGCATAGGACAGTCAGAACTGGGCGAGGTTAGTTCACATAAGTTTGTGGGAGAAGACATATTTAAAGAATGGTTCGTTCCTTTTCCGTATCACTTCGTTTAGAAAACGTGTAAGGGGCATCCCATGCTGCAACATGGTCAGAGTCACAATGCCACAGTGCCGATGAGTGTCGCAGGAACTGATCTGTGGAAGGATTTGCTCAGAACCCACACCCCTTTGACTCCATCCCTCAAACGTTGTTGACACGGAAACAAACACGTGAAAAGTGAAAAGTGAACGTCAAATCTCGACGCCT
This sequence comes from Eristalis tenax, assembly GCA_905231855.2. Classification (NCBI taxonomy): domain Eukaryota; kingdom Metazoa; phylum Arthropoda; class Insecta; order Diptera; family Syrphidae; genus Eristalis; species Eristalis tenax. Next base: position 28,379,127 of record HG993124.1, on the reverse strand, counting down.
CCCATCGAACGGCTAACCACTCACAGCCGACATCCGTGCTAGTGGTTTCTTTGATTTTCTGAATGATCTCGATGTGCACGCAACGGAGATTTGAGATCTATCGCCTTCTGTTGTATTCACCTGAACCATGCCATTCGATCTCTCCACTCTTCAGTCAACCGATCTGCAGTCACTAAACCGCAGCTAGGTGATTAAACAAGTTACAGCCCGTGGGTGTCATTAGATCAGCCACCAATTCAAGCGCAAGCTGGACGTTGGTGTCGTGCCCAAGTATCTTGTATCGCATTGTTTGTGGGACTGCTACTGCCTGGCCACTGTAATTATTGTTATTATGACGCTGATGCTGGGTGATTGTGTGGCAATGACCTCATACGATAGCTGGTGAATTAATTTGAATACCGGTTGGCTGTTTGTGAACAAGTGCGGCGCGAGCACGTCATCGAAGCGAAGCCAAATTCTTCGGAACTGCGACGTGATCGATTTGTAGAAGCATTGTGGGTAATTTCACTTTTTTGTTCCTCCTTCCTGTGGAGAGGTGGAAGTGAAAAGATATGAATCCGAAATGGCACCTGTGGCAGCAGAGCACACTCATGTTTTGACAGCTTCAAGGTGATCGTGGACTAAAATACATTTCTGGTGAACGAGTGCGGCATGTGCGTGGGATAAAAGATGAATGCCGAAAGCAGTTGAAGTCACGTGTTCAAAATGAGTCCCCAGTCAACAATGACTGACAGTTGGACACATTCTCATCGGAACACAACAGATGTCCAAAAGTGCGTATAGCACAATTACAACGGAATGATGTTTATAAGGCGAACAGAACTGATTTTACAAGTAAACGGACATCCGAAATTTGACAGTTGATAGCGGCCATATTGGTAAAGCTACTCATGTCAAATTGGCTGTCATTTATTCAGTCTTCTTTTGCCAAATCGTCATGGACGTTCAAAAACTCATGCAAATGACAAAATTTTTCCGTTCCGCTTCTCGTTCCTCTTTTCGGACGAAATAATCGTCCCGCGATGAGGCTCATTTCTGGATGAATGGATACCAATACCAAGCCACATGAGATCCGTGAGCTTCCAAGGCATTTGGAAAAAGGCACTGTTTCGTGTGGATTTTGGGCTGTCGGCTTTATCGGACCATACTTCTTGGAGACAGGACATTGGCCAGGTTTGGTCGATGACTACTTGGATGATATGAACACCAACGACGGCGCTATGTGCCACACAGCTCACGTCTCATCATCTCACGTGGAGGCGATGTGAACTTGGCACCGATATCATGCTATTTTACCCCGTTAGACGAATTTTCTGCAGTTGCAGGACGGATAAGCGACAAGCCCTTGAGGCCCTCAGAACCAACTTAATCCCGTGCCGTCGGGGTGGACATTTCGAATACGTGCCAACTACAGAAGCCGCGCATGGCATTTGAACGATGTTTTATTCCACACACAATGACATCGATAGGTCTTTCGAAGGAATACAAAATCTCTATAAAATCTCACACTCACTGTTTGATTTACATTCAAGGATAGGAAGCGCTAAATGAAGAACCCTTTAGTAGGCCCTGCGGCGGCGGATGGTTGGGTAGTCCGTCAACGAAAATTATGAAATGACAACCCATTTTATCGGCTTTTGACGCACTCTCTCAAATACACTTTCAGGCATACAAAATATGTGCTTGCGCAAATCTTTCTAAATGTCGGGACAGAGTGCCCTCTAACGTTGTATTAAGTTGCATATATTTTTCAACGAAGGTGCGAACGGTAGCACGACGAAAAATTCTTGGACCCTTGCTTTGTATTGCTTGTTTGGAAGACGCTAGTAGCACCAGCACAACCTTGCGTTTCAGGCATTAAGTAAGCAAAATTTAACGAAACTTAACGAACCTGAGCGAAGTGGCTCTTATGGTCACAGTGTACATTACCTTAGACTTTTCTTGTGAAATTTTCTGAGGTCGCAGATCTACACGAATAAGTCACAAACCACAGCGTCACTCAAAGCCAACATGCTATGTGTCAAATTCAGCCTGATTTATGCACCAGAGTCATGGGAAATTTGACAATTGAGATGCGCGCCATCTGACAATCGAAGGGCCAACCCCAGAGATGGGCCAGACGCACTTTCTTTCATTTAAATTTAAAGATAGAAAGCGTTCAATGAAGTAAAGACATTCCACATCAGTCACCGGATGAACTGCCGACTGCCTAAGTATTTGCATGCATTTCTCTCTTCTGTATCAGCAATAAATTCGAATGACAAACGACTGACGGCTTAATAGTTTATTTCCCTCAAGTCATCAGCCGAATGACAGTGCTTGTGCCAAATGATTGCCACCTTTGGCTCATGTAAATTCTCACGAATTTGCACTGAAGTTAATGATGCGCAAAACTGCTGAAAACTTGTCAACAAAAAAGTGGCTGTGGGCCATAAATTATGAATAAGACTTTGTTACATTCACCCAGATGAAAAGTGTAAGTTTTGCATGGCAATCAGACACTAGAAGGACTGTCGAGAAGAATATTTCAGTTTGGCAGCACTAGTTTCATTGCGTCACATTCACAAAGGACACACAGCGAAATTATCAGTCAGGCGAAGTGTTTGCAGAGGGATGGATGTAGTGACTAGGACAATTATCTTTTCGGCTACAGAAATAAATTGCTTCGATGGTTGGGACACATGACCATCATCACGACCTACAAGGCGGGTGTGGATTGCGTTTCCATCAGGTGTTGAATTGTGTTGAATTATAATTCGTACATATTTAAACGAACTGGAAACATGAGAAATTGTCTTTTTCAGAAAAAAATAAATAAAGAAAATAAAGCAAACACGGGAAGAATTTCTGAAACGGCCATGTGCGTATATGCTCATTATGGCTAGCCATGTGTTTTCTGCAAACATGACGAACCATTTCGTTAAAGTTTGACACCAACTCATGTACACTCAGAAATGAAGTATGATAGAGACGCCCAACTTCACAGCTGATTGAACCCTAGTCCAGCGACGAATTTCATAGACTTTTTGACAGTTATTCATGCACGTAAATGCCGCTCTGTGATTGGTCAATTTGGCTTTAGAAAACGATATTAAAAATGGATGTCAAACATTTTAAGGGGCAAGAGAGGTAGAAGTTGGGCATCTCTATCATACTTCAATACCGTGTACACTCATGCGTATTATAGTTGAGCCTTTGGTTCCGTATTCGATTTGCCATAAGCGGCGTTCACACTCAACAATTTGTCGCGACGATTTGCTTCGCGAAAGATTGGTTCTTAGCGTTCACACACAAAATATGTTGGCAGACTTCATTTTCGAGAGAAACTTCGAAGTGTTTGCATATAAAGTCGGAGCGCGCAGTTAAGAGTTATTGGGAAAAAGAAGCCCACCAATCAGAGAGACGCATGAAAGTTTGTCTGCAACTCTAAGATTCTCGGCAATAGGAAGAAGTTTCTCAGACTTAGCACCCGTATTGGGTAATCCGCAAAATCCACTAAACCATTCAATTACCACTTAATTGTTGCATTGTTTATTTTGTATTTCCCCTATCACTGGAAATCGCCTAAATACCATCAACCACGGTTGTCAAGCAGATCGTCGCGACAAATTGTTGAATGTGAACGCCGGTACACACGAAAAGACATATCGCTGTGAAACGATAGTTCAATCGTAGTGTGATCACTTTTCGACATTTTTGAAGTTGCGATGCCGAAATTAGGCAACTTCGCGTCCAGCGAGAACATACTATAGAGAGCAACAGCAAGAAAACTTGGCATCACTGGACGTGAACAAAAGTCCTGCGCGTTATTTGAATCGAAAGGACTACAAACCGGGAAAGATGTTACCAGACGAACACCGAACTCTGGTGCCAACCATCAGATTGGATCCACTTCAAATCGTCGTTTCCAGTTTGGTGAACATTTTAATGAAACTAAGGACCAACAAAAGGCAGCATGCACCTTTCTCTGAACTCTCTAAATACTACCAAGCTTCCATGTATGTGAGTCAAGATCCCATCTGAATGGTAAAAGTTGCCCCATTCGCCTTAATTGTCGATCCAATAATGATTGTCGCCCGTTTATGGTTGGCCACCACACGACAGATGATGAAATTAGATTATCAACATAAAATGTTAATCGACCAACCCCAGCGATGGCAGGTAAGTGAAATTTTGTCGTTTCCATCGAGCCAGAGTTATGAGACCATTGCCATGCACGCATCTCTCGATAAAGAGACACACAATTAAGTCGCACAAAACAACGCATCGCATCGCGTCGCGTCTAGATGAATAACTAGGCAGGGCAGGCGAGCGCGAGCCTCTCCATGTGGAGAGAGAGAAAACTGATGGAAGATGGAAAGATGAACGATTTAAATCGTCGTCATAAGTCTCGTGGACAAACTTGTGCACTTTGAGGCCTAGTAAGTAACGCTGCCTCTCGACACCCTCGAGAGTCCGCGGTTCGTGCAATCAACACGTCCCCATAGTTAACAGACTGGAAAGAAAAAACTTTCTTTCTGCAAAATTGACTGATTACAAGGCATTAAGATGCACACACACACAATCGCAAAGTCTGTGATGTTAATTTCTGTTAAATTCTCTAAAAAAAATCATGAAAAACCCCCCGACACTCACAAACACGTTGCTGAAGTGAAACAGAATGAAATGTGTATCTGTTGAGTGAAAAACATCCTGAAAGTTAATTTTAACCAAACATCGCTGAGATAAAAATAAAATTCAATTACATAAACACAAGTTCGTTTATTTGAAGTGGCAGAGGTAGAGGTAGCTGTAGCTGTAGTAGCGCAAGGCGCAAAGTACAAATTACCGCGCTCTCGTGCAAGATAAGTGCTCGTATCTGCGATCGGAATACACGTATATCTTCTCTGAATCGATCATTCTTTAGCATAGGCCAACCAATCGTTACACAACTAGCGAACGCAACTGCGGAAGGGAGGGAGGGATGGAGTGCTGCACTGCATTTGTACGTGCGCGCACAGAGCAACGCCGAGGAGCAGAAGGTGGAGTAGCACGGATCACAATGAACGACAGACACGCCAATCAGTGTGTGGCATATCTCGCCGTGCAGAGCTTCTGTATCTCCTCCCGTCAGTCTGTGCGCGCATCTGATTGTCGTCTTTCTGTTCTTTTTCCAGATTTAGACTTGTAAATGCCAGTGATTAGAGGAGTCTCCTGTGGCTTGTGTCTTGTGAATTGAACGACTTCTTCTCATCGCTTGCAATCTGATCTGATCTATTGATCTTTGGTCTAAAAAATCTCTCAAACTGAACGAGTGCCAATTTGTTGGTGTTGCTTGTATTTCACGGATTATCTTACGAAGGAATGCATGCTTCTTTTGGGGCGGCGGCGAGAGACACGGTTCGACGAAATCAAATTCTGCTGCTTCTAAAAATAAACCCCATTTCGGACATTTCGCATACTTTCCTCCGATCGATAATCAATTTGGCAGCACTTCTCCTCAATTGTTGTGCATTCACAATGGCTGGCAATTAAATGCTTACCTAACGACGTAACTGCTGCTGCCCGCCGAACGAATTCATCGGGAATTCGTCGAGACTGGAATTGATGTTGAATGGTGTAGAAGCTGCAAAGAGAGTCAAACGAAAACAAAGCACGTTTAATTAATTCTATTCACGTGAAAAATGATAAGTAAGATTATGTATTCAAAATAGAATGAATATTGCATATTTTGATTGTTCGGTTTACCGTTCAACTGTGAGGCAACACCACCCGGTGGTTAAGACGAAATGATGAGGTGAACTTATGTAAGTGGTTTTTGGTTGCAAATGAGACGGGGAATCTGTCCTCACTTGACGGGACACGTAGAAATTGCAGATAAGACCGGAAATTCGCACGCGTGACAAGACGTGTCAAAGTGTAGACGAATGACAGGAAAACAGGCTGAGCGAGATAAGAGGGAAGAACAGAATAAAGACATTAGAGACAAGATACAGATATTGCTTGTGGGTGAACAGTTGAGGTTCACTCTTTGACTTGAATACCACAAGCACGAACTATTTGGAGTACCAAAATACTATCTTCTTGCCGAGATAAGAGGACCAATTGGAACTTTCAGTTAAACCAAGTAGACTTCGGTTCATGGCGCTTCTTCTCTAGGGATGCTTGGAAATTCTCGTGCTCTGGTTGGAACTCACCACAGTCGTTCCGTCTGCTCACCAGGCAGTGGACATCATACTTATTTTACTTCTGCCCCATCTCGCGACGAAACAAAAACTGACATTAATTTCCAAAAGATAAGCAGAGCTTAAAGATGGCATCTTCCACGTCTGCTCTGCCAAACAAAATCGAGTCACTTCAATTCGTAGTTCCTCTCGTCCTAGCCATGAAGCAAGTCCTTTCACACGAGAACATCGAGTTCCTTGTTCCATCTCCACATTAGAGGTTTCTGGAAAACTAACACAACAGAAAGCCCGCATAATTTTGTCCTCATTTTCCGCCAACAATCTGCAGACAACAAGACACAGACTCTGTCTGTCCATGACTATTTGTAATTCGTTTTTCTCCTTGCCTTTCGTGTGTTTAATGTCATCTGTCGTGGCTGCGTCTAATGGGCCTTCGAGAGTGAAATTTTCCACGAAACTGCCACACACCCGTACGCGCCGCACGGTGATTCTATTTCTGGGCGAGTTTTATCGTTGGCCCGTGGTGCGCCTTTAGTGTGTTCGCCTGGTGCGTCTGCCGTCGACTGCCGATTATCCACCACTTCCCCAACACTTTTCACTTGTTATTTATCTGATGTTAATTATGATGATATGCCTCGGATGTGGTATTTACTTATTCCAAGGTGCACCAGCCCCCAGGAGTGCTCCGGAGTAGGCAACGGCGCAGCAGTCAGCCACAGGCACAGGGATCGTTGAAAGGAAGACAAATGAGAGTTTTTGAACAAATACGTACTCGTTTGTTGGACTGGGTGACAGTTTTTTGTTGGAAAACAATTATTCACTTCAGGCAATTACACACAACACCAGCGAGAGTGGAGAGGGAACTTGTGAAAGTGAGAGTGCATGCGATGAAGTGGCTTTTCCTTCTTCACTTGTGGTTTGTTTACATTCTGGGAAACTGATACTTAACAGATGTCAAGGTTCGCAGTTTAGAACTGGATTGTTTAACATTTACGGGGAAACAGTAACCTTTGGGCAATGTTGTCGGTTGCCCACATTCTAAGCGAGTCATGCTCTCAGAAACGTAAAGTGGACCTCTTCGCAGATTACTTGGAAGCGACCTTCAAAAACATTCCACCGACAAATTCTTCCCGAAATATTCAAAGGGTCGGACGTAGTAAATTTTAATTAAGTTACAAGACGTCTGACGGATCTTGTCCATCACAGGAGAAGCCATGCACCAATTCATGCCGGAAGTACTCTTTTTGTGTTTAAATTCCATTAAGACGAAGCACCAAAGAGGGCCGTTAAAGGGCCGTTAAAGTGTCACTGAAAGTGGAATGGGTTAATAATTTATCCACGGAAGTTCGCATTATGTCATTATTGCCGCCCTTAACCAGAATCGACGCCCAAGTCAATGGGAAGTGACAGGATGGCATGAAAATTGGGGAAACACAAAGCTTACAAAATGCTACCAAAAATATTTAAGAAATTCGTTCCAGTCAGGTCATGGAATTAAAATGCCTCATCGTCAACAATTCTCATTCCCCTATTGACTACTATGAGACCGCATAACTGGAAAGAGTCGCCGTACAAAAATGCATTGGTTTAGCCGCATTTCGTCAAGACGTCTCCCTAGCCTTTGAGAATGTTTGCCAAGAAAGCTGGAAACCCAAACTTCGTGCGAGAAAGCTTTTCATCATTATAAGGAACTTGGAATCCCATTATTCCATTAGAGCTGGAGCACCACAAGGAAGTGTTTTTGGTCCTCTCCTTTCTCTGCTCTATACGAAAGGATCGAACCGTAATAGACACAGTTAAAACGGTCGAAAGACAATGATAAAATTGTGTGGTTTACATCGAGTCAAAGACATACAAAAGGGTTAGATGCACCCACCCCTCCCAAGACCTAAATATTCAAACTGATGCCTTGTGCCGTCTGTCGTTTTCAATGGGCACAGTGAAGCAAAATGAATCAAAACCTGGCATAAAATCATCCGTACAAAGCTAGGAACTTGGAATTTGGCATGGTTGTCTGTATACGTAAGGACAAGCCAACTAAAACGGCCGTTTTTTGAGAAACAAGAGCTTGAGTTTAAGAAAATGCATGGTATATAATAATTGGGGGGAATGCATAAATATAAGTATAAGCAGTTGAATCATTTAAATGGTACATAGTACCAGGGGTCTCATATGCAAATTCTTCAAGTTTCAACTTCGTGGCTACATGACGCTACTGTCATTATAATGTGCATTTTTTTTTCATTAAGCTCACATCAAACGGTTTGAAAATGCAGTTTCGACATTTTCAGAAAATCGTCATGTGTTTCCATCTTTTGAATTTCCAAACATAGGAACTTTTAAAAAAAAATCGTCAAAATAAGCGGGGCAAGTTATGGCAAGAAATTTGGACGGTTCCAGAGCCCAAAAGCTATACTATACGCTCCAAAACAATTTATAGCCGCAACATTATTTATTTATCACTTGCAACATTATTAATCGAAAAAAAAATGTAATTTCACGGCGATATGAGAAGTATTCAAAGGATAGATAAGCCCGTGCCATCCTCTGACGCGTGCTCTTGTCTCCGTCGCTGCATTACGCGAAAAAAACGTAAACCCCGCGGCAAAGCCACCAGAAACAACGAGTCTTCCACCAAAATTCGATGACTTTCGGCAGCAGTTTTCTTCATATTAAAGTAACGAAGAAGAACTCCCCGCAAAAGCACTTTTTCAGACACAAAGTTCGACATATTTGAGTGAAAAAAGTTATTGTTGTTTACGCTTCAAATGAATGACATATACTGAAATGACGTACAATGACAGTAGCTTTCCAACGCTTGTTTCAATGGAATAATACAAGCTACGCCATCTCTTAGCAAACCGCGAATTAAGTTGTAGACCCAATATATTAAGTATCACTTAGAATATTGATAACAGGGTTTTCAGCACAACTACAGCGTTCTTGGCATTTCAATTTCAATTTCTGTATCCTATCAGTAATCAATTCAACATGCGCTTTTTTGTGTACTTCTTTAGTTGAGTGATGCCATGGAAAATTTAACATCATTTTAAGTAGCTTGTTTTGAGATACTTGCAATCTTTTTACGTGACATTTCGCACAGCATAATGTCTTAAAAAATCACCTTATATATGATCATTTTATTTTTAAGTGAAAGTAACGATTTCCTATTAATGAATGTTTATAACATTTTTGTTGCAACCTCAACCTTGTGTAATTGTTTTACTAATGTGATCCCTTAAGATTAGTTTCGTATCTAGATTTATACCCAAGTAACGTACGGAGTTCTCCGAATTTATAGACAATCCATTTAACTGCAATTGCCTAGTTGGAACAAAGCGGGGCTTTCTTTTTCGCGTAAAAAAGATAGCCTGCGTCTTCTCCTCATTCAATTTGATGCTCCATTTGGTAAGATATTTTTCCACTACTTTGATCACATTTATGAGTTTGCTCTTCATACTGAGAGCTAAGTCATGTGAAGAATTGACAAATTTTGGAAGTCTGACACGTAAATAGTATTTACAATAAAATTGGAGCTAGAACAGAACCTTGTGGAACACCCGAATCGAACAAAATTAGGTCAGAAACACCACTATTCACTTGGACCACGAAACGACGACGAGTTAAGGAACTTTGGACAATTTTACCGCAAATGTATCAGTTTACAAAAAATCCGTCGCCCCAAACAGTATCAAATGCTGTCTCTATGTCAATCATTCCATCCAGTTGATTTGCATATAGCGCGGTTTGTTTTAAGGTGATTGCGGATTCTTAACACATGATGGGTGGAGCTGTGGTGTGCTCTACATACAAATTGTTCACTGGGGTATATATTATTGTCAGAAATATGTTTAAGAATCACTTCTTTAAGAATTTTCTCATAAACTTTGCTAAGGTTACTAAGCAAGCTTATTGGTCTGTAGCTTTCAGGATATTCAGGAGGATTTCCCGATTTTGGTATTGGAATAACTTTGGCTAATTTCCAGGAATCAGGGAAATATTCCATTTTGAGACACGCATTTATGAGAAATGTTAAACACTTTATTCCACTCTTGGGCAGTTGCTTGCTTAGATGTTTCTAATCAAATCAAGACCACCTGTTTTGCGAACATTTAAGTTGTTGACGAAAAACGCAATATCGTCTTCTGTTACATAAACAGCAGAAGGGATTTTAATGAGAGTTGTCCTCGAAACAGTTCTGAATAGTGTTCTGTACCGTGTCGGGTGTACCTTGGTCACTCAGACAACTAGCCACGAGGTGGTTTTTTGCGAAAGCTAGTGCAAGAGCATTTGCCTTTTCAGCATCAGTAAAGAACGTGTTTGAAGACGTTTTCAAAGCTGACAATTCCTGTTGCTCATAACTATACAAAGGAATCTCAAAATGTATCAATAAAAAAATACAGTCGACTCTCAATAATTTGATCTGATTGTTAGGTCCCTTGGAAAAACTGAACAAAACCTATGTGTTTTGGAACGCTCGTTAATTCGAAGTGATTGCTCAGTCGGACAGGCAGCAAGCACGTTGTAATTCGAAATGAGTAGCTATGTATTTTCCTCTCAGTAATTCCAATTTTTTGTTTGTCGCTTTTGTTTTTTGATGTCTCAGCTGTTGTTTCCTATGCTTTGATACCGTTAGATCTTGACGTATGCTATGTGTAAAAAAATAAATAAAAAATGCAACCTCTTAGGAGAATGGAGAGATGGAGCCTTCCTCTTAACTATGCTGAAACCTTGACTTTCGATGATTTTTTGTACACTATGACGATCATGCAGAAGTCTGCTGTGCTCTGTGTGACGACGAAATGTTGGCAGCTTCCAATTCAATCAACAACAATAAAGATGACGACGAAGAAGAATCCCAAGCGGACAAATTCCGCCCACATCACATCAAAGGGGTCAAAGCCATTCCACGCAACCGAGAAGGCATCCGTTTAAGATGGCGCAACCAAAAAGAGAAGAACCCTAACCAGCTAGGCGTGTGAAATTGGAGGCTGTCTCTGTTTGAAGAGGCTTGGAGACGCCAAATACAGGAAATGGAGTCGACAACGCACTTATCCACTAAGCGACGGGGGCTAAGAAAAGTGTCTGTTATATCAGACACACCCAAAAACCGGGCCACTTATCAATAATTAAATAACTACTCATTTATCAACTATAATCGATCGTTTATGTCACCGTGACACCCTGACAAGACATCAATAATCTCAGACAGCTGTCATAGGAACATTTGCGTCACTCTTGAAGAAAGTCATCCAGCACAGCTGTCAAAAAACTTCGCTTTAAAAACATCAAAAAATGCCATACACGAGAATTTCCAAAACTGTAAACAAAATAAATGTCCTAGAATCAAAGTCATTGACAGTGACAGTGGGTCGCACGTGTGGTACGTCAACCATTTCCGTCAACCCAACATCATACACATCATCAAACCCTTCTTTCGCTTTTTTCTAGTCTTTTGAACGACAAGAATATGTCAAATTTGACAGAAATGAATTCATAAAGTCTTCAATTCAACTTTTCCCCCTATTGACAGATCCACTTGGCATTCGTATTAATACATCACCCACCACATACAAGAAAAATTTGTCTCTCACATCAAATACAAGGTAACGTAAATCCGCGGGGAAATGTCACTCTCTCCGCTCGCAGCTGTCAAAAGTTAAGTGTCAGCAACCATTGCCGTTGCCGACAATAAACCACTCACTTTTTGCTTTGTTTGTTTCATTTTCACGATATTTCGGTTTCACTGAATCATGTCTGCCAAAAATGAATGCGTGCTCTCATCGGTGAACGAATGCGAATAAATTAAGATCACTCAGTGACATGTTGTCATAATGTGGACTGTCATTAGTAGACAATAGAGGTGTCGCTGTCGCGACAAATCTCCGTGGAGATATGAAAACGTCAAAAAACGAAACCACAAAAGAAACGAGTCAAGAGATCGTAAACTCTCAGACAAAACTGTTTTTTTCGATTAATTAACAATAATTCCAGCCGCAACAACCGGCAAAAGGTCACTGGCTTAGCATCTATCTATCTGCCGTTCCCTCCTTCTCCTCCGCGTGCTCTTCATCAAGGCGTTGTAGCGGTAAAGTCTTGTTTATTTCTTCACTGAGGCCCGGCCAACGGAGCACAATGAAAGGCTTCTTGACTTTATTTTCCAATTAAAAGAATAAGAAAGACTAACGAAGATGAGGAGGACTGAGAGACGGCATTCGATTGGAGGTCGGTCTCCCGGCCCCGCCAAATGCTCGATGACTTTATTTCCACTGGAGTGCTGGCTGGGGAATGTGTACGCTTCTCATTGAGTTTTCATTCTGCTTGCGACCTAATGACGTGTCGAAGCTTCAAGTGTTGCGCTGCTTGAAAGCACAGAACATAAAACACTTTACGACCGCCGTGGGTGGGTGAATGGCTGGCGATGTGTGTGGAAGGTGCCTTGAATCTAATTAGCCGCTGGCATGGAATGGCTCGCCTGGTAGCCGACGACTGTGTATGTACGTGAAGCAATTTTCTCTAAAAATAATTCAATCAATCAGTGAAAAAGGGAAAATAAAGAGATAAGAGATGAGATTGTGAGTTCCTCGACGGTGGGAGTGCAAGTCTCCGATGGCAGCGGTGACGGTGAAATATGACTCCAATTACTCGGCGCCCCACTCTGAGTGCAGCGACGGCTTCAATTTCATTACTTCACTTCGGCGGCGTACAGCATGTGGTATTCCCACTTGACATTGTCAGCACTTTTTTTTTTCCTTCCTCTCTCTCCTTATTTTCGTTTCAACCAAGGTCGGGATTAAATTGCAAATACATATACTCTCACTCACTCGTACTTGTAGTCGCATGTAATTTTGAAGAGTTTGTGTTCACTGAGGCGAAATTTGTTTTTCTTTTTCGACGGAGACTCCCCCGGGGTTGAATGACGTACATACGCTCGCAATGACAGCAGAAAGTGGAACGAATATCGATTATTTCATGCTTGCCTCTGCTGTCATAACTTTGCGAGAAGTGTGCAGGCTTGGCAATGAAGGGAACGAAGCCCCAATCGATTCGTGTTCACATGACTGAATGTCTACATTGTGTCTACTATTGTCTTAGTTTGCTGTGTTACACGAATCTGTTCTGTGTTCAGAGACTCTATTCTTAAGAAAGACGACATTTAGCGGCAGGGATTCCAAGAGTAGCCTCGCTTACAATTTGAATAAGTTCCCAGAGGTACTCCCTTGCTCAGTGACGCCACCACTTATGGGAATACTTCCTCTCGTGGGGGAACTATAACACGCACAGTACGATTGATTTTTGTATGAGCTAACTTCAGGTGCACTTCAGGCTTTTGCGCTAACCCAACTATGTTACATCGTCTTGCAGTCATTTACGTACGTACAGAACTTTTGTTTTCGCTTCCACTTACACAAGTAAAGTTCAACGAAATTTAACGAAACTTAACTAAACTTGACGAAACTTAACGAAACTTAACGAATCTTAGCTAAGTGCTTATTATCGTTCCCTTCACTCGATGACATAAGTTGGCTAGCCCTTCAATCTAATCCGCGATGTCTGAACACAGCTGCATAGAGTCTGACCACTACGTCCAACCCTTATGGGCCAAGCACATTGCACATATTTTAACTGAAATAACTCCAATTCTGTCTCAATTCCCCAATTTCAAGACCAGAGGCATTATGTGAAAACGAAACGAAAAGTCCTCAACGTCCAGACGTCACAGTGAAGCTTCTTAAAGCAACACACATCCCATTCACCCCTTATACCTCTTTCCAAATTCGTTCCCTCTCCCAATTCGCTTTCCCTTCCTGTTGCCCCCGTTTAAAACATAAGACACGTTAGCACACAGAGCGACAAAGCAATGCCAACACCCTAGAAAAGTTCAAGGATTCCTCAGAGTCCTTTGATGTTGCTCCATCTGGCCAAATGCTCATTTCTCACCAGAAGTGCATCTGGGTCTCGTTATGGCGGTCGACTTTCGTAGTCGAACGAGATACGCCAGAAGTCAGAATGCAAGGCTAATAATCTTCTATTACCTCTTTTTCTCCCTCATTTGTAGTAACTCACTGGCGTGTGCATTCAAGGAAAGGGGGAACAAAAACACACCAGAAAAAGAGGAGCACACGGGAAAACAATGTACAAACTCCCGATGCAAAGAGAATGAACTCTCCACTGCAATTATTTTGTCGCTTCCTCGCATTCGTCGCTGCCTTCTAGTGCATTAACCCTTTTTCGCAGCTACCGCCAGCCCAACCATGTGTGCAAAGATACATCACTTGATTGATGGCTCCTAGCAGCCGCAAGCATAGTGCACACACAGAGAGTGCCGCTGCGTACGCGTTGCCTTGCAAAATAAGCCGGCACATTGCCGAGGCCCATTATTCTCCACTCAGTCTTCTAGCGGCCGTGTATTTTTAGACACATTGGCTCCTTCGATTCGATATCGAATCGGGGAATGGATTCGATATGTACGCTCGCTACACACAAAGCGCAATCACATCAACTGGGTTCCTTGTCGGCATGCAGTTGTGTTTGTAGCGCGATAACGGTGAGCTAATGGCCTCCAGATGGAGGAAGTTAATGTGCCAAAAGATGTCTAAATATGGTGAAAATGTCTGCGCAAGAGGTTGCTGAGACAAGTACTTTTGACTCGCCATGTCGCAGTGTGTTTACTTCAGAGGGTCGTGATAAAACCGCGATAAGATAAGGCTGGCGATAGTGGACGATAAGGCAAAGGCTTCGTTTGTTTTACGATTTGAATAGATACTCGTGTGTATATTTAGAAATTATTGAAAAATTAAAGAATGCACTAGGTTAACTGCATGGCGACCTAAATAAAGCTACAAACATGGCGTAAGTCTTGAGCCGCAGCACAGTTGGCCGCAGAGTGATCCTAACACTGCCTGCCGCTGTTCGTAAGCTGACACAATTGTTTAAAGAGACTCTGTGAGAAAGACATATGGTCCAACCAGAAATGATTTAATGAGACAAAGTCTTATGTCGGAACCGAACGAAGAGCAGACAGAAATGCTTCTCGCAACTAGGGAACATTTTAACAACTCATTCCCTTATATGTACGTACATAGAGAGCGATTCATTTCTCCTCATCTTAAACAAGTGAACGAAACTCAACGAAACTGAACGTAGATTTCCTAGTTCAAACTGTAATAAACATATATTGACATACATAAATGTTCAAGCGGACACTACGCGTGAGGAGACCTAAGTCAACATAAGCCAACGCATAGACGCACTTCCTCACTTAGATGAGTTCGTTAAGTTTCGATGGGTTTCCTTATTTTAGCTTACGTGGATGCGATAATAAATCCCTCAGTACGTACATGAATAACACTTCAAGTTGGAACCTTCCCAAAAGCAACACATTAAAATTCGACGATGATTCTGGCTATGTCTACGTACGTTCATTATGGTTGTCCGTCATGAGACCCCCCAAAATCGATTGGTCTTAGACTGATTATAAAAAACAAACCTTTGATCTGGATGCTCTTCAATCCAGACGCTCATATTTCATAAGTCTGATGACTTATGAAGAATATATCAGACATCACAGAAGCCACTCTCTTTTCTTGAGAAAATTGATTGTACATTAAGTGAACATGTCCTTCGAGAAAAAAAAAAATGATTCATTCCACCCTGAATACCTGGTCGTATGTGGTTCAAGAGCAACAGCAGTTCATGGTTCGGGCAATCAGCGTTGCATAAGGTTAAAACGTAGCCGTGGGCGATGTTATCAGGTGTGGCGTTCGCAATAAAGTGATAGACTTGTGTATCTTATCAGCAATAAATGTGTTCTGTCCTCCATGGGAAATGGAGTTATTCTCAATGCTACAAAATGCCACGAGCCACGAGTTTTCAGTCGAAATTGATGTTCTTAGAGGAGTATGACATGAACAGGGGAGCAACGAATGTCTGATAAGTGGGAACTGATCCAGAAATTTCCTTTATTTCAGCTCTCTTCTCATGTAAGGCCATAGGATTTATTGCGAAGGCGTAGTTTCCTGACAATCAAATGAGTG
Organism: Eristalis tenax; assembly: GCA_905231855.2. Lineage (NCBI taxonomy): Eukaryota > Metazoa > Arthropoda > Insecta > Diptera > Syrphidae > Eristalis > Eristalis tenax. The sequence continues at coordinate 28,362,926 of HG993124.1, read as the reverse complement.
GCCAAGAACCATGTCAATTTTGGAATTACTCCTATTCTTCTCTGACAATCAAGAGAAGTAATTTTTGGCAACGGAAATCAAGTTCAAGTGAATAACATGTTGTCGCGAAGCACTCAAAGCCCTTGGATCACAGCACCCTATTGTGTCCCCGGTCAGAGGGATACATCCGGCAATGGAATAGTTGATAAACTGCCAGATGTGTGCTTACCATTGAGTTAAAAACTAATGAAATTTACCATTCCTGACTTTTTTAACATCATTCTGGAAAAGATCGTGCGAATCGCTCACGCCAACACTAGAAGCGCGATATTCTAGAAGTCCGTAAACATTTTAAGCACACCCGGATTGCTCGTGATATGCTCAAAACAGCAGGCATTGACAAGGATGTGGCTAAAAAAGCTCTGGCGATGAACAAGGGGAATACGAAGTACTCTGGTCTCACAATGGGCAGCTATAACTTTGAGACGGTCATGGATTTCATCTACTCCAGCTGTGAACAGTTCTGAGATCAACGCATAGCTCTTGACAATCGCTGTTTTATTGGGATCAAGAGGGAATTCAATAATAGAGACTTCTCTCGAAGGATCGTTGTATAAAGACACTGAACCGCCTAATCCTACCGTATTCAGCAGAGGCGTGTACATACCTCGTAGCGAATGTAGTAATCCTTGCGTTTCGTGTAAATGCCTTCTGGAGAAGTTTCATACAGTCATCTACGCGTGTTTTTTTGAGGACCAGTTTCACCCCGGGCTGCAGCAAAAGACAAAGGAGAGACCATTGCGGAAAAAACGTAGAGGAAAGGCCAACAAACGGAATGTGATGATCCTCCTGAACCACTTTCGAAACCACTCAGTAGGTGGTGTGGCCTTCTTTCAACAGCTCCTACCGATGGCAGCTAATGCCTCAATCAAAATATAGAAATAAAAGCCATTTTCCTCACCTATAGGTCATCTGAAAAATATAACACCGGGAGGGTACTTCCAGTGAATCATCTCCAAGCCATATCAAGTAAACATCTGCTCTGTCTTTTGATTATCAGGCAACCACCAGTCCATCAATAAATTAAGCAAACTACAAGGACGAGCGTGCATTTGTACAACGGGAGCAATGAGAACCCCCCGCAATTGCAGATAAGTAGATTCCATTAAATTCAGCTCGGCTACCCAGCCCTGTATAGCTTTGGAGAAGGTTACCTAACAATCAGTGATCTCATGAGACCAGTCCTAGGCTTCAACAAAAAATATAAAATCTTTATAGACGAGTGGGGAGAGAGAGAATGGGACAACAGCCCTACTTGCTTGAATGCCGGCGATCAAAGATTGTACACAGTAGTCGTTGTAGGGCCTAGACTCCCGTAAGAGTCTACTATCTTTCAACTGAACAACCATAAGAATCTACTACTCAGTTGGCAGAACTTAAAGCTGCAAACCGCTGCATGTTCAACTCCAGGGCTGATGACGCAGCCACAAGACGCAGAAAAAAAAGGTTAGAACCGATGTGGCTGGCAGGACATGACAACCACGAGGTAATGGAAAGGCAGACTTCCAAGCAATAAAGCTTTCGCAGTGCTATGTGATTGTTATAGCATTTTCACAACGAAAAGAAAGTTATGAGATATTTCCCTCACGGACAGGTTCATTGTGCTTGTGCCAGTACACCAAACCACAGAATTCTTCCAAAGTACCCAACTCGTCCCTTATAGTTGACAGAGTAATGCGAGGTCAAAACCCAAACAATAGCCCTCGCCTAATCCACAAACCATTCTGGCATCCAATAAATAGTTGAGAGTCCGTTCGTAAGGTTTAAAGGAAATTTTGTGGATTTGACTATGCACCGAAATAATTACACTTTCCCAACAGCTCCGCCATGGCGTGTTGACCACTACGCACTTGAGCCTAGGTTCGATTCCCATTACGAGCAAAAAATGTACATGGCCCCACCTCTTTCGAGTCACTGGCAACGTTCAGAGAGTATAGCAGTCTAGAAAAAGCCTTTTAAAATTACCATTCGAAGTCGGCATAAGACTGTAGGTCCCTTCCAGTGGAAACAATAGTACGTACAACGCGAGTGGTTGCTTAGAAGCTAGGGCCTGGTCCTCTACGAGTTGTAGCGCCAGACATATATACTTATGGTTTGAGATTGTACTCGCTAGTCCGGACATTTGCTATGCGAGGCTGTACTGCACTTAAGCATTGAAAGCATACCAACCAGAAATTAAGTACTAAAAAAATATCTAACTTGACAGCTTATAGACCCCCTTTTTGACAGTTGACAGATTTCTCGTCTGGTCCAGAAATGAAGTATGAAAGAGATGCCCAACTTCTACCTCTTTTGCCCCTTAAACATTTTGACAACCATTTTTTATATTGTTTTCTAAAAACTTACGTAATTTCGTGAATAACCGTCAAAAATTCATGAAAAATTCATGAATAACTGTCAAAAAGCCACGGAAAACCGTCGGTGGACTAGGAGTCAATCAGCTGTGAAGTTTGGCATCTCTATCATACTTCATTTCTGGTCTGATCAGAGAAAGTGTTATAAAAAGCATTGTCAAGCACTGCAATTCCAGAAACACTGCTGCCCTCGGCTTTCAACGCACACAATACAATGGACGTGCAACAAATACTTCGTCGGCCTGAGTCTGTTACAAAATTACAGAAATGTGAGGATCACACTAAAACATCAAACGTAAGACGAACGCACAAGATTATCGAACATTGATTAAGAGCTGCGTTCATCTGGCAATTCTCTTACAAATTGAGAGTTTTTTTTGTATCAACTGGCATGACATTGACAAATAAAAACAGTATCACGACAAGAGAGAAACAGCTGATAATTGAGTTATCATTCCAACGCAGTGGGTCAAGGCCTCCGTTACACCAAATCGCATTGTGTTTCAGGCAAGAGATCAAGGGACGATGCTCTATTTGGGATAATTTTCCCCTCGTACAGCTACAAAAGACCGCGTCATCTAGTTCAGAGAGAAACGAACCTAGCTTCACTGCAATAGCAAAGGTGTCAGAATGTATGTTGTCAACGCTTTCAACACACGACTGTTCCTCAGTTAGGCCCCTGCAGCAACCAAACAGGACACGAACAGTTGGTGCCACTCCGCTCAAAGGTTCTGATTACTCTTGTTCAGTACTTTTCAAAAAGAAGTTCTTACTCTGTCACAGCACAAAGAGAATGCACACCCGGCGTACAATCGTCATCCACCCATTTACACTCGCTGCAGTGTTGCATGCCCCTAATGGACGAGTTCACTTTCAACATCCTCCGCCCCTCCTCCTTCTCCTCCTGATGACTGCCAGCCCGCCGGCACTGGTGTTCGATTGACACGCGCCCGTATGAATTTTTCTGCCATTCTCCGGTTTGTCTTTCGCTTGTTAACTACAGTTAACCCAGTTTCCAGTCGCCGCGCCGTTGGGTCATTCGTGTACACGATTGATCCGTTCCGGGGTGGTGTGCTCACATGACAAGCTCCAGCGGGGCGCGGCATGCCGGTGACAATCGAGAAAATTCAGCAGGTTACCTCTTAACCGATCAATAGAGCGTATGCACGCATAAGAACAACTCGAGGGTCACAAGGGACCTGGCATTCCCATTGTAATGCTCGCGCAACACACTTATGCTGGTCGGCTTTCGAGCTTCGGATGTGTATGAATGACTTCAAAATCGGAACCACTCCGCGTGTGAACAATGGAAACAGAATGCATTGCTGTCGCTGGCATGCACACAAGAGCCTCTCCTGAATCGAACGGGGACGGATTGATGACTGCGACTGCACAAGGTGGGAGCTGGAGCTGCAATTAACGGACTTGCAGATGAGGTTACTCACATCCATTCGCGTCGATAATTACAGCGAGAGTATGATGGATGTGAAAGTGTTGGTTTGCCATCAACTAGGGATTGTGCTGATTGATTGAATCCTGTTTGTTGGTCTGCAACTTTCCCCAGCACTGGTCAGTGTGGCAGGGGGCATGGTGCCAGCATAGGAACAGCTTGCCTTTCTTGGTGAGAACTTTCATTGGAAGCTAATGTTGCAATTTGTTTTTTTTCAGTTTTTACACTTGATTTTGCAAATAATAGTTTGTGGTTGTGAAATCTCCATCAGCTCGAGGCAGTGGCTAGACCACAACTGAAGTCGTCCGGGCACTCTTCGGTTTCTGTGGGATTTCGAGAGACAATAAACACGCTTATTTGGAATGGATTGTCCATCTCCCAGATGTTGGGCTCCACCAGAAGTTGATCAGCTCTGTAATCCTTAGTGAACCCCTTCTACCCGTCGTTCTATTCCACAAACACTCACTTGAGAGAGCAACTTTACATGGATGACGTCAAGAATGTTATCTGGGTGAGGGTGAGATCACTAGAGAAGATGGCATATTGAGAACAAGTTAAACAACAAATGAGTCAAATGTCAAAAGTAGCGTCGTTCGAAAGGAAAAGCAAATCCAAGAGTATCGCCAAACTAAGAGAGTATACCACAAACGATTATCTGGGTTTCTAGGTTGGATTTAGGTTTAGTTGGGCGTGCACAGAGCCCTGCCACGCTGATCTTGTCCTACTCCATAAACCAGGCAGTGTCTCCCAAAGTGACGGAATGTGAATGGGAAACGTTCTTGTTGCTGAGCTCGAGAAAAGAGGGCGGTAAAAGAGCACACCAGTTGCATCATGTTTTCGTCTTTCGAACTTCTGGAGAACTCATGCAAAAGACGCAGTGCCCAGGGACGACGCACAGTGGTCCCGCAATGGAAATAAATACCCGAAGTGACATTTTTCTCGGCCAAATGGTATATGTTCTTCGATTCTACAAATATGAGAAGAAAGCCTACATTTTGGTCCGTTTGGCTGACACGTTAGCTCAATTGGGACGTGGTGATGTAGCATCTGATCATCTTCTTACCCGCATGCTCCACTGAAGAGGTCGCGGGGGTAAACCACGCACAAGAGATCTCCAGGCAACTCGATCCTCCTCCATCGACTCTAACTCATCAGGAGCAATGATCAAGCGTAACCAGGCGAGTTTTTGCACTTGGTCCAACCATCTCGTCCTGGGTCTGCCAAGCGGTCACCTACCGGATGGAATCGCATTCAACGCCCGCCTCGGAAGTCGTGATAAATGGGACATTCGTGCTAAGTGGCCAAATAAACGAAACATAACCCTCTCCGTTCGAAGAAGCAGATCCTCAATGTTGAGTTCCTTGCGCACTGCTGTGTTCGTCACCCTATCCTGGCGAGTAATTCAACAGCACGGAGAAATCTCATCTCAGCAGGACCCTATTTGAAGCCAGGCCTGAACGGTGGCCGGTCTGTCCCGATCAACAGCCGGTCGGGCTTATCCCGAATGAACTACGAGCAACCCAGCAGTGGCCTCGTGAGCTGCTATGGGGGTGGAGGGGTAGTCACGCCATGCACAAACCAGTGCGTACGGGGATCAAAAGGCAACGGACAACAGCATCGAATTAGAATTGATGTGGCATAGGTTCAAAGGACATTCATTTGGCCTTCAATCTGCACCTTCAGTTTTTCCATATTTCTTACCAATTTTTTTAGCCAGGCTTTTAAGTATAGCCACCTTTTGAGGGCGCCATTTCAGTGTTTGATGGACTATAACAAAAATAAAAAGCCCCAAGTGTGTCCAATGAAAGACCAACTTTCTTTTTTCCTGAAAGCCGAAAGTAATGTCTATCGATGCTGCAAAAACTAGAAATCACTTTTGAACACATTGGAAGAACGGCGCTCTATTCGTGAACGTGTTAAGAATGTCTTGTTTAAGGTCAGCTTAGTCCTTAGAAAGATTGCTGTATTATCCACAGCGGCTGACAAGAGCTATTCTGCGTCTGTTCTCGGTACTTTGGAGGCGAGCGAGACGAAGTCCTTTGACCGCCTCGAAATTATAAATGACCATTGTTTTAGACAACACGTCATTGCTGCGCGTCCTTTCGATACAGAATATACATCCATTCATTCACCGTCGGACCTATTTCAACCGCAAACGAATCTTTTCGACCAATCATCCGATGTGCCAAAAGCTGACTTCTAAAAGATCGCGCCTCTAATTAAAACGGACGCATTCGCTTAGTGACCCCCATAGGCGTAAGAGGCTACAAGTCCCCAGTAAGTATGCGTCAACATTTTCTGACGGCGCCTTTGGACTATAAAACAAAATCGTCCTGGCAGTCGCCACCCCACCTAACTTGTAGTTTAGGTTACAATGAACCGATCATTGCCCCAGACACTCGTGGGACATACACAAGCACGTCTACGAATCGAATTTAAATCGACGAAGTAAAAGCGTCACGCTGAGAATGTCTATTCCAAGTTCGCGTACACAACTCAGAAATAAAATAATTTCTATGACAGCTGCTTGGCATGCCATGCGCGTACAGCTTCGAAGTCAATTATGATTTCACAAAGAAACCCGTCTCCAGTCGCGTCCACGGAACGTCTTTTTCGAAAATCTTTAGTACCTCGTAAAACGCGCCTGGTCCGCCTTTGTCTGCCGGCGACTAACAAGAGGATCGCCCAACTCTTATGCAAGTCACTCAATTAATCCCCCATTCGGTGCAGGCTGAACTCCGTACAACCTCTCGAATTAATGTCAGTAAATTAGTCCCGCCATTAAGTGTCTAATTTAATCAAGTCACATCTCCGCGCCGAGGGCTTGATCGGCGTAGAAATGAAATAGTGATCCGAGATAGATGCTCAAGTAATTGATTTATCCCGAGATCACTATTAGCACGGGTGTGTTAACGATCAGACGAAATCGTTAGTAAGCACGATGTCGAATCATTGCAAAGAATCAGGAAATCTTAGTATTTTGTAGGAGCTGCTGGCGAGATTGCAGCCACTCTGATGTGGTGTTAACGCCGGTTATCCTATGATTACACGACTTGCCCTGTGACTACTTCGTGGCCACTTCGTTCACTTTCGTTAGGTTCGTTCACTTTTGCTTACTGAAAGGGAAGCTATTAGAATCGCTCTTTTCGTCATGTCAGATGGTATTGGAATCTTGATTAAGTTGCCAAATTTCCCATGCTTCCGTCTTCTTTTCTTTCGATTTTGACATAACATAAAGTTCATGTTGCTTGGCCATTAAGCGCCAAGGAAGCTTAAGTCAACTTAAGCAATCGAGCGGAAACACAGAAGTAATTCACTGTGACTATAATAATCACTTTGTTCAGTTTCGTTAAGTTTCGTTCGCTTTGTGAGATCAGAATCAATTGCTAGCAGCACGAGTAAATGTGCTGTAATGTGGCTTATGTTCCCAAAAGTCGATACATTAACACTTGGCAATGCTTCAGGGTCTAGTTCGGTTCTAACAAAATGTGGTTAGAAACCTGTTCTTGACCTCTTGACAAACAAAGTAAAACTTGACACAAAAACGCCCGTGTTCACCAGTAGGAGCAATGAGGTGTGAAATTGACTCGATTTCTGACGAAAACCAAGTTCACTGAATGGCTCTGATTGTGGTTTCCACTCGACGAGGCAACCATGATGTTTTTTGAAATGTCATTAATTTAAATCGAACTCGTTACGATATGAGGTCGTCAAAGCTAACAGATCTTTGTGGTATATTTTTTTTTTTAACTTTTCGAACAGACCAATGTCATTTGTTGTCAACTGTCAAACATTAAATGGCGGGGAAACTTACTTCGTTTCTTCAAAAGTGAATAGTGTTAAACTCCCAAGGGATTTCAGAAGGATTAACTGAGTGATTTAGTGAAGACGGATTTCTCTCTTCCTGTAGGAAGAGGCTGTTCTTGTTGACAGCTGATACTGAGTGTATGTTGATAGAAGCAAAGTCAAGCTTGAAAACAATAACGCATCATGTCTGAAGTAAAGAGACAATTTATCGCTGATTGAAGACAGAGACTGGGAACGGAGAAGAAAGAGAGAATAATTCCACATTCGAACGCGTGACAAGGTGACGACGTTGACCTGCGCCTATCTTCTACAGCAATCACTCGCGCTGTGCTATTGTCCTCTCACTAGTGTTGGGGCATACAGTTTTATGGCGGCTGCAGACGGTGAGGAGCATTCTCTAGGCACTGTCAAAAGCTTGAGTGCGTTGCAGCCGTGTATTGTTGGCGTCGGGTATTGAACTTTGACATCCAACGTCAGAGTAGACGCATCTTTTCACACACGCACGCAAATCAGTGAATACATTCTTGCGTCGATTGAGAAAGCCAGACATTTGTGCAGCACATTAGACACCCCGAACATGTGTTAATTTAGACGAATGAAGTTGACACACCTGTCGTGCAAGAACCGTGGTAGCAAAGGGATTGTGACACCAAATCAGCAGAAGTCTCGTTCAGTTTCAGATGTATGAGTAATTGGCCAAAGAACGTAACGTAAATGTGATTGAGTTGGACCCCTGTCATGTTGACAGCCCAGAAGGCACTTCAAAGTCGAACATCTCTCATAAAGATGGCGCTGAAAAGTCAGCTGTGGATAGGAGGTGAAAGAAACCAGATGTGACTGGACGACATGGACCTGCGTGTAAGCCTAAGACTGGACGTTGAGAATATTTACATTGCGTAAGTCCAGGAGGTCCTACCAGATTCTGGAAGACCTGAGGATTGCCCGTTTCAATTCTTCTCAAAGAACTCAAAAGACCGGGACGATTGTTCTACAGCTGCGATAAAAAATGTTTTTATGTGGCTACTTCCCCAGGGCGGGTACTTAAATAAATGCATGGTTGCACATGCTTAGACAATAGACATGCCGAGCACAACTTTTTATGGATTATCGCAACGGTCGTTAATGATGCACAAAACCAACCCACAGACATGTGTGCCACAAAAACGGAAGAGACGCAGCTCCCAGGTTCCCTTCCACACCAAGTCCAGGCATATTTTTTTTTCGAAAACTGCTAAGTGAACAGCTCATTAGTCGGAATAATTTGACCTCAGCTCGCCGTATGAAAATCACCACCTCCTCTTCCCGCAATTCACTCCGCAAACTAATTTATCATCGATTTTTCAGTTTGACAGCCTCCTCTTCCCAATCACAAATACAACTCATTACAGGTTTTTTTTCATTTCATTCTTTATTCGACAGCAACAAGAGTCATTAACATCGATGACATGCTTGTGATGCAATCTCCACAGAGTCCACTGGACCCTAAACAGTGTCAAGCGTTTAACCGCGCGTTTATTTGCTGATTGCACGCTCTCTTCTCTGTTTCTGCTGCTGCGACAGCGACAACAATATCAACAGAAAACAAAAAAACAAAACTTATGTAATTTGCTAAAAATATTTGCATTTGCAGAGTTATCACGTTGAAGCTTTGAGCGTTTGTGGTTTTTTTTTATTTTACTTTATCCGGTTTCGGGGGAGAAGATGATTTTGTACGTCGAAGCAATGAGGAGATGTCAATTTGTTTGCATACAAAGCGCGTGTCTAACACATAATAAGGGAATGTGTGTTTGGAGACACATGTCAAGGGTGTCATGACTCACTGTGCACTTAATTTTATTGGACCCAAGTGTGCGGAGATCGCGTGAGTTGTGCCAACGAGAGTTGTTAGCGAAAGTATGGTCCGAAACCGTTGCCACACTTTACTGCCACGGGTAGCACGCACAAGGACATTGTTGGACGGAATCAGCTGTGATGTCCTGGTCACTTCAGTGCAATCTCAAACAATTACTCATTACATGACGTCGCAATCAAATGTTACCAAAAACAGCCTTCAGGCAATGCAATCATTCTGAGTGCTATAAGAACCTCATAATCCAGTACAAAGAACACACTCAACCTACACACAATCCTTTCACGCAGAGGATATCCAGTCCCTCCCTCTTTTGTTCCAGAAAAGAATACTGTGTCAACTGCTTACCTGCTTCCAAAAATGCTTCACAGCGGCGGTAACCGTCCAAAAGTCCAGGAATTTATGGTTTCTTCCTCGATTCCAGGGTGAAGAGGCTTTGTCTTAATCCCCTTTCTCGCTCACTCCCTCAAATCTCTGCACAAAACCACTAACTAACTAAGATCAACACTTTTTCGATTGATTTTTTTTTCTTTCACATGCACGGAACAAGACCACTGCTGTTCGCTACAGGCGCACACTTTGCTTCGCTATGAATCATCGACTATGCGGGGCAAATAAAACCAAAAGGCCACCAGCGCATACACTAGTCGAATGTTATTCTTTTCTTTTTTCTTTATATATTGATTAATTGCACTACTGGTGCAGCAGCAGCCTCCACGCGTTGCTGATGTTACTTTGGTCCAATTCAGTCCATGAGCCAGAAATGCCTCTGGCGAATCGAGAGAAGGTCAAGGAATCGGTTCCCAGGCAGGACCCGGGCCAGCCAAGACGCCACCAAAAACCAAGAACAAACTCTTATTCACGATATTATTTTTAAACAAATTTCTCTTCCAGATTGAGATTTAGGTGAGTGGTTTGCTTTTGGCAGCAACGCACGTATCTCCCAGAAAAATAAAAAAAAACACACACACCTCGTTCGCTGACGAAAGCCGGACGATTCACGATGTCTTGAAGGAGAAAGAAAATAATGAAAATCGGAGAAAAAATGTGATGAACTTTTTAGGCGAACTGCACGAAAAGACACGCTGAGCAAGCAAAACACACACGCCCGAGATTTTATTTCTGAATTCAATTTTTTTAGTGACAAAATAAAATTGTAATCGTCGTTCCCAGCGGACTACTTTGCGAGGAAAGAAAAATAAAATAAAGCGAATTTCTGTACACAGTGCGATTGAGGTTGGAAAAGTAGGCTCCTCACTTGTGTCGGAGTGATGCACAATTGAGACTTGGATTGATTGAATTATTTTATCTCGAGGAATATTTTATTTATTTTGTTTTTGTTCAAGATGTGATTTAATAGAATTCCGCGACAAGCGAATTGGTGCAACACACCCGTCTTCTTCGGCGATTTCTTCGAAATTGACGACTGACTGAACTAGATGGAACACCGTGGAATTAGAAGACAATAGCCGAGGCAACGCAACGCATCCGTGCAGCGATTTTCTTTCGTTTTGACAGTTCGAATCTGATTTCAAATGTCCATCAGAATTTCGAAGTTCAGTGGAAGGGATGCGGCGAATTGTGGTGGGATGGGATAGCACAGAGATGGCCGTGAGGGTGTGTGATTGGGGGAATCGAGCAACAGATGGCGTGTTCATTTCCAACAATTCATTTATTTTCATTTAACCAATTTCCTTACAAATCCTTAACTGTTGCATACTCAACTGTGTGCTCCGTGACCAGGACGTACTTCAACATTTCAAAGTTCTGCTCGATCAACTTGTGAAACCACTTGGCAATGTCAAAAGCCTGAATTCCATTGAAGATCCTGAGAGCCTCTGGTGGATCTTGCACGCAGTACAAGACCAAAGTATCACGAAAATACTGCAAAAAGCGGTCCTTCTCCAGAGCAGGCAGCATCATCAGAAACTGGAAGCAAGCGTAGAATATCTCATAGACGGCAGCCGTCTGGCAGGTTGTGAAATCGCTGTCTCTCGAAAAGACATCCACGTCCGCCAAGATGAGGAGAAATGCATCGATGCAGCTGTCCGGCCAGTCGTTCGTGGCCGCATCCTTTGCGATGTCCATGCAATGTGGATGATCTAAATCGAATGTCTTGAGGATGTTCATGGATGGGGAGTATTCCTTTTTGGTTAACTTGTAAAGTGCACCGCCTTAAAAGATGCGATTGTTGTGTTTACCAAAAGCAGATATTTACTACACCTTTTTTATAGATCGATTGCTTGTCCTTTGAAGATGATTCTGTTGGGGTAGAAGACTCATCTCCCATGATTACAAGGTTTGACAAATTATTTTGTGGAGTATTTTGAAGGTTTTCGCTTTGACAATACCGCTTTTTTTTCAGGGGCTACTATGATTGGCTTATTTATTTATTTTGATTTCAGAATTTCATGGAAGCATGATTCTCTGGCATTGCACAATGGATCCAACTAGTTGGTGTGTTTGCAAGCCCACACATAAACCTGAATAGCCATTTCCCAGGCGAAAAATGGAGGTTCCCAGCCTGCTCCAGTGTGAGCCAAGAATAGAGCTGCCTCTCGGAATAGATTCACATCTTTGTACAGCTCATACCTACATATTCACTCGTTCTCCCTCGCAGACAAGACCATGTATTCGCCACCAGGCGTCCTACGGCTTCATATCCTGGTTTTGCGTTGCAACGCTTTTGGAATACATTTGCATTTGGTTGTATTTTGTAGTCACACGCGCTCAGTATCCCTAAGTAGTCGGAGATAGGCGTCCCTAGGATAAACAATGCCGAAGCAATGCGATCATTTGGACAGGCGATCTCTGAATCGTTGTTATGAGAAATTGATCAATAAAAACATCGTCGATTTAGCTGATGGTGCGACCGTCCGCAGATCACCGGGTTCCTGTGTTTCAAAAAGGACGCAAATATCGAGAACACATGCATTTCATTCAAGAACCACTGACCACTGCAAACACGCTAAAAATTCAACTTTTCATCTATTTATTAACTTTATTTTATTCAACCACTCAACAGGTGATTGAAGTCCTCGCAAATTTGTAAATTAAGTGGTAATGGCACGAAATCGATGGCTTCCGCCACAAATGAAGTACGATGGTTTCGAGACTCGATTCATATCTGACAACAATTTGTTTTGCTATTTGACAGTGCGGCATTCAACTGTCAATTTCATTGTATTTCCCGACAATCCGCAGTGTCGATTAACCTTATAATTCCTCAAATATTCGTTGCAATTCGCCTCATAAGCAAACATAATGGTAAGTCTTTTCACATATTGCTTGGCAAAATCATCGCCTCATGGATCCCTTAACCTGCAGTTTTCATTGTTGCACAAAGAAGAGACAGCTCATGAGGATGGTATTTGGTCTTGTTCCTGGGGTAGGACTGCGTCCGAAAATGCCGGCCACACCGACGGGAATACCACAGATGAGGGTGAAACGCCCGGTCGAGGACCTTCGGAGTACAGAGACTTCATAGTCACCGGAGGTTTGGACGATTTGGTCAAAATCTGGGACATAAAAGACGACAACACTGTTAGCCTTCGTCATAAATTGACCGGTCATTCGCTGGGAGTGATATCGGTTGCTGTAAGCTCAGATGGACAAAGTGTGTGCAAGAAATCATTTCAACTCTACACATTCTAATTGGTCTCAAATTTTGCAGCGATTGCGAGTAGTTCTCTTGACTCCAGCCTTTGCTTCTGGGACTCCGTATCTGGCGAGCAGAAGAACAAAATTGCACTCGGGCCGGTGGATCTGTGGACTGTTGCATTTTCGCCGTGCAACAAGTTTGTGATCTCTGGCTCCAATGAGGGCAAAATATCCATGTACAGCGTTGAGACGGGCAAAGCAGAGCAGGTTCTGGATCCGCAAAATGGAAAGTTCAACCTCAGCATTGCCTACGTAAGCAATTAATCCCCCGCAAAGCTGACCAGTCTTGAGTGAACTTTTTTTTCTCTTAGAGTCCAGATGGAAAGTACATCGCCAGTGGAGCTATAGATGGCATCATCACGATATTCGATGTGGCTGCTGGTAAAGTTGTACAAACACTTGAAGGTCATGCGATGTCTGTGCGTAGTCTGTGCTTCTCGCCAAACTCTGAAATGCTCCTAACTGCCTCTGACGATGGTCATATGAAACTCTACGATGTGTATGCTTGCGAATAGTTACATTTAGTCAAATCTAACCTCTTTTCAATTGACAGCGCTCACTCGGACGTCGCTGGCACCTTGTCTGGACATGCTTCGTGGGTGCTCTGTGTGACATTCTCCGAGGACGGCAAGCACTTTGCATCGTCATCAAGTGATACGACTGTGAAAATCTGGGATTTCGCCGAGCGCAAGTGCCTGCACACCTTCTCCGAGCACAGCGACCAAGTGTGGGGTGTGAAGTACAGCGCGCTGAATGATAAAGTGGTTTCCGTGTCCGAAGATAAATGTCTGAATCTGTACAATTGTCCGCCAAATGTCGTTGTCTAATACTTGGATCCATTTTTATTTATCTAGTTAAGGCAATAAACACAAAAACAAAGCACGACATGGTCTTTCCTTGGAATCAACTCTTATTTTATTGGCTACTTATGGTCTATAAACATGCGAATCATCTTGCTTGCGGTGCTTACTGCTGACTGCCGCTCTTAATCTGTTTAGTCTTTGCTTGAGTTAAGTAGTTGTCCTTTGAGCCGGTGCTGGGTATGAAAATTTGGAAACTTTTGAAGTAATAGAGGATTTTTTCTGCAAGAACTCGACATTGGTATCCGTTTTAATAGCAATAACTGTAACGTCCACTCACCAACAACGTCCTCCTTGATTTTGTAATCATCTGCAATCTTTTTCTGCGTCCATAAATCCGGGTCGCCTTGATGGTCTGTTATAAATTTCATCGCTTGTCTCAGTGTGCATCGTCCTGGTGCGACCCGATTTGGTTCCTGGAAGCCAAACTCAAAATCTTCAACAGCCGACCTGTCGAGCGGCATTGTCCGATTCGGGTTCTCCTTGTTCTTCAAGCCGTAATCGATCTGAGTGAATGAAAAACAGGAAGTATCAATTGCATGCAATCCTTGAACAGAATTCAACCCACGTAACGATCCTCTGAGGTTACATAAACATTCTTTAATCGGTCGTCCAAATGAGTGTCCTTTTTGTTTAACTTTTCCACCAAATCCGGATCAACTGAAGGAGAATTCGAAACAGTTTACTGCATGTTTTCAATGCGACTACAAGTCCTAGCTTACGATCTAAGGCTCTCTGCATGTCTTGGATGTTCGATTCGAATTTCGGTGCCGGTGTTGGCTTGTCACGTTCTAAAACACGATGTGCTCGATTTTCGACATTAAAGCGATTTATTTTTCGCGACACCATTGACATAACTTTGCCCATTTCTGTTAGGATTTTATTTAGCGAATAAATCAAACCGATGAATGTTGTGTGCAAGTGAATTTGGGTTGGTTTTGCACTTTACCAGCTGACAGTTGACAACCGCACAGTGTGAGGTTATGGGTGCAGTAGGTTGAAATTCTCCTTCACGACGGTGGTGGCATCTAGTGACGGTGAATAGTTTGAAATAATAGTGCATATTTAAGAAACAAATTATTTATCTCTTTTAAGGCTCAGCAGTGGATTTATAATGAGTTCATTTTAATCGACTTACAAAAGTTCATTCGCATCGGAGATGAAGTAACATGAACATAACATTTTGATGAAAATTAGACGCGTTCAAAGCGATGTAATGTGCGACTTTCATGACGTGAAGCTTTTTAAATGACGTTCCCCCACAAAAGAATAGCTTAAATTGATTATTCTAATAAAAGCAGAATAATGCATTTAAAAATACCACTCGATTTCCAATTTGAATCCACGAACGTATCAGAAGATCGATCTTCGCTAATTCACTCAATTCTGAGGGAAGGACAAGACTTGGCATCACTTGTAATCTCATGGTTCTGTCATGGCGACGATCAAAACACTGGGAAAACATACTCGAAATGGGGATATTATTTTCTAAATTTTCAACATGGCTGACGGCTGCTCGTAGCTTGCCAACTTTACGTTCGTGCATTTCTTTGTTATTATTTCCACAATTCGTGTTTGATTTATCACTACATATTGCACTCATATCAATGAATATGTTTTAAATTGCGTAACAAAGTATTCATTCAATTCGTGAAGCGATAGTCTTTCGATTAAATTCAAGTGCCTCTTGCCGTAGGATTCATCATTATAGTCGTGGTCGTTGTCGTCGTCGCGATTCCCTCTCTATTGACACGGTGCGCTGAGTGAGAATAACTCGACAAAAATGTGTATATTCAGTGAGGAAATAATATGATCATATTCGGAAAATAAATAGAAATCCATGAATTGAAGAAAATCGCATATTCGCGGCGGGGTGGTACAATTAAAAATAAATTTCTTTCGATCAGCAGCAACAGCAATCGGAAGCAGTAGCAGTGAAGAACATTTTTTTTTTTTGTCTTATTTTATTGTGTGTTTTGTGGACGAGGAGGAGAGAAAAAGAGTGGTGGTGGTGCCCCCAAAGGAATTCAAATTGCAATTGAAATTCCACTCTGCTTCCATAAATTTTCCTCGCATACATACGTATTATTTGTATTTGTTGTTCGGTTCGAGTTGCTTTTTATAAATGTTGTGTTGATTTTGTAGAAGGAAAATCCGTTCTCTCCCCCCATCCCATTTTGGTTCAATGAAACACAAAATATTCGCGAGTCTAGAGTGCGTAAAGTGAAGGCAAACAGCGGAAAAAAGTGAAGAAAAGTAGAAAAAATAAATGAAGAATAATCTGCGGGGCGTAGAGTGAGAAATGTGTACGATGTGTAGCGCCGATATTGCCCATTAAAAATAGAACGAAAAAAGGAAGCAATAGTCAGTCGTCCACACGGCAGACGGTTGCATTTTTGCGAAATAAAGCAGAATTCAAAAACCCATTAAAAAGCATAAACCAGTGAATATAAGTGAGAAATTGCTATTAGAAGCTCGCTCGCAGCTTGCTCTTGAAAATCATTCATCTGCAACAGCCGCGATCCCCAGCAGCTGCTTTGGATTTATTCTGCTCGGTGCGGTGCGGCGCGGCGGCTGTAGTTGTAGCAGCAGCAACAACACCAACAACAACTACAACATTACCATCAGAGACAGCGACAGTGACGTGACTATTATCCGCCCCATCGTCCTGCTCTTCTGCACACAATTGGATTAAAATTCCTCGTCGATGGAGTGATTTGTGTTTTGTAGGAGTTGCTACACTCTAGCTACACGAGGACCCAGCTCCGCTGTACACACATTTGCGCATCTGGTCTGGCCAGGGTGTGCTAGACACCGTACGCGTACCTGTGGAAAGTGATCGTGGTGAGTAAGAGTCCAAACGGAATTTCTTTAGCGTTTTGATTGAAATCGACGAGCAAAAAAATTATTTTTCTGCAAAAAAAAAAGAACTGATCTGCTGCATGTCAATGCATTTATTAGCGCACACACACGCACACTAATGCGGTGGTTTTACAATGCGATCACGTGCACGTATAGGGATTGGAATGTTTCGACCATTTGGACAGAGGCTAGTGTGTGTTTAGTCGGGTGTGTGTAGTTTTTTTTACTCTCTGGTTCCATCTGGTCGTACTGGAAGGGGAAGAGAGCATGGTCAACGGTGGGACTGTGTGTGTGCGTTCATCGTGCATCTCTTTCGTTCGTTTTTATTTTGACATTTACCACATGAGTGGGGAGTGTTGTGTGGAGAAGTTGCAATGTTGCCAAATTTGTTTGTTTCGTCTGTTGTTTATGATGAGAAGTTTGTGTTTTTATTGACAAAGTGAGTGAGCGAGGATATTGATCAGCTGAATGTTGAGGCAGTCAACAACGTCTCGCTAGGAATGCTCCGTAAGCCTCCTTTCGGACCAGACGAATTTGGAGACGAATGGCATTGATGTCGATGCCTGGAGGACAGGTCTAGATGCTAAACTAGTACCCTTCCTAGCGAGTTCTCTTGCTTCGCAATTCTTTACCTGTCTGTCCGAGATGCGGATGCGATGTTAATCTGCCAAGAAGTTCCGGAGCAAAGCTCCTTCCACATAAGAAACGTTTCAACGTGATGGCCGTCGCATGTCTGCCGAATGGTGGATCTATCGGCGGAAGATTAAGAAGTGTGGCGCCGGTCGATCAGCATTCCGATTCGATCGTATGGACACACATGCCATTCATTGCACACTTACGAGCGGTCCCTCGGATTAATGATACAAATAGCCAGAGGACCACAGGAATTGTGGTCAGAATTTGTCCTCTTTAGCTTTGTTTACGGCAGTTCCTGGATGTTGGGTTTCTAGGGGTTGACTTCGTGCCCAAAATGAGGCCTAAAAAATTATGTTGCTCGATTTCAGAGGGACTGGAAATATTAGTCGGAGGATTAAGGACGGGAATTTTGGTTTAATTTTTGTATTTCCTGGTAAAGACCACATTAATTTCACTAACTCGACGGTGGCCGACTTAATAATGTCCCTGAGACTAGATTAGATAGCCAAGCTGAGCTACAGACTCTACAAAACCAAAGCATAAAATCAAAAACTACTTTAAACTGTTCTGCTCGCATGAATGAGGAAGGTAGGGAAGGGTTCTGCGAGTGAATTCACAGTCACACTTAGACCACGTTGGTCCTTTGCGATACCCACAGTCAGACTACAACCACTGATCGATCACTCCAGTGATAGCGCCGCTAATTTGATCCCAACGGCAAATGGTGACGGGGCCAGATTTTAAAACCAGATAAAAGTTTTGGGCAGGCCTTTGACCAACTGCCCTATCCATTCGTCTGGAGTAGAAATGTGTCATTCCGGACGTGTATAGTTCCCGGAACTATGTCCTCTGTCGGAAACATTTCCTGTCATTCCGAAAACTCAACCTGAACATGTTCATGTCCATACTCGATGTAGTTCCGAATTCACAGAAGTGTGAAGAAACGAAGGAGAAGACTTGTACTAAATTTCGACACAAACCACAGATGGCACACACAAGTTCACGCATGGAACTACTCATGGTTGGCGCACCTGAGCCGGAAAAATGTGTGGATATGTCTACACATCTATTGGACATGGACATGTTGCCCATTATATACGACAAATTTTGTGAGCACATAGCACATATAGTCCACAGCCACTCCAATCAAAGTACAATACATGTTTTGAAGATGTCAGCCGAACCACATGCGTACTTGCATGAACTAGGGGAACTAGGGAAACTTCAGTCGGTCGGACCATGAGCGTTGTGGACTTGTATGATTCCTTCAAAAAATTCCACAGACATGTTCAACGCGAGCATATACATGGAACTACACACTATCGCGGACATGTCTCCGGGAACTGGCGAAAAGAATCGTTCCATGTCCGTTCTATTGTCGGAACTGTTTAGCACGACTCTAGTCTGGAGGTAAATCGTGTCATTGTGCCCCTGGACGTCAAAGTCACCGAATAAGTGTGAAAGGACCTCAACCAAACTTGGGGGCGAAACTGTAAGCGACTCGACTAAGATTAAGCCAACTTTAGAGACATTTCGGTTTCGGAGGCCAGGTCCACCCTAGACTGGAAAGACGGAGTCAATCAAAGACGATGTTGGTAGGTAGGCCGTGCCTCCTTGTGTCTAGAGGCACAGTGATACGACCCACCTCTAGACTAGAGCTGTGCTAAAAAGTTCCGACAATGGAACGGACATGGAACGATTCTTTTCGCCAAACTGTTGGGTTCATAGTGCGGAACGGACATGGAACGATTCTCTTCGCCAAACTGTTGGGTTCATAGTGCCCTTTCTAGGGAGTGGTTTACTACCGAGAGACCTGCTGTAGTCCTAAAACCAGCTCAACACTGGCCAAGTCTTCCTGCTCTGCGAAGAAGTGCTTTATTAGGAACTGCCTTCTGTTTCTTGCTAGGACTGCAGAGCAGATGTTGGATGGATTCATTTCAAGTTGTTATGCGATGTGTTCAGACGCATTGCATGTGTAGCTCTGGCACAGGGCCCGGTGGGTACTCCGATTAGCATGCGATCAATGGTGTGTTTCCTCTTGCTTAGCGTCGCCCATAGAGCACTTATTGTTGCTCCAATACTCAGACTAAGTCATCGAGTTCGGGTTCTGTTCAGGCCTTGGATTTTTTTCCTGAGTTGCGGAATGCTAGAGACTGTCACTTGAATTCCAGCAGAGGCTCTCCGAATTTACTCAAATGATATCTCACGGATGCTTTGTTTGCATAACCTGGCCAGCTTCGATGTCAGAATATCTGATGCTATGGCCTTTATTGCCGCTTGCCTGTATTTGTGGTCTCCCAACGCGAGTACCGCCTCTTCGTGTATCGCATCCACTTCGGGTTGAAAGACGCTGAGTCGTCCCTTAGTACTAGGAGAAGACACGCGCCCCTGGTCTCCCGCTCGTCTTTGAGCCGTCAGCGTATGTATGAGGCGATCTGCTCTTCGTTGCTGAAGGCTCCTCTCCGGGGCTAGTGTCGGTCGAAGATGCAGAAGTGTATCTTAATGCGTTGCTAATCATGCCTATTATGAATAAACTTCCCCCCGTTTTCTTATTGGAAGGGAAAGATGGACAAATTTTATTCACAACCAACCCGATTGTTTTTGTTAGATTTGGCAAGGCAGTCGTGCCATCTAAAGGAATCGCCGAACCAAAGTGGATACAGTCCAACTATTCCATGTGTTCATGTATCACGCCAACTCGAAGGAGAACGCTGAACTTATCCGCGCTGCACCCAATTTCACAGACAAGCCAAACAGCAAACTGATCTTGACAGATTTTGAGAGGTGTAATGTTGTGCCCCCCACGGGCCACCACGAAGGTTGTGAATGTCATTCAAACAAGTGGACATGTCGCGACAAATTAATTGCAAACGATCTCAAGCGACAATATTTCATGGTTCACAAGTACAACAAGCAGCCACCGGCACCACCGACATTCCGCTTCAGGAATTCAAACTATGTGCCAACAAAAATAAAATTCATCTGGCATTACGTTCCCGTGATTGCTAATTACCCTCAAATATTTGCACAAATCTTGGGAGATACGAGATACAAAATACGTTCACGCATTCAGCGGCGATAAATGTGAGAAACTCGCTGCGTGTGGGGTGCTGGTGGGAGATGAGGCGAAGTGCTCGCACACACCCGCGAAGTACAGCCAAGCTTTGAAACGCTTGATGAACACAGCGATAGCACGCTAAGACGCCCAGGATGCCTGCAAGCCAGCCCGCCAACCACCGGCCGATTGGGAGGGATTCATGTGCACGCACCGCGGCGCTCTACCCTCGCGCCTTGTTAAAAATAGACGGGGCATCCGAAATATGCGATATTTTCGTAATAGCATTTTATTTGTGCGCGAAAACGTATTCACAAGTCGCCAGTCGCACTCTCGCATGCATATTGCGCAAACGGGGTCTGCCTCGGAGAGCTGTGGCTCAACCGAGCCGTGCGACTGCCAGCGAACACTTCGGAATGCGTACCTACCATTGGCGAGGAGATAAGCTTGGATTGTGGTTTTATCATATTTGATGGGCTGCCAGGTATTTGCTGAAATAGTTTGCGAGTTGACACACTTTCGAGAGCCGCGTCGCGCCGCTCCGTGGAGTTGTAAATAATTTTCTCGCCTGATATTGGAGTGCAAACAGAACTTGGTGTGATAACCAAGCCCGAGCCTTGAATCTTGGAATCATCTGGATTTCGGTTTGTCGCCTCGTGGGTGCCCCTCCAAATGTCGACTCGTCGTCGGACAGTAAGACACTGGCAGTCGTTTGAATGCCTGGCAAATATTTGCACGAGATAAGTGCTAGGTGGTGGGTGGTGGATTTAAGTGGGTTTTTTCGCTTTGTTTTGTCCCCTTTCACCTGAAATCTGGGGGAGTACCACTTGGAGGTGTGTGCTTCGGTGCTCGTGCGTGATTGCAAGGAGAACGGAGCCCGTTTTGGTGACTTTCAATTGCCGGATGTGACGCGCTGACTGAAAGTCGCTATGGCTACACAATGAGGGCAATTGCTGTCAATTTGGAGAAAGAAGACTTTAAAAGTGGTGTCCGTCAAGACGTTACTGCAAGGCGACTTAGGTGAATCGATATGTGATAGCGTCACGTATGAACTTGACATTCCCATTCATTTTATCCGAGATCAATCAAAATGTAGGCTCCCACTCACCAGGTCCCACTAGACCGAGAATTCGTGCGCTATAACTGGGCGTCTACAGAAGGGTCCAACCTTATAGAGTTGATAGAGCAAAGGGAGACTTCCTAGTTATCGCTGTCATAAATCGCAACTGGTGCCTTGTACCTAATGAGGCAAACGAAGAATTTTATTTATGAACGTACTCTGATGTCTCACAAGTGACTACCACCAGTGAGTGCCGAGCCTTAAATTATGATGTTTCCCCATCCCCCGATCATCACAGGAGCTGTCAAAATTATGACGTTTAATTGAGGAAGTGACACGGAGACAATTTGCCTCTGACTAGGGTTGCCATGGGTCTCTAGGCTAGAGTAGGAGAAAGTTTTAAAATCCCGGACATTGGAGGACAACATCTTCTTTAAAAAAGAGGAAAAAATGAAAACAAAACTAGGTCCATGAACTCCAACAAAAAAGCTGTTGGACTTTTAGAGAGCTGACAACTTCACAGCTGATTGCCTCCATCGAGGAATTTGACATGCTTTCTGACAGTTATTCATGAATTTTTGTTAAAAATAGGACATGTCCTCCGAAAAGAGGATACATGGCAACCCTACCTTTCACGCTTGCAATACAATATAAAAACAAAAAAACATGGAAAATGAAAAAAAAAACACCTCTTAATATGGCTGGGGTTCTTAATTGCAAAAATTTTGACCCTGGACTGCACAAAATATTCTCTCCATAAATCTATGAACACACAGTCCGCAGCAGGTCAGCACTGTCAAAAAGTTGTTCGTAAATGCAACACAAGTAGGCGGTACAAAAAGTGTTTGGTTGACGTTTGTATTGCTCAGATCAGAGATGAAGTACGATAAAGATGCCCAACTTCACAGCTGATTGACCCCTAGCGCATCTACAAATTTCAGAGACTTTTGACAGTTATTCACGATTTTTTTGACAGTTATTCGTGAAATAAAGTAAATGCCGTTCTCTGATTGGTCAATTAGAAAACTATACAAAAAATAGTTGTAAAACATGTTAAGGGGCAAGAGAGGTAGAAGTTGGGCATCTATCATGCTTCATTTCTGCTTTCTAGTGTCAGTAGAAGTTCACTCAGCGCTACGTCACACAAGGGTCGAGAGCGAACACCACCTGGTGTTGCAGGAATGACAACAAGATTGCGCATTTATTTTTCCATTTCTTTTTATGTGCCGAAACCCGGGACTGCGTGATTTCACAGCTGACTGGATTTAATATTTATTTATTGGGTCTATAACTTAATTCGTGCAGTTTGCTAAGAGATGGCGTAACTTGTATTATTCCATTGGAACAAGCGTTGGAAAGCTACTGCCATTGTACGTCATTTAAGTATATGCCATTCATTTGAAGGGTAATCAACAATAATTTTTTCCACTCAAATATGTCGAACCTGGAAAAACGAAACCTGGAAAATTGTTTTTGCGGGAAGTTCTTCTACATTACACTTCATTAAAGTCATCGTATTTTGGTGGAAGTTTATGGAGAACATGCGCGAGCTGAGCGAACATGCCAAAAGAGGTGCGCACAATTTAAAAGTGGTGATTTTGGTTTGGAAGGCGATGAACGTCCTGGACAGCCAAAAAGTTTGAAGATGAAGAACTGGAAGCATTACTCTATGAAGATTGTTGCCAAACACAAGAAGAGCTCGCAGAATCTTTGGGTGTCACTCATGCAGCCATTTCAAAACGTTTAAAAGCAGATATATTCAAAAGCAAGCAAATTGGGTTCCACATGAACTCAAGCCGAGAGACGAAGAATGGCGGTATTGCATGTCCGAAATGCTGCTGGAACGCCACAAAAGGAAGTCATTTTTGCATAGGATTGTTACTGGTGATGAAAAATGGATCCATTACGACAACCCCAAGCCCAAAAAATCATATGTGAAACCCGGCCAACCAGCCAAATCAACGGTAAAGCCGAATATCCATGGCGCGAAGGTAATGCTCTGTATTTGGTGGGGTCAGAAGGGTTTGCTGTATTGTGAGCTGCTAAAAGCAGGTGAAACCATCAATGGACAACGCTACCGACCCAAATTAATCCGTTTGAAGAGAGCAGTAGCCGAAAAACGCCCGGAATATGCGACCAGACACGAGGCAATCATTTTCCATCATGACAACGCTCGGCCCACGTTGCTATTCCGGTTAAGAATTATTTGGAAAACAGTGGATGGCAAGTTTTACCCCACTCGCCTTATAGCCCAGACCTTGCCCCTTCTGACTACCATTTGTTCCGGTCGATGCAGGACGCTCTCACTAAAATGTGGTTCACATCAGAGCAGTATGTCAAAAATTGGCTTGATTCATTCTTGGTTGCCAAGCCGGCGAATTTCTTTTGGGATGGGATCCACAAATTGCCAGACAACTCTTTGAATAACACTATTGTACATGTTTTGATTAAATAACTGTTAAAATTTTGAAACAGCACGAATTAAGTGTGTCCGAGTTCTCCAGAAGTTAAGGAAAGGAGTGATAAAATTGTTTCCTTCCTTGTTTCTCATGAGTTTTATTAAATGGGGAACATCAGAAAACACAAACACTTCTATTTCGTGTGAACGAACCTAGAATGTAAAGCAATTGTTAAATGATTTGCCATTCAGATTTTCATTAGTTCTTACCGAGGTTTCTCCATGACTACTTCTAGATTCTTGTATAGTCCTCTGTCTGTCTCCTCCCAGATCACTGACAATAGCAACAACATGATACCCAGAGTCGTTGACTTTGTCAAGAATATGGTTTAAAATGTTCGCTGTCATTTGGCAATCGAAGTCATAGAAAACAGGCAGTGCAGAGCAAATCCGAGACGTATTTGGATTTAATTGTAAATTTTTAATTGTAAAAATTTAAATGTAAATCCATTGTTTCAGATATTTGGGCTGCCTTTGCTATTGTTTGCATTGCAATTAAATACTGCACACCTCATTTCGGAAAAATAATCCTTTTATTTACATGTTCACAATTTTTCGCGCCGAAATCACAACCAATTTTCACATCCGTTGATACAGAAGTGAGTATCCGCCTGTCTCGGCCTACGTCACCAACAAATTGACAGAAAGGTGGCAAAAATGGCGGATTTTCGCAAGGCGTAAACTTGTATGCATAATTCCTGCTGGTGGTGTACCTCCGTTAACAGCAGGTCTCTTCGAGGTTGGAGCTGACGAATAAAAGCGACTGTCTATAATTTTCGACCCCGAGTCTGTTGATTCAAAGGGTTCGATATTGTTAAAGGCTCCCTCAATACCAACAAAGGCAGTTTATTGGAATCCTTGTGCCCGAGAGGTTTTCGTATTGAGGCTGTCGACGTGTGTAGCGCTTTTTCTACAGACCCACGTTTGTCGAATGCATGGGAGAATACGGTAGAGCGTGGGAGGTGCTCTTCGATATGTCATAATACTCATGACAGGCATCTTTGCTCTTATCCTTGTTGTCTTGTGTGCATGCTCAAGCTTGGCTCAGGGCAGTTGTGATCTCTGACCACAGGCACGTGCGGACGTCGCTGTGAAACGACTCTACAAGGTCGACATTTTTTCAGCGACTGTATACCTACCCCTCCATGTCAATCCAAATTTTCCAGGTCTTAGATCCGATGCAGTGCCACAAGTCAAATTGTCAGTGGATACTCTTGTCAAGTTAATAATAGTGGACCTCGGCCTAATTCCAGCAGCAATCACCCGTATTGTGTGTGTGCCCTTGTTCTCTCAGTGGGTGCATAGGAGCTCTTTGAGGAACTTTCCAGACACCCCATATTTTCTGGATATTTCTATAGTCAGTCCTTCGAAGGAGGTGTAACCAAGTATTGTAAATTTTACTCATGCCGGATATAATTCAGGCAGCCCCCCGAGTAGCATTCGACGCACCTACCCACTACGCCACGCCAGTGCGCCCACGAGCTGCAGTCAAAAAAGGACCCCCCCTCCCCGATATTGAATACCAGGAAGTACTGTTGATAGCCACATTCATTTGCCGGGGTATCTCTCTCCTCTATCGCATCGAATCCATTACGTGAGCACTGCACAAAATTGCTACGACGACGGAGGAAGTGGCTGTGTTCTGGTCACACCTTAAGGCGTGAAGATAACTCCATTGCGAAGCACGTCGTGTAATGAAACCCGATCGCCCAGAAAGTGGGGAGACATGGGGCCGCCTCTCTGAGAGTTTGGTAGGGTGTTGCAGCAAATCGAGCAAGATGACAAAAGGAACAGTTGACTGCAAATCGTGGCATGAACATACATCTTTCTTCAAATAGAAACTGTCAAACCGATTGGCCACAGTGACATTGCAAAGCTGAGTGTTTCCACGCTGTGTTGTCGCCCCCGATGCCCTTTGTAACTGAAGTCAGGTTGCAGCCCTTCTTGACTTCTAATAAATCTGCAGGACTCTGGCGCACCGGCACACTCAGACTAGAAAAAGATCCGACGACTGCATGCAATGCATGTAATTTCCAAAGCAAGAGGATGTGTGCAAAAGTCGAACAATCAGTGGCATCGGCCTTATCCCCAAGGAATGCCTCAATGCACAGACCTCTTATTCTCCAGCATGTCCGGAATTGTTTACCCAACCAATTCGCTGAAGCATTCTCACACTCTCCCCCCAGAAAGCCGTGTGCGCCGGTTCGTTCGCTTGCCCGTCAGCCATCACCTCCTGCTTGCTGCCGCCGCCGCGCGGCTCCTTGCCTTTCGTGTGCTTCAGCGCACACATTTCCATATCGTTAATTCAGCAGATATAAAAATAATTTTAGTTACTTGATTTTCCCATGTATGCACACCTTAATCGTATGGCTTGTTGTTCTTTTTTTGTGTTTGTGAATTAATCGCGCATATTTTTCGTACTCGCTTACAGTCGGCCGCTTTATCTCGTTGCCACAGGCTCCCTCTCTGTCTCTCTCTGTTGCTCGCGCTTGGCCTGTCCGTGTGCGCGGGATGTTTTATTATATTAAACTACTCGACAACAAGACCACGACTTCGACAACGACGACAAACAATTGTGGAATGCGAATGGAATTTAAAAAATTCCTCGCGCTTTGTGTGCATGCACGCGATCTGCTGCTGGTGAATGATGGATAACTTCGCTTAAAATTAATAATTTATCCACCCACCCGCACCCCTCCATCCGTCGCCATCTCCCTCGGCGGGTGCTGCGGCGTTCTTTCGCGCATATGGCCACGAATTTGAATGGCAATCTCACTATCTGAACACATGCATCCGTAGACGTTAGCTGCGCGTTTTGACAATTGTATAATCGGGTGTGTTTGATGACCAGCTCCCCCCGTGCTGTGGGAGCAGCGGAAGCGGGTCGGTGAGTGACTGTGAAAATCGCGCGGAGTGCATGTCGTCTGTCATTTAATAAATTAAAATGGAAATTGCACACTTAATTTGAGATCACGAGGGATGAGTGAGTGTCGGTGTCGGTTGCCGATAACGACGATGAACGGCGTCTCGTGTGTGGTGCTCGATTGTGTTTCATTTCGTTTTCAATGTCAAGTGGAGAGCGAGTTTCCATCGTCTTCGGTTATTTTTTTTTTTTTTTGAGTACTTAATGAACTCTTTTATTTGAGACTTGTTCGATTCCACAATTGCCTTCATTTGGGTAACCACCTCACCTCTGCTGTGAATGTGGTTGGAAATGTATGGTTTTTTTTTAATTGTTTCACTGTCCGACACTAGTGGAGGTCGCCTTCAGTTTTATGTCGACCCTGATCGGCGATGTTTGAGAAGCTTTTTCTAGAAAGAGTACACCTCTTGGAATATTCTCAGACGACTGGATGGAGCAGCTGGTTAAGTGTCCCCACGGGGTCTCCGTTTCGAATTCCAGTGAAAGCAAAGCTCATACGCCTTTATCTGGTTTTCAAATCTAGTCCAGTCACCATTCAGAACCCTTTCAGGGGCTGCTATATCTGGAACCCACAGAGTCAATGCGGAGTGAAGTCACCTACCCACTACGCGACGGTCACTGCAAAGGCCCCTTACAACGCATGTAGGAGGTGATCACACTGTTGACACATGACGTTAGCGCTGTTAGGGAAAATCAGAGGACGTGTTTTGTCCAAAGGAGTTCGCTTTCTAAAAAGGTTGTTTTTTCGTTTCAGAGAATTTTAAATCCCCGGCATTGTTTTCTGTGACAGGGCAGGTTTGACAGCTCTCTGTTGGCTTGAGGTTAGTTTGGCAATCTGTCATAAGTAGACGACGTTTACAAATTGTTTATTTTGAAAATATGGTTTAATTTGCGAAATTTCAAATGAAGCCATTGTAGGGTTGCCACGGCTGTCCAATCTAACACGGGACAAAATATTTTAAAACTCCCGACTTTGGCCCCTAAAAAAATGGATCAAATAAAAACAAAATCGTCTTCGTCCAATGGCGCTACAGTCCGCCATCGGTTCAGTGGGCGTCCTCTTGTCGCACTGGTTCGGAGTCGAAGACTCTTCGTTGTTGTCCATGCGCTCTACATGGCCCAGCCACCTGAGACGTTGGATCAGTAGACGTCTCACTAGGCTCACATCGCTGTACAGCCCGAACATTTCATGGTTGAATCTGCTCCTCCAAAAACCGTCAACGCAAACAGGACCAAAGATCGCACGTAGAACATTTCTCTCTAAGCGACCAAGGACTTCCTCATCCACTTTTGAAATTGTGCATGCCTCCGCGCCGTACAGCTGGACTGGGAAGGTCTTGTGTAAAGTCAACTTGGTCCTTGGAGAGATGGATCTTCTACTCACTTGCCTCTTGATCCCATAGAAACAGCGATTGACAGGGGGTACTCAGCGTTTGATCTCGGAACTGATGTTGTTAATTCTATTTGCTGCTGAGCCGAGGTAGACGAAGTTCTTGACTACCTGCCTGACGTGGAAGACGTTTATGTTCCATGTCCTTCCTTGAAGACAGCATATACTTCGTTTTGCTCTCGTTAACCGCTAGACCCATTTTAGACGCTTCCGTCTCAATGCCAGCAAACGTCTAATTGACGGATCGCTGTGTTCTGCCAGTTATGTCAATGTCATCCGCGTATGCTAACAGTTGTACGAACTTCTGGAAGATCGTGCCTCCTGTGCTGTGAGTCTTGCACAATCTTCTCGAGGATGATGCTAAAGAAGTCACATGACAGCCTTTTCTAAAAAAATTTTTGACATTGATGGTCTCTTTGAGTTCGTTACTGACCTTGATGGAACAGCGAGAATTCTCCATCGTTATCCTGCACAGCCTGATGGACTTGGAAGGGATGTAATAACGAGACATGGCGCTGTATAGGTCTGTAAACACTGTCATATGTGGTCTTGAAATCGACGAATATGTGGTGGGTGTCGATTTGCATTTCCTCGGGATTTTCCAGGCTCTGCCATAGTGTAAAAATCTAGTCGATGGTGGACTTCCCCGATGTCAAAACGCACAGACAAGGACCTATCGCTCACACAAAATGGCAGAGAAGATCTTAAAAGCGATG
Source organism: Eristalis tenax (assembly GCA_905231855.2). Classification (NCBI taxonomy): domain Eukaryota; kingdom Metazoa; phylum Arthropoda; class Insecta; order Diptera; family Syrphidae; genus Eristalis; species Eristalis tenax. The sequence goes on along the minus strand of HG993124.1, from coordinate 28,333,807 downwards.
TTTTGGAGACTTATCCCTCGGTACTAGGTAGCGCAGTTGAAGGGGTCTCTTTTCTTGTGGATCGGCCAAACGATACTGAGATTCCACTCGTCATGCATGCTTTCCTCCAACCATATCTTACAGACGAGCTGGTGCATGTACTCTGCCAGCTCATCTCCAACTGCCTTAAAGAGTTCCCCAGACAGTCCGTCTGCACCAGCAGCTTTATTCGACTTTAGTCTCCATATCGTTATCTTGACTTCGTCTGGGTCGGAGGGACGGAATTCCTTCTATTATCGTCCATTGTGTGGAGTGGAACATTCTGCCTGACAGCGGTATTGGATAAGATTAGTAGATTAGGAGAGGCCATGTCGAACGTATGGACAACTTAGCTCCGGGCCGAAGAATCTTCGACTCGGACAATGTGGGACAACGCAGCAGAGGACGCCCCGTACGGTGTGCACAGCTGGCGAGGGATTGGGCCGGTTGGAGAGGCATGTTGAGTGAGGCCAAGGAATACACCGGACTGTAGAACCCTAAGAAGAAGCAGAACCATTGAAACTACCCAATACCCTGATGGGGCAAAACGAATCGCGGTTAAAGGTGCAGCTGCTTTCTAGAATTTGCTGTTGCCTAGGGCTCGTCCTAATAATCTCAGGAATTGCTTCAATCGCGAGAGAACCATGGCTGGCCGGCAATGGCCGTCAAAAGCAAATCATTAACAATCAGCTTCAGTCGCGAGGAAATTTGGGAAACCTTGCCGGGCACATTCATGCATTGTTGTCACTTTTTCAGAGACCAAGAAGAAATATGCTTTTCGAGTGTCCCCATGTACCGAAGAGTAGAGAAATCTTTGTTGAGTAGGAGTTATATTTCAATATTGTCAATATTGTTTCAATATGGCCAAGACCGCAAGACATTGGGGCTATTGCACGTGGGCTCATATGCTCAGTTCTACCGCTCCTCCTTTCTTGAGTCCCCGTTTTGTACGTGGGCTCATATGTTGCGTGCCTAGGTTCAGTTCTGCCGCTCCTCCTTTCTTGAGTCCCCGTTTTGTACGTGGGCTCATATGTTGCCGCTCCTCCTTTCTTGAGTCCCCGTTTTGTACGTGGGCTCACATGTTGCGTGCCTAGGTCCAGTTCTACCGCCCCTCCTTTCTTGAGTCCCCGTTTTGTACGTGGGCTCACATGTTGCGTGCCTAGGTTCAGTTCTGCCGCTACTCCTTTCGTGCGTCCCCGAGAATGCTCAGCGCAGGGGCTCAGCATAAAACTATTGTCCCCTCAGCTTGTGACAGAACGAAATTGCTGAATCTAACTTTGGGTCAGACAACAAGTCCTGATTGCAAGGTTTGGACGCGTTGCCTTAAACTTGTTTGACAGCGTTTGATAGTAAGGGGACCATCAGCTCTGATGTCGTCCATCTTCATATTCCTTCATTTCTGGTTCAGGTTCATCCGATTGTAGCCACTCCACCAAGAAAAAGTCCAGTAAAGGTTAAGACTTGTCATAAAACCTAGGGCTTAGCATCCAAAGCTCATCTTGAACATCGAATGTCGCTACCAAGATGAAGATGTCGGATGGAGAATGTACTACAAGATAGTAATTTTATCATGTGATAGTGGCGCCATCGGGCGGTGAGTCTAAGCACTTATCGCACCAGCCTTCTAATGTCCGAGGTGTTCCGGGCCCTAACACGCGGTCAAAACATAACTACTACGAGTCTGAATTTAGCTGACATCTGCCGTGCAATAGAATGTACTACAGCATAGAAAATTTAGCGTGTGATAGTGGCGCCATCGGGCGGTGAGACCAAGTACTTATCGTACCAGCCTTGTAATGTCCGAGTTGTTCCTGGCCGTAGCTGCTGCAGCAACCACTCGCGTTGTGCGTGCTATAGTTCTTTCTCGAGCGGTTAGGATCCGAAGTCTGAGAAGCACATGTCTAGACAGGACCATTGTCAGTTACCCCCAAAAAGGTGGAGGCGTGAATTAAGAAAGTTCGGTGACTGAATCTGTGGCCATGAAACCCGAGGCCGTGAACCAGATTCAAAAAGACGATAGTTTACCCGCCAAAACCAAAAAAGAAAAACAACAACTTCACTTTCAGACAGAGCCCCAGACTCCAAAATATAAACAAACGATGGCTGATATAGTGAACGACGTCACAAATACCCGACACGGGTATCAAATAAAAAACTTTATTTCAAACGAAGTCGAAAGCAAAACGAACCGAACCCGGAGCAGTAGATGAAAGGGGCTTGAACGTGAAATAAATATTCAAGAGAACGACGATAAAAGTGAAGCCCACTTGTTCCTGTTTACCTGTTGCCACAAAACACTGACCGACAGCGACCAGCGACAATAATAGTTCCACAAAAAAGATGAAGAAGAGAAAAAAACAACAAGGCAAAACACCATCCAATTGGCACTCTCTGCGATTGCCGAGCCGCGAGTGTACAGACCGAGCAAATGGCAGAAAATTACTTAATTACAGCGCTAAAATCCGGATTGTTCTTTGAGATTAATGCCTCTGTGAGAAGCATTCCAACGACTCTCCGCCACAGAGCCAAACCAGATACGTGATAAACGCTGTGCGCATTGGCTCCCCTCCGCACACAGACAGGCGTACACTCCTCGCGTAGACTGCGGGTTTGTTTCGCATTTAACTCCTCATTTATGTGCCTGAATGCATAAAGTATCAACAGCTTCGTCCGGCTTTAGCTGGAATCTATGAATTATTGATAAGCTCACACAACAAATCAAAATAAAAGCGCTAAATTCATATTAATCCATTTATGAGAGCCGTCTCAACAGCACTGATGTCAGGCCACGTACGAGTAAATGCCACCGATAAAAGATAAAGATTATTTATTTCCAAAAATCACACTTGGCTAGCGCTGATGACTAGGTTTACTACATAAGTGGGCAATCTGTTCGTTTTTGTTGTGTGCGACAGACAGTTTGACATGCTTCCACATTCCTTGTGACAGATGAGCTTCCAGGGAAAACCGACGTCACAGCCAGCTCCGTCGAGCGGCTATCGTTATTTCCTGTTGTTTTTTGCTGCCCGTTTGAGCGGATGTGTTAATCGATTTGACTAGATTATTTTAAATATTTCGGATGTTCATTTTTTGTGCGTTGTTAATTGCATTTAATGAAGTTTGAAAATTGGGGACATTTTTTATCGAGTAGCGTGCGTTTCGTTTCGTTTTTTTATTGCACACAAATCTTGCGAGAGCACGTAACGTGTGGAATGAGTAGCACGGGCATGCGGTTCAATCGAATCCACAAAAACCGTGTGGAATAAGTAGCACAAGCATGCCTTTCACTCGAATCCACACAGCAACCTGGCGATTTCCAGACGGTTGATAGGCCAACCAAATCGACCATGTGCTCATTGGCGCGAAGCATGCGTCATATCGTGGATGTACCAAAATTAAGGGAAAAACTCTAGTCAACTGCATTCTTCCTCTCCATGAATTGACCCGCGATCCCTGTCTCGGCAGGAATGGTCGTCAGTTCAACCTCAAGCCTAGATGGTCCAAAATTAAGGGAAGTTTGAAGAATGTACGATTCAGAGCTCGACTGTTCAGTGTTGGAAAGCTGTACAGCCAACAACGAGGAGTTTTGGCATTGCGCGAATCAGCTGACTGACCGGCCATTGCCAGAGCGTGCCAAGAACGAACAAGTGAGAGTCTCTCCGGCATGCCCACGTCGAAGCCAAACGCCGACGATATATGTGGTTGCATTGCCGCCCGGCCATCAAAGAGGTAGCGGCAACCATTTTATGCATCGACACCAATACACTCGTTGTATGAAGACACAAGGGAGCAGAGGAAACGTGCAACCGACGTGGCGTACCAGAAGGCGCTGCAACACAAAACAAGGCCAGCGCAAGACTAGTACCGACCTAGAAGACGGGAAGTGAAGAAGCTAGCCTGAAGAAGAGGGCTCTCGCAACCTCAAGTCTCAAGGAAATTGAAGCGTGAGGAGACAAGAAAAATACGGGCCTTTCATAGAAAAGTCAAGCGCCTGGTCGCAGGCTTTAGGAAAGGCACACAGGTTCTTCGGAATTGTTAAGATAATCTAGGTACTGACCCGCGGGGAAACAAAAGGGAACTGCCTAACGGACCTGACCAGGAAAGGGTGATAGAGAGTCAGGAAGTCCCAATTCCAGTCGACGAAGTAGTACTCCCACCTACTTTTGGAGAAGGCAAAAAGCTGACGACAGTTTATAATGCGAGCTCGTCAAGGGGAGGCCTTGAAGTTCTAGTATTTCAGAATTTAGGAAGCCGACAGCATGCTCAAGGACGGGCACAACAACATCAACAAAAAAGGCGATGCTATGTATTGAAGCAACTAAACAGGTCGCACAACGTCGCCTATAAGATCCTGTCCAGCTTAATGTGTGAATGCCGAAAGACGTTTTGCAGCGCATTAGGCGACGCATACCAGTTCGGCTCCGGGCAACCAGCTACTGATCAAAGTGTCACACTAAGACAATTTCTAGAGAAGACTAGTTAGTTTCAAATCGATGCACATCACCTTTCATCGATTTTATTCTATGTGATGGGCGAATTCGGGAACATTGATCCAGTTGTGTCGCACCAATCTAGCACATAAGCGATACAGTATCCACTTCGGTTCAAGGACCTCCCAGCTGTTCGAAACCTGCACGGGATTACGGCAAAGATATGCGCTGTCGTGTGTGTTCTTCGACAGGAGATCATAGTGCGTCGGGCTGCAGTAAACACGGTAGGCACTATTTCTACAAGCCAATGGAACTGTTGGGGTATGCAGGTGACATCGGCCAACGTGCCGTAGTGGCAGCTTTCACGACGATTGAAGAACAGGCGTAACTAGTTGGTCTTAAAGTAAATTAGGACAACACCGAAATCACCGCCCGTGACTGAACATAACTATCGACAGCTACAAGTTTGAGCTTGTCTACCTCTGGAGCAAATATGAACATCCAACGACATCCTGGTGGAGATCCACTAGCACCAGCTGCTGCAACTTCGGTTTGTCAAAACAGCTGGTGGTAAAACTCGAACAAGATCATGCTCTACAAAGAACTTGGTTTGTAGTCAAAGCACTTGCTTTGTAGTTCTGCAAATGGAGGCGGAAGCTGGACGATAAGAAAGGTGAGGTGAATCCGGGTGCCTAAATTCTACGTCTGATAGATGGCAGGAGAAAGGCAAATGGAGGTGAAGACATAGCCTCAACGGATTGTACATACTGGGGAGTGGCTATAGTCACATAGCACAGTGACGACATTTGCTCTATTGTGCCCCCTTTCTTTAGCTAGGACTTCAGAGCTACCTTGAGAAAATGCATGGTCTCTCTAGAGAACGAGCTGCATCAAGATGTGGGTGTAGTCTGAATATAGAAAGAATATGTTATCGCGGAGGCAAGACAGCTCGGTCTGGACGACTGGAAGCAGTGTACACAGGGCCGGCAGCTTTTGCTCAGGTTCTCAGACCCTTCAAGGCCGTTAGTCTGATAATATAATAGTAATTTGGATGGCGTTACTGCCTATAGACGACAGCGACTAGTTTCTCAGTCTTATGCCTGCTTAATGGATGCAGATCAGCAGCCAAATGTCGAAGCAAAAATATAGTGCTCCCTAACGGTACGCAAATATCAACTAACGAAAATGTCAAGTATCTTTTCGTTAACTTCACGGAAAGATGGAAGCTCAACAGCCATTCGACACTGACCCTTAAGAAGGCCAACCTAAGCTTCCATCGCAGAGGACACAATTGCTGTTATACAAGCTGCTTAAACGGCCGATCTTAACGTACGGCTTCAAACAATATGGCGCACCATCCCTGCGACCAGCAAGACGAAGCTCGCAATTTTCGAAAGAAAAATACTGCGAATATATAAAGTCCGACACACTCACCTTTGACAGGGACCGTCATGGTGACACTGTCATGGTGACACTGTTCAGAAAGCAGCTACTAGACATCAACGACCATCCTAACGAGGAAATCAGGAACCTGAAAAACACAGTCCCCGGACAACGCGTTAAATCTGCTAAACGAGCAGAACTTTCCAACGACGACGAATTGCATGGATTCTACCAGAGCAGCGTTGCAATCACCATCAAGGCTAACACACCACCACCACATCCCAAAAAGGACCACCATGGACACACAGACTTGAACAACGCGATGTCCAGCCATTGTAGGACATAAAAAATTAACAATAAACCGACAATAATAAAAAAAAACGTTAAATTAAACAAAGTACATCAGTTGGGCCAGGCCGGTTCGTTGCCCCACAGCGGTCCTCATTTACGCATATCAGATCCCCTCAATATCAGTTGGCCCAACACGCTAACCTTTAGGTTGTAAGTCTAGTTGCAATCCGTTCAAATAAATTTTTAAATCAGTCTTATGCCGACTCCGAACGGCGAAATTGAGAACCTTTTTCTAGACAGTCATGCTCTTTTGTCAGTGACTCGAAAGAGGTGGGGCTGTGAAAAGTATTTTGCTCGTACCAGGAATCGAACTCAGGCAACATAGGCTCTTTTGTGTAGGGGTCGACTACACCACGGCCGCCACGATGGCCGATAAGTAAGTGAATATACAATCGTTTGGCAGGGACTGAAATGGCTTCGAACGTCAAAAGATGTGGATGCTTGGATTCCTCAGAACAAAGTGAAAGAAATCGAATTTTTTGAAATTCGGAATTACTTTTAGACACTGTTGCAGCGATTTCGTAAATTTGGGGACGGTGCAACGTAGTTCTCGGGCTCCATATAAGCTGTATGCTCTCGGAACATCATGTATGTATCCTCTGGTGTTAAGCGTGTGACTTAAAAAAAAACAGCCAGTGTGTGTCAGTCAAGTGTTGTCATCTGGAAAACAGCTTTGACATCTAGAGCCTGTGTTTCCCCAGGCCAGAATGCCTTATCTGAAGCGCGATCAATCAATGACACAGGGGACTAACTCGTCGGTCTGGGAAACCAACTCATCCACTTCTTCAAGTTTTTGTTAAGTTTCGTCAAATTTTTCTTACTTTACGAGATCCATTATTTTCTAAGTCCTTCATTACAATCGTTTTTGGAATTGCGCGTAAGTTCCACGCACCATCTGCGGGCTCTTGGAAATTTAACTATATTTCTGACTACTTTTAGTCCCGATATCCTGATACTTCGTCATGAGCTTGACCGTCTGTATAACATTCTACTGATACCTATGTAGTTAAAATCGGATGATTTCCCTCGTCGATTCCAAGTCATACTGTGCAGTAAAGTCACAGAAAACTTTAAAGCAGCAAAAAATGTCTTTGTAATCGCACGTCAAGATTTGGTCAAAGTTAATGAAAATATTTATAGTTCACTGTCAGGGCACTGTTTGTGTCTACTGCCTTTACCGAAGCTTTGGCCATGTCAGTTTAAATGAGACGCGTTCAGAGCCCTTTCCAAATGAGTGCCAAATTCCATATCGGGCAAAACGAACACACTCTGTGGGCCATTACCCACGTTTGTGTAACGCCTAGGACACGTCATTGCGAAGACGGTGCTCTTAAGTTGCAGGCGCAGGACGTTGATGTCACTCCAAAGGTGGTAATTCAAATTCCTAAGTATTTGATACTTCTGACAACTTCGATTTCGTTGCTGTTGGTTGATTGCGGACGGCGGTCAATTCGATGAAAAATTAGGAAGGCCTTTGTTTTCGTAGCATTTATGACTAGGCCATTATCATGGCACCATTCGGATGCAGCATGTGCACAGCTGAATGCAAGTTTTGGTGTTTCACCACGATTGCAATGTCGTCGGCATACGCATAAGCAGTCGATATTTTTTTCAATTACTTCAGTAGCTCGTTCGTGAAAAGGATGAATAAAATGGGGCTCAATTTTGAGCCTTGTGGCACACCGCATTTGACTTGCTTTTCAGTACACTTGGATAGTTTCGTCACTCAGATAACTTTTGAGCCAGTTTGCCAGGACTCCTCTCAACCCCTTTCTGCTGACACTTTCTACGAACTTTTCGTGTGTCTAAGTATCGAATGCTTTGCTGAAGTCGATAAATAGCACAATTAAGTGATGATTCTTGTTAAGGTCTGCATTGACGACATTTGTAAACTCAACCCGAGCAGTGATTGGGTGCTCTTGCCTTTTGGAAGCCGGGTGTAGTACTTAATGCTTCGGCAGAGAGTAATTGACACGATTAACAAGTACTTCCTCTAGGCATTTTTCGACAGCGGGTAGGATTGCAATCGGCCTATAGTTCCCTGTTTGTGAATAGGGCGAATTAGAGACATTGACAGTTATGTGTCAACTGGGGTGAGACACATGGCATTCAGCTTGAGGTCAATTGGTCTGATGTTATCTGCTCTAGGACCTTTTGTACAATTCAGCTGACTCAGTATCTTAAATACTTCCTGCTCAGTCGCTTCCTCAAAAAAGATGCTTTGCTGAAGTTGACTGCTCACGTGGCTTGACGTTTTTGTGTCGCAGGCATGGACGATGTTTGTTCATCCACGATGTCTCTCAGGCCAACAGATGCAATTGGAAAACTAGTTACAAAAACTTTGTCAATTGAGCGCTTCCTTCTTCCAAGAAGTTCACTAATGATACCCCAGGTTTTCCTCGGGTCATTTTAAGCATCAGTGAATTTTTGCTTGTAGTACTGGACTTTCATTGGTTCGAGGTTCGTCGTGTTGAGCATTTGGTGGAATTGCCGAGGTTCATGTTGTTCCACCAAATTCGACACTATATGAGAGGAGGAGGCAGCTTCTAGGAGGCTTCTAGGAGGAGGCAGGAGGCAGTGGGAGAAAAATTTGGAGGGGAACAGGAAAATCGTTGTTTCCCATCATGACGAGGCCTGCCCATACACCTCTTTATTGACACCTGGTGCCTGAGGGGTTGAAGAAAATGAGGAAGCATATGCTCAGGTGTCTTACAACGGGACCTGTGGGTGGGATTGGTTGTTCATGCTTTGGGACAGTGGAAAAATGCGATTATCAAACCATTGGATCTTTTCTGTGTCATCCCCTTCTGTTTGACCTAGAAGGCTACTTGCCGCTTTTACTAATCTCGGTGCTTGGTGCATGTGCTTTGTGAAATTATCAGGCACAGTGTCCGCCTTCTTCCGCTTCTAAAATTTTAAAATCCTCTTATTAAATAAAAACATGTCCTGGCACGCCTCTGCGCCGTCGCGTTGTGTTTAGTTCTAGATTCAGCAACTTTAATAACTCACTACTCCACCTCTTCCGATTCACTGAGAATGCCCAAAGGATATCCCTGGCATGAAAAAGCTTCTCAAACGTGCCCTTTCAGAGATGACTTAAGCACGTAGGTCCGATCCACTCATACTAGAAAATTAGCACGCACAGCACGAGTGGTTAGAAGTCAGGCTGAAGCCCCCCCTCGGACAGTGGCGCCATCCATAAGCCTCCAGCACACCAGCACAACGCAAACCACCGTCTAACCCTTTCCACGCGCATAAAGTATTGGACACTTGAATTGCTAATGTCAAATTGTTGCGATCGACCCCAAGATGATGAATCCCATTTCCGGCCACACTTCGGTATGCAAATGGTGGATTTGAATAGAGTCGGAAATGGCGAATGTCAAAAGTTGCCTCAGTCTTCGAACTATTTAAGACGACTGGCGGGAAGATTTGCATTCCGTTTTGTTTCAGTCCCATTGCCCACTGCCTCCACTTACTTACACGCTGCTCTGCCGACACCTACGTGCCTTGTAGTAACATCCTGACCGTCATGTGAACATATGTAGATCAACAAAAGGAAATCTCACACTTCAGGTTTCAGGTTACCTCTTGCCCCGGTGAGTGCTCGTACATAGACCAGAGATGTTTTTGCGTTGAGTCACAATTTGTGTGTGCACCGCAGATAGAGAGGAATTTGTTAGTCAGAAGCAAACGAGTCATCTTTGCCATCGCCGGTGTGACCTGAAACGCGAAGAACTCGTCCAACGTCGCGACGTTGGCGTGGACTGTGGAGACTGTGTTTACGTCGAACGCCTAATGGATCAAATGTGTCTAACAGAACGCTTACGATAGCAACGGCTGTCATCCGTCTAATACTCGGCAATCATAACCTCACATTTCCAAATTGTAGGCAATTTCCAACGTCCACACACGGCACACATGACTGATTGACCAAAACCTGATGCTTATGCTTCCATCAAATGCCAAGTAATTATTCGGACGTGTCAGTTGGACACAATCCTAGCCTCGTGCCCTTTTGTTTCGACTGCCATTGTTCGACAGTTGTCCGGCGCGTTCAGGCATAAAGAACATTTTTGGTTGGTTTCTCTTGTTTGTTAATTTTTCATTGATAAATCCACTCGATGATGATAATGCCCGGTTGGCGTTGGTGTTGGTGTTGGTAGTGATTAACCCGACTTACATTTGTCATTGATTTATATTCAAGAGATTTATCGCGTGTTTCCTCTTTTTCCATATTTGTCGATGCGATGCCCGCGCCGCGCGCTCACACAGCCAAACAAACTACACGTCCACACACTGCGAACATGCCCCCGGGGGAAACAGCTGAAGAGATGACAAGAGCAATGACAATGAAACAAACAACAGGCGACGTCGATCTCAATAAAATTAACATTCCATTGCATGTCGAATTGCTTTAATCTCTGTGACTCAGTTCGGCTGGCTTTTGTTTCGATTAATTTTTTTTTCTGTTTTGTTTTGTTTTCTTGATAAACGATTCATAATTCGAATTTAATTCCATTTTCTCGTCTGTCTTCTTTCAGATTTTTGTTTTTTTGACGTTTGGATCGAACTGTAACTGCAAGGCCAAGTGCTGCCCGCAACAGCAACACCAGCACACATCAAGCCAGCCCACCGCAAATGTAATTCGAATCCGATTCGGATGTGTGACCACGGAAGGAGATATTGACGACGGATTTATAATCGGCAGCAGGAAGACACACGGGGAAGCAGGACGATAGTCCCCCACCGGAGCGCCTTTGAGAAATGTTTTTACAAATTGAATTGAAAAGTTCGTGTGATAGTGCCTGCAAACAGACGGCATTTGTCTGACCGAAAGTTAGAGGGGGCAAACTCGCCGTGTGAGAAAAGAAAAGACTTATTTTGTTACTTCGTACTTGTAGTAGTGTTTTTGAAACCAACAAAAAACATATAATTAAAAGAAAAAAATTGTCTGTATGTTGAATGTGAATGGATATTTTTTTACATAGAACATAGAATTAGATAGCAAACAGAGTTTATACACAAGACACCCATATAGAGACAGAGATAGTAAATAAATGAATTTTGTGAATATGTGATATGATTAGGGAATATCACAAGTATGCATCCAGCGGGCGGAAGAGGTCGCCCCGAAAAGTACACAGCAGAGGCGCTGTTGAGTATTAAGCAGGATTTGACACGTTTTCAATTACAAAAGGATAATGGAGCACAGGTATGTGGAATTTAATTTTACTTCATTTCATATCGGCAGTAATGTAATTTTCCCACCAAATCGAATCGCGATGTTTCAAAAATTTCAAATTTCTGCAAAGCAGTCCGTGGGAGAGGTTGTCAAACTGAACAAGCCTACTCATTTCCTCTCTGACTCTTTTTCTCTCTCTATCTATCTCTCTCTCTATCTCTGTCCGCCCTCTCTGAATCTCTCTCTCTCTCTCTGCCCGCCATCTCTGAATCTCTCTCTTTCTCTGCCCGCCCTCTCTGAATCTCTCTCTTTCTGTCTCTCTCTCTCTCTTTTTCTGTCTCTCTCTCTCTTTTTCTGTCTCTCTCTCTCTTTCTGACTATCTATCTCTCTCTCTCTCTCTGTCTCTGTCTCTGTCTCTCTTTCTCTGTCTCTGTCTCTGTCTCTCTCTCTCTTTCTCTGTCTCTGTCTCTCTCTCTCTGTCTCTCTCTCTATCTCTCTCTCTGTCTCTATCTCTCTCTCTCTCTCTATCTCTCTCTCTCTCTCTCTCTCTCTCTCTCTCTCTCTCTCTCTCTCTCTCTCTCTCTCTCTCTCTCTCTCTCTCTCTCTCTCTCTCTCTAACTCTCTTCTCAACACATTTATTTCCTGTCAACAAATTTGAGAAGATTTCCATTTCATATAGTTTGGGGATGCTTAATAAACGTATCGTCTGATTTGCTCCTTGCTGATCATCGCTGCTGCGTCCAGTTCGTTATACCAGTTTTTGAAGTCTTGCCTGGGCTTGATATAGCGTTTGCATTTGCGACGCTCTTCCCTCATGCAAGCATTCTGTGTCTTAGATGTGATTCCACAAGTCTGAAATAGCATTCTTTGATTACTGCTGATGTGCTCAGGTGGTTTAGGTGAAAGACTGCGTAAGCAGATCGACGCATTTTTTTCTTCAAGTTGCCGATATCGTAGCTTCGTTTGAAGTTGTAGTCGATCGTTAGTCCTAGATATGTGTACGTTGACACATTCTCTATAACTCCAGTGCAGTCGTCATCTTCTTTTATTCCGCCACATCTATTTCTGTGCAAACAATCTACTTCGTACATCTTAATCTTAAGTTTTGTTCTGGGAATATGCGGCGGACGAATGTGCATTGCCTTTGTCTTAAGTGCGTTGATAATTAATTCATTGTCGTGACACCAAGCAGTGACTCTTGAAATCAAATTGCATATTTCTTTCTGCTTCGTCAACGATCCTATGGCTAACTACGATCGCTGTGTCGTCTGCTTTCACACTGACAGTAGCTCGTAAAAAGCAGTGGACCCAGCTTTGACCCTTGCGGAACACCGTACTCGATCACCGTACTGACATCCTCACCAATTTTTACCCGGAATACCCTGCTACTTAGGTAGCATTCAAACCATATTATTCAGCTGTCTAAAGATTTGCTTGTGCCTCAAAGTGGCTTTTTTGAAATCAATGAATAGAACTACTGAACTGTGGTTGTTGCTCTTTGCCTGTATTTTTCAATGAATTCGTGAGGCCTTCTTGCCGGCACTTCTTCCAAAACTTTGTCGGCAGCCGATAAGATTGAAATAGGCCTGTAGTTCAGTATTTCACTTTTGTTTGCCGATTTTGTGAATTGGTCGAACTACTGAGGTCTTAAGCGTGTTTAGAACAGATGCCCGATTCAAGCTTATATTGATCATTCTTGTTATCGCTGGAGAAAGTCTTTGTGCGTTGTTTTTAAGGTCTATAGGTCTTAATCCGTCTATGCCTGCCGATTTGTTGCATTTCAGTGATCTCTGCAACAGATGCAGGTTCAACATATATGGAGTGCTGTGCATAGCTTGTACGACCAGAATATGCCTGGTGTGTACATTCGTGCACAATGTTTCCTACTTCGGACGTTGGGGTTTTGGCAAATCTGTTGGTCAGTCTTTCATGCTGCTGTCGCTCGCGATGTTCTTTTTTAGGTCGTCATCCGGACTAGTTTTTTTCGTACCCAGTACCGAATTAACGAGCTTCCAAGTCTCCCTTGGGTGGCATCATGGCATAAGTTCCACTTTAAACAAATGGCAGCAGGTAAAAAATTAAATTTTATAAATAATTTTAACTGCGACAGAAAGCAGGGGGTGGACTGATGAGCATTTCTGGCGAGACAGGTCTGATAAGCATTCCTGGCGAGATAGATATTGCGTGTAGAAGGAATGGCATCGCTAGGAGGAATGCATGTGAATGGGAGCGTCAACAAGCCTCAATATTGAGAAGCTTCCTCTTCGATGGTCTGGTTACGTCCACCATCACGACTTCCGAGGTGTGCCTTGAATGCACCGCGTGGCAGGCCCAAGACCACGGACCAAGTTCAAAAACCCGCCTGGCTGTGCTTGGACATATCATGATGCTTTATCGATGCCAGAGGATCGAGTGCCCTGGTGACCTCTGTGCGTGTTCTGTCACCGCAACCCCACATGCGTGTCACTGAATAAATTGATGACGATACACCAAGTTGTACCCACGCGGGATCTTCAGTCTTCGCTTAAAAATCTTGTGCAGCTTCATCGGCCATCAGCCGTCAAGCTACTGAAAGCCAATTAGAACCTTAAACTTATGCAGTGGAACTTCTCATTACGGACACCCCTCTAAAAGGGACACCTCTCTTTACGGACAATTCGCCATGGTCCCGGCATGAAGGTACTCGTGTATTTCAACCCCTAAGGAACCCCTACAGAACGATGATGGTCCCGCTGCTGTCCGCTATAGAGAAGTTTCCCTGTATTTACAAACCACAAGAGCCTCCCAATATTCCCCCTCTCATCAAAATCAGTTCCGATTATGAGATGAAGAAAAATGGTTATGCCTTCGTCTAATTCTGTGAATTGCTAGTGCCTCATCTCATAATTCGCTTCAGTGTGCTGGACATCGCTCTCCGCTCCCTTGCTCCTTTCTCTAATCAGCGCGTTCTCTGAACATTTTTATAACAATATGTTCGACTGTTCAGCACTAGCCCATCTCAAGTTAAATCTTTCAATCGCGCTCCATGTGTGAAGCGTCAGTCCTGTGTCGCGCTGCCTCACTCGTGAATACATCAATCGCAAGAGGTTAGATCCCTAAATTTAGTACCGTCACATATCTCCAGCAGAATTCAATCACATTCGCATTCAACCGCCTTGACCGTCGCGGTCGTGGCAATTTAAGTGCTGGCATCCGAGGAAGATTTACAACAAATCGACATGCAGACGTGTCAAGCATAAAATCCGTAGGAGAGAGGCTAAGCAAAACGAATGATAAACCTCTCCCGGATGGCCGCAGATAACCAACAAACAAAGCGACCCACCTCCTCCATTTCTTGTTCGAATTCCAATTCGATGGATGGATGGATTTCCCTCATCGACGTCAAAGACAAAGATTCAATTGAATTCCTTAGTGGAAATGTATACGCGTGTGTTCTTGTTTGAGACGCGAAAAGCGAGAAGTCGAGAAGTCGACAAGTCCTCTCCTCGGACCACAGCCAAAGCACGATCAATGATCGCACTGCGAACGATCGGCCTATTGGACGTACTGACAAACACGCTCTGCTCAAACGAAATGTGTAGACGAACCGAGCATATTGAAGTTGTAAGCACATGCACGGGCGGATAGACGCACAGACACATCTGTGCACATGCACAATGTAGCGCTAGAATATTCTCTGACAGGAGGACGATCAGGATAGCTGCCTATTGGGGGGAATGAGGGACTCTTGTTTCTGGTGGTGTTCATTGCCATTTGTGCTGAGATTTTTTTTCTGTTCCCCTCCCTTCTGTGTGCTTCCTTCAATAAGCAATCATTGCGGGGGAGGTATTGAAAAGATGCTCTTTTTCACGCACACATTCACCGAGTGCCTTCAGGCTGACACACAAGCTCGTACGTCCGAGGAGACGAGACATACGGACGTACGTGAGCAGTCCAAGTGGTGGTGGTGCGGCAGTCGTGTTATAAAATTAGACGCATCTCGGATCGCTTCTCTTGCAATTCGTTGCTTAGTTTATATCGTTTGCTGTGGAATGTGTTGTTTTGAATTCCGATAACACCATATGGAAGCATTCAATGCTCTTTCGAAATCGCTGCGAGATTATGGTTTCGTTTTGTATCGTTTGGTCGTTTTATTTTCGCTCTCTTCCATCTCACTCTCAAATCGTTTTCGTTTAGTTTTCCTTATCCCCCTCATTATGCTCATCTCGTCCCCTGGGGCGTTCTTAATTTTCTGCGGCGTGGAATTCCATCCGTGTGTCGAGTGCAATTGTAGATTGAAGTGAACTTGTTGAGGAAGCCTGAATACAATTATGTAACGTTGCAATGATGACGGTGGTGATGGTGATGGTGGTGGTGGTGCAGGAGGACCAGAGTGAAGGGGCAATGTCTTTTTGACTTTGGAATGTTGAGTTGCTGGTATTTCTCTATGATTATGATGCTCAATTAATAGTACAAAGCATATATGTAGCCTGTGTTACGAAATGGGATACGGTAGTATTTATGTTGCAGCTGTTTCGTATTTTTTCGAAGCTCATCAAGAGGTTGTCTGCTCGATGTACGTCTTAAAATGGGTTTGATTTCGTGTTTTCGTGGATTTGGCTTTTCGCGGAACAATGGATTACCATTTACAGAGCCAGTCAACTTGAGGAGTCAACTTTGTGGAGCACCTTATCGACACGTCACATTATCGACACGTTAACTTATCGACATTTAGACGATTTCCGCAGACGGTTCCTCCTAGTGCACGAGTTCGAGAAAAGTACAAGTCTCAAGCCGGGTCAAGTCCTTTTATTATTACGCAACATGTGGTGGCCTGAATATGCCTGTTTTGCGCTGCTAAGAGGGTGATATATTCCTTTTTTTGCCGAAATAATAAATCGATTGCAGCTCATGATGGTTAGACTCGTCGCATATTGTTTTCGTTGGAACCTAGCCGTAAGCCACTGAGGAGGAAGTGGCCCGAACGAAGAGTGGACAAATAGAAAATTGTGCGTGAATACAAATACATTCGAGTGCATAAGCATTTTGATGGGAAACTGGCAGACGAGCAATCTCGTCGGTGCATAAGGAGCGTGTGCATTGAGAAATTGTTTCCTTCCACGGCAATGCCTCTACTTTTGTGAATTCCTCTTTAAATGTTGGAGGATGTCTACTGCTTCCAAAGAACCCGTCAAACTCTTTATGAGGCTATCAGTGCAAAAGTGGCATGACCCACAAAACCACAATAACATTTTTAAGGCCCTCAGAGCTCTCTAGCGATGATCGGTATAATTTCAATTTTTGTGGGTTACGCCACTTTTGCACTCCTAGCCTCATATATAATTCACCTAGAGACAGGAACACCGGCTATGATCATGGCACTTTAACTACGTGGTTAAGGTTATGGGTATGAATGAGTATCGGCTGCCTTAAACAGTTTTAAACTACAGTCAATCACAAAAGTAAGTACACAGCAAATTTTAAACGCGACTCCAGGCAAAATTCTTTTATACAGTCTTGTGAAGCACTTACTTGCGTACTTTAAAAAAATATGAGGATATTTCAGAAACTATGAAATACATTTTTGTTGAGAAGCCAGTCACCTCTCGGCTATGTACTCACTTTTGTGATTGACTGTATCTTTTGAAACCAAGTCCGAGTCAAAGGAACTATGGTGAGAGAGTGGAGTTATCTTGCATCAAAGTGTGAATTTACTGCAAACAAAACAAAGTGAATTTGTAATGCGATGGACAAGTTAGATGGGAGTTTGCTGATTGATCAATGTGCATCTGAAGGCAGTTCCTTTCTCCGTGCAGACGCTTTGGTTACCACTTTGATGAAGAAGTGGAGAGATAGGAGCATTGTTGGGTAGAAGTAGTGGACTTACGAGGTGCACAGTATTAAAGGACTTATTTGTGCAATGCCTTCAGTTTCAGATAGAATAATTATAATGTTCCGAACAAATCTTCGGCTGGCGCAGACAGAGCTAGGTTAATGTCTGGTAGACCTGAGCATAAACAACATGCATCTCCAACTAACAGGCTCTTGTGGTATTCTGATTTCTGACTGAGGCCACTTCCCAGGTATGAGATGCTCGATGTCACTGTACAGAGTTCGTTGTATTCGCTGTTCAGTCTGCTCTGCCAAATCCGACTTTTCTCTCGAAGCGACCAAGGATTTCTTTGTCCCATCTTGATAAAGTCCATGCAGTCCAATCGCGGGGTGGCTTGTCTCTGATTCTATCCGGTCTGTGAGAGAAAATTCTTAGTGCCCCTGGGTCAGATTTTACCGCCTTAATATAAAAATTGTAAGAAGACACCCAGAGCAAACCAACTAACATAATATCACCTCATATCACCCACCGTCTGTCTGGCACTGTCGCGCATTTCCACAGTTTAGCGCTCAATGTTTGTCATGATCCTAATCAGGTGCCGTGAGAGAGGGGCTGAATTCGTAAACGTCAACAAATGCGCATCGCGTAAGTATCACTGCATTTGTGATGCGATGCAATGATTTGATGATGCCCTGTTAGGAAGTCTGTTTAGGGTACGGAGGTTGTTTGTTGTTGCTCATTCTGATACATGCCTCAAATCTCTCCCAGCTTTGTTAAAGCCATCTGCTCGGTTCCTGCTCGGTTCCCTGAAGTCTTCCCTGAGGACCTGATCCCCTACAGCACAGAATGGTTCCGGGCCAATAAAAGGTTCCGAGGCTCCTTTCCTACCGAGGGAGTCGGCCATTTAATTGCCCTCTTTTCAGTTATGGTCAGGTATCGAGCAGAGTTTTACTCGGTCATTGCTGCTCAGCTTCATAAGCTTCTTTAGGCATTCCCACACAAGCTTGGATTTCTTGATGCAGGAGTCTAGTGTCCGGCATTATTGCTATGTCGCAGTTAGTATAGTTCCTGTCAAGATTGATCTGAGCGCACCAGTCCATGGCATAGACTTCTGCCTGAAGGATGCTGGCGCATTTGCCCATGGGTTCTTACGACTTTACTCACTGTCCAAATACCCATGCTCCTGATCCTTAGTCAGCTCTTGATCCCATCTGTATACCATTTGAATGACTGGACTGAATTCATTGCTCGCTAAGCTTAATGGGAAAACTCCTTTTGGAAATTGAATTTCCTGATCCCGTCATCATATGGAGTGGTCAAGAGTGGTAGCTTCTTGACAGGCATCGAATCGACTCGATGTAGGGCACCTATCGCTTCCTATCCCTTCTCATGATTCTTTTCTTTGCACATTCTCAATCCCCAGATGCAATGGAGTCAGCTCCAATAGTAGCTCCATGACAGCAGTTGGGCAAGCTCTCATGGCCCCTGTAATACAGAGGCATGCCAACCTTTGAACTTTGTCTTGCGCTTCTTTTGGACTTATGTTCTCCATCTTAGGAAGCTTGGGCTGCATCCCCAGAATTTGCCCGCCAATCTACGGCAAAGGGTCAGAGCACGCGTCGCTTTCCTGGTTATCTCTTCTGTCTGCTTCTTGCAGATGAGTTTGCTGTCCGAGATTACTCCTAGATATGTTTTCTAGTTTACTGGAGCCAGTGTTGTCCCTCACAGACGGATAAAGGTTTAGCTCAGCGGACAGGCGCCATTCCTTAGATGATGTCGCACAGGGTCTCCTCCGTCTTGCTGTTAGCTATGAGCATGTCTTCAGCGTTTGCTTGTCTTGCCTGTCTTGTCTCTCCTGTCGTGTTGACTTTTATGACTAATGTGTGAGAAATCGTGATCAGGAGTTCGTACAGCCATTTCGAACGAGCTCCTTCTATATCCCACCAAGCACACACATCTATTTCTTCCGCTTCAAGGGCGCTGTCGATAGTAAACCCCAGAAGAGAACGAAAGAACTACAATGTTTTGAATGTAGTCCCACAGTCCCGTTGATTAGGGGTCGATAGTTGGACATGCCTGCTGGCTAATGTTGGCTGACAGGAAAGCGGCTCAAAGAATGGACGTGCTTTGTTGTCCTTTGCTTTGTTATCGTCATCATCTTTGGCGTAATCCTCGAACAAAATCAAAGCCAACTTCCATGTCTTCGAATGTCGAAATCGAATTAATTTCCTCGATACCCGCGCATCCGCACACCCCCACACCCGCACATCGGGGGACAGGTTGAAGTATCTTCAACGAGTCAACCATCCAACAGACATGTCTAATGCCCATTCCGATGAAAATAAATACATCCATCAGATGTGCGGTGGTGCGGGCGAGTGTAGCTCCCTCCAAAGTATTCTCCGAACTCGTATTCACGAAGACGAAGATCATCTTATTTACGCAAATAGATCTACACTTCGCGCGAACTGTGTGTTCTTCTTGGCACTGTCTGCCGTACACAACAACATTTTATATGATTCGTTTAATCTCTTATAATCTTTCATGGCAACGAAAAATCTTGATTACTGACCTCTTTTCTTGAAAAAGAAGATTTTCCTCGCGCCCCCTGCCATCTGCACCACCCGCACATCCCGTCGACACATCCACACTGGTGCTCGCCTCTCCTATAATTAGCGTGGATTTTTATTCCGAACTTATTTCTGTTTTATTTTCCGTTCGATTTTCCTCGCAGAGTTTTCGGGGAATTTTTCTGGCGATTTATTTTTGACCTTTTTGTGTATTTTTCCTCGGCTTTTCTCGGTTTCGAGTTTTATTTCTGGCCCCAACCGACTGAAAGGAAAATAAATAAAAGACTCAAAAGAGAGAACAAGAAGGAAGGAGGAAAGAAAAATTGTTAAAAAATGCGGGACTGCTCGCCCGTTCGCTGGTGTTTGCGTTCAAATTTATTGTTCTGGTAATTAAATTGAAATTAATTAAGTGGCAGGCGAAATGCAATTGACCTTCTTCGGCTCCTAGCCATGACGAGGTGTTAGACAAAATGTCCAGACCCTCCTCGGCGGCGCGGATGTGGTATGTGTGCCGTGCCGCCCGTGGATGAGGTGAAGTAAAAGAGTAATAAAACTTGTAAACAGAAGTGAACACATTTTCGCTCGGTGAAGCTGGCGTCCTGAACAAGTGTGCGTTTGATTGATGACCAATGAAAGGTGGAATTGAAGACGAGCGAGAATTGGGTGTAGGATCTTTCAGTGGTCTTGAAATTCATTTAACCCCTTTGCGATGATGTAAGGCATGGTCGTGTACCGAAATAACCACACTTGGAGGCACCGATGGAGGTCACCTATTTAAAGCTGCGGGAATTCGGGCATCAGTGGTCGGTCTTTGATCCGCACGAAACGAGAGCCTAAGGCTTCTCACCTTATGTCGTTCTGGGTGCTCGACTGCAGCGGTTTGTCGCCAATCTTTGTGTATGGGCATGGCTTCATTCAAGGGCGGTCCACAATCAGCAGATTCGGGAACAGACGCAAGAAATGCGCACCGACACTCACCATCAGTTGGTCGATTTCAAGGGAGCATATGACAGCGTGCGAGAGAGAGAGGCGGTCTGTACACTCTGTACAATCTGCTGTTGTCTCCTTTGAAAGACTGTCAAACACATGAAGCAACTGGCTCAAAACTTGTCCAACAACCATTGCACCTTATTCAATTACGATGGAGGATTCAACACATATCTCGTGTGAATATGTACTGAAAGAGTAACGGGCCTAAGTGGATACCTTGGGGAAGCCCGGAGCATACGTTAATAATTCCAGATAGACAACTGCTGATACCACTTCAGTTTTATTAGAAAGGTAGCTAAAATCCGGCTAGAAAACAGTGAATGAATAATGAATTTGTTTAAAAGGGTATTTATGACATATTGGGCGTCCTCGTATGCGTCAGAATAACAGAGATTCTGAGTTAGTTGTGTTCGCAAACTCAAAATCAAATCGAACTAACGCAGGTGGACCATTCTATTCGTAAACGTCAACAGGTCCAATTATCAAACTTTGTCCTCCTTTTCCTCAAAACAACCCTCTTCACTGCCATGAAGATTATGAACACAAAAGTATGAAAAGACTGTAGCCTGCCTGTCGGCTGGGTGCAGAAACACGGCAACAGGTCTTTCGCAGATGATTGCGTTTACGAACACAGCCATTTTTTAAAAACCCCCTGCGAGTACCACCATCTGGTGACAACCTGGGCAATTACCGTGCAAAATGTTTAGATATAACGGTCAAAGCACAAACAAAATTAAAACCTGCAAAACCTGGATACACGGGATCGGCATTGTTATTATTTTAGCCAGTTTAATTGAACGATTTCTATTAGTAATTGAATAAGACGACAACTCTGAAAATGTCGATCAAAACTGCTGCAATTCTCATTTCCCATCAGTTAACAGTTTTGGTCGTCCATCTTTATGACGCGCCATCTTATTTATTTTGTTCCGTTTTTGCACCATATTGTGCACAGACAGCTACGATGGCATGGACCGAATTTTATGCATGTGTCATTGCTGCTCAGCTTCATAAGCTTCTTTAGGCATTCCCACACAAGCTTGGATTTTTTGATGCAGGAGTCTAGTGTCCGACATTATTGCTATGTCGCAGTTAGTATAGTTCCTGTCAAGATTGATCTGAGCGCACCAGTCCATGGCATAGACTTCTGCCTGAAGGATGCTGGCGCATTTGCCCATGGGTTCTTACGACTTTACTCACTGTCCAAATACCCATGCTCCTGATCCTTAATCAGCTCTTGATCCCATCTGTATACCATTTGAATGACTGGACTGGATTCATTGCTCGCTGAGCTTAATGGGAAAACTCCTTTTGGAAATTGAATTTCCTGATCCCGTCATCATATGGAGTGGTCAAGAGTGGTAGCTTCTTGACTAGCATCGAATCGACTCGATGTAGGGCACCTATCGCTTCCTATCCCTTCTCATGATCCAGCCAAGCGGTCGCCTTCCTGATGGAATCGTATTTAACGCCCGTTTCAGAAGTCGTGATGAAGGGAACATTCGTGCCACGTGATCAAACCACCGAAGCATAGCCCTTTTCGTTCGCAGAAGTAGTTCTCCAATGTTGAGTTCTCACCCTATCTCGGCGAGTAATTCCCGCGACAGCACGAATAAATCTCATCTCAGCAGCTTGCATTCACGATCTTATTTCTTCGGTCTTTGCCCAAATTCCATGACCATCGGTGAGAGTTGGAAAAAATGCTGAGTTCAAAACCGCTAGCTTGGCATTGAAACCAAGCTCGGCCTCCCTGATTACAGATCTACCAAGGTGTTTCAAAATGGACCCAGCTTGATCAATCCCACTGGAAAGCTCAGCATTACTCCTTCCATCACTCGTGAAAAAGACCCCGAGAATCTTAAACTTCTCCGCCTGCTTCAATGGGACTCCACTAATATGTAGACTGCATTGAACAGGCGTTCTGGATTTGGCCATAGACTCCGATTTGTCCACGTTTACCTTCACTTTCACAAACATCATGAAAGTGTCCGAAATATCCGGACTAGCGAGACTGTACTGTACTTACAAAATAAAAAAAAAATATTACATAATTGCTAAAAAAAAAAAACATTCCAAAAAGGTACCATAAATTTTGCAAGTAAAATGTTTTTCCAATCGCACCGCACTTCCGTGACATGTCGACGCTTATGAACAGTAGGTACTGCAGTTCGCATCGGTATGGTTTGATGGTACCCATTTCGTGCTGTGAGTGTATGGTATGTCTCTTGCCATTCCATGCGAGAAAGTGAACGTACCGATGTCGGCTGTCTACAGTGCATGTAGGCAAATAAATGTAACGATATTCATTGAGGAGTCACATTTCGTTATATGGTACTTTATAGAATACTCGTTACTCAGTAGTGCAAAAAGTGCGCACGTTCACTCGAAAGCCGATACGAGTTCTGCAGCCTTGCGACGCGGGAGGCCCACGCACTTTTCTATGAAAGCCTTCAGTCGTCTTGATTTCTTCCGACATCGTCAACAATGTTGAATATTAATTCGTGCTTATGGACCTTCCTCTAGAATCACTCTATCTATTGAGGAAAACCGCATTAAAATCCGTTGCGTACCTTGAAGGTTATAAGCGTACATCCGTCGGTTCCGGTTATTGTTCCCAAAGTTTCATATTTTTTCTAAAAAATTCGATTTGCGAACATTTGACTTGTCAAACTTGAAATTTAAGGTTAACTGCGTTTCGACACTACATTCTCTTAAAGTCGATAAACGCCTCTCGATGCTACCTAACGCGCTGTTACGATTTACTGAACGGACCCTCATTCTATGTTTCTGTGTGGACACAATGGACGAAGCATGAATAAGTCGAATTAGACTTCGAAAATGGAAATCTAAAAGAAAAATGGAAGTCCCTGCGGATCAAGGGAATGTATGAACACCACTCACTAGCCTCCGATTCAGGTTCATCAGGTTGTTGAGAACAAATTCCGAACAATTGATTTCTTGGTCAAATTGCATATCTCATGCTCGTACGCATCGCACAAGTTGACGCTCATTCCACTTCTTGAATCAGAAACCCAACATGCAACGAAGATATACTCAAAAGCAATTCCGGAATTCTATTGTGAAAGCGTGTGTGTTGACTCACAGACCGGCCCAGAACAGGAGTGCAACAATCATTAGCATGCAATCCAATTAACTCCATCATCAAGTTCACCCACGTTCATCCAGATTGATGTATTTAGCCAGACCACCCTCAGTTGATTAATTTTATTGATTCCCTCTTGAATTCCTAATTCCGACGCAACAGCACATCGAAATGAAACAACTGCCGACTTTGGCTTTGTCCATCATCATCCACAGTCCACACGCTCCGAGAGTCCGGTCGGGGTTTTGTAATCGACAATCGTTTATGGAACACAGCATCGATTGACATTGCAATTAAGACACCCCTCCAAGTGGACTCCAAATAGAGTTGTGACCTCATGCCCAGCATTGATAATTACTTAGTCCACAAGTGCTACTACATGGTGTAGTCGATTTTCATCGATTTGAAATTCAATATTGAGGAGGAACTTGGTGGTACGCTTCAAATGGCGAGACGACTCCTCTGCCCACGACTCGAGTGTGCGTGTCGAAATTGTGGAGACACTTGAGAAATGGCTTGCGCGAGCTCCGTCCAGCTAACCCTGCGCCAACCAAAAACAGCACCTATTAGCCAATTCCAAATTTGATCGGCAGTTTACAGTTTACAGTTTAAGCGTGAGAGGTGACAAATTTTGTTTTGTTTGTTCTCTTTGTCCGCTGTTCGCCCACGTACGCAACCACGCACGCACGGCTTCGGCGTTTGTTCGCCATTAGAATATTTATTTAAAAGATTTTTAATTAAAACACAATGAGTCGACGGGGCGTTGAGTCGGAGGGGGATGGGGCTGACCAGCTAGAGCTGGGACCGCCAAATTACAAAGCAAATCATATCAAAGCGCGCCAGCGACTGGCGAGTGGGTGCAAGGGGACGAGTATGCGAGGAGTTGCATAAATGAATCTATTATACTCTTGACTCGGTGTGGTGTTATGAATTTATGATTAATTCATCGTGACACCTTTATGTGGGGTACCTGCACACACGCCTACGGCTTCGAGTATCCAGTGAGTCCGATTTAATGGAATCGACTCAAATCAGTGTAATCGATCATTGCGATGGCTTGAAAATCACCGCGGACAGTGTGGGTGAGAAGTTTGCTGTTTGAATGGAAAATGGGCTGACACATCTATGAGGAAGGACTCTCTTTGGATAGTTTAATCATCTTCGAACTTGTCGGATTTTCCAATAAGAACATGAAAACGTTTTGTTGTAAATAAAACACAAGCTATTTACGATTTCTCGAAACATGGCATGCTCGGCATGTTCGCAGCCGTCGATTCGTTGAACGAACCCAATTATCGATGACTGTGCCACACATTTCGACGAAAACGGTCGCTATCTGTCTGGATTCGCCTCTTTCTGAGCTCTCGTGTCCGGATTTCTAATGATATACATTAAACACGTATTCTTTTTCGTTTCCCTCTATGAGGGATGTTATTTATTAAAATTAAACTGCTGACGTTACTCAGCCCGAAGTCAGCTTAAAACTGAACTTACTCTACTTATTCTAATCGTTCGATGTCGTTGAACGGTGGCCTTGATGTTATTCGATCCCACGGTGGATGGTCGGTGACGCTCACGCGGATTCTTTCGCTGCGTCTGGCTTAAAATGCTGAGCTAGGGCTGTTCACACACTTTGCAACTTTAAGAGCGTGTTAACTTTCAGTTAATCTCAAAATTGATCACTCTGTGTCCAGAAACATAAAAATGTTCGGTTAAAAAAAAAATAAGGATCAAAATACTTGGTCTTTTTTGTTTTAATATTTATTTCGATAATTCTAATTTATAAAAAAAAAGTAAATAACATTTGGCTTCGTTGTAAAAATAAAAAATAAGAAAAACAAAAACAATATTCACCGTGCTTGACCAATTTTGTGACTTTAAGAAAAAACGAAGTTCTCTAGTACTCAATACTTTGTGTATCCACCACGGGCGTCAATAACTGCTTGTATTCGATTGGGCATGCTATCGACTAAATTTGTACACGTCTCAGGCGTAATGTTTTCCCATGCAGTCCTGACTTTGGCCCTGGGAGGGTCTAAATTTCCGATTTCGCCTGCAATGGATCTTTTTAAAACCCCCATAGGTGTTCGATGGGGTTTAGATCCGGAGACTGCGGTGGCCATGACATCACTGTTCAATTGTTCTCTTTTAACCATTTTTGGGTTATTTTAGCTGTGTGCTTCGGGTCAATATCTTGCTGAAGGACAATGTCTGAAGCTTCAACACCGAATTTGGCTAGTGATTCCGTTTAAAGACTACTCAAAATCTCTATATAAGATGATGACGTCATACGTCCTTGGATCCTGTGAATGTTTAGAACTCCTTGTGACATCATACAACCCCAAATCATGATGGATCCTCCTCCAAACTTCAAAGTGGGCTTAACGTGACGGGGTTGTAATATTTCTCCAGGAGTTTCCCAAACCTACTCTTGCCCATCTGATCCCAAACGGTTGATTTTGCTTTCATCGGGCCAGATGACTTTTGCCCAATCTTCAGGCAACCAATTTGAGTGTTTCCTAGCAAATTTCAGCCTTAAGTCTTTATGACGTTTTGTCAACAAGGGCTTTTTTACTTTGGCTCTTCCTCTTAAGCCAGCTTTTACTTCCGTTTCAAACTCACAAAATTGATCACGACACCACTGCAATTGCATTCGTCCAAAAAAATGTTTGCTTTACTGGGAAAAGAAAATAATCTTGATGAACCGTTAGAAGGAACTTCGGGTGTAATCAAATCCTAACACAATGGCCGAACGCATCCAACTTCACCCCTCTAAAGGTCATAATGCATTTTTAAAGAAAAAGCGTGATCAATTTTGAGAGTAACTGTATATCGTCGGTTTACACAAGCTCTAGACGTCCATTCGAGGGGGTCATTTCAACACGTTCATCGGATAGAGTCTTGAATAAGTCGATTGTAACGCCTGCTGTGTGGCATGTCGCACCGTCTGGTTGAACATTTTAAACCACAGTCCAAATTGTCGTTGCAACATGTCTCTGTGGCGATTTCCATTGGCTCTCATCCAATCTACGAACATATCTTCAGATGATTGAGAGGCTTTAGTCCACTTGTGTTGCTGGTCTGGATCTTTTCTCAAAATTCGCCTTGTGGCCTTAGCGATGGCCAATTCGTGGAGACGCCTTGGAGTCGGCTGGTTCGATTCGTTTTCGACGGATCCTTGAATGGCAGCGGTAGTCTGGGCACTTCGACCACCCGCATGTCTCATTGGCACGGGAACATCCAGCTGCGAAAATGTAGACTGGACCATGACTTGCTTGGCTATAGGGACAAGAATTAAGACCAAAATTCACCGAGTCTCACTCTCGACTTGGAATTTTGTTATAATTTGATGTGAGACAAGCTTGTTTCTACTGCATCTTTTGTCATTGACAGTTGTTGACGCCAACGACACAACTGGGTCACAACCAAATCATCGACACATCAACCGATGCACCGCGTGCCTACATATGCTCATACTGAGTCAGTTACCTTCATGTCAGCAGTTCTATCGACACTGCAAGTGCGACGTTCGTAAAGTGGGACATTTCATAATTATGTCCTTAGAATTAAGTTATTTTGTAATGTTAGAGTAAACTGATTTATTGTTTAAAAGAAATGGAAAGCAATCAATAAAGCGTAGTATTCATACCGATTCTAACCCAACGTATTCAATTTCCAGCGATCAGTGAACAAGTTCAAGTGCTTGCTTCACCATTATCATAACATACACCAAGTGTATGTGCTTGGTCTTATCGCAGGCAAACGAACCTATTAACAACAGTCATTGGTCAGTGGTTTAAGGGTGCGTTCACACTGAAAGTCCGAAATTGCCGAGACACAGTTGGTAAACCCTTTGTAATAAACATGAGGAAACATGAGTTGTACTCGAAACACAACACTTTCAATGCAAGCAATCCATAGGCTATAATACAGTAGAATCTCGAGAATGGGAACCCTCACAACTGAAAAACTACATTACCTACTTTAAAATGTGAACTCGTGACCATTTTTTCCTATTTGAAAATGTGAATTGTTTTTACCTCGTCTTTGGTTCTTTTTTTGATCCTCCTCCTTTTTTCCTTTTTTTTTTATGGCTTGCAAAGTCTGCCGGTTTTAAAAGGGAAGAGGTGACAGCGAAAATGAATATGGCGCTATTCCAGAACAGAAGCATTGTTCGTTACTCGCACACGCCCTCATTAATGGCCAAATCGCAATGTTAAGTGCGCGCGGTCGGGCGTTGGTAGGATTTTTCCGCTTTTTAATGAACTTACGAGACTGTTTTGTCAAAGCGCAGCTCCCTCCTTTTCCAAATCACAATGAAAGACGCGTTACTCAGTACGCGTTTTATTCAGCTTACGAGAATGTTATGTCAAAGCGCGGCTCCCTCCTTTCCCAAATGTGATGAATGACGCGCCCAACAATGAAAGACGCGCCTTTCACAAGTAAAATGGTCTTAATTTCAGGCCCTTATTGCGAGTGTCGACTAAGCACCGATTCTATAGTCGTCAAGTATTGTGTAACTCAGTCGATAGATATTTGTATCACTGTGAACGAAAAAGT
Organism: Eristalis tenax; assembly: GCA_905231855.2. Classification (NCBI taxonomy): domain Eukaryota; kingdom Metazoa; phylum Arthropoda; class Insecta; order Diptera; family Syrphidae; genus Eristalis; species Eristalis tenax. Next base: position 28,305,405 of record HG993124.1, on the reverse strand, counting down.
TCATATTGTGAATACTTTACAATTTGACAGCTAAAACTCGTAATGTCATTAAATTTTTCAAAAGATATCCTACCCGCAAAAATAGTGATTATTAATTAATTTAAATAAAATGGTACATGGTTAATTTGCGCGCGAACAAGATGTGGGTAATACCCTTAAGTGTCCGGGTTCAAGCCACAGCACGGGCCGAAGGTGTAGAGAACGAAAGGGAGAGGAGGTACTCTGTGCACATTGGTTTTAAATATCTGCGGATTGTATTCTGGGGGAAATATTGGGCTGGCAAGAGCATTCCATATTCGCGTGAAGAACGAGTCTCTAAATTTAACTGTAGACTTAAGGTTACACTGACGAGC